>JBAMNC010000058.1:600000-1136597 GCA_037902135.1 Cetoscarus ocellatus
TATAAACATTAGGTCTTGGAATTAACATTTCTATTAACACAATTAATTTGGCCCAAACAAAACGGACGAAAAAGTGTCGCATAATTATCCAATAACCTCATGGTAGCTTCTTAGTTGATGAAAAAAGCTGAATTTTATCGGTTCTCAAAAGGGGGAGTGAGCCAGCATGGCAGCACTTCAAGTTCCCACCGCCCCAAGTAAATAGCATTTTGACTTTTTGGATGACTTCCTGAAATTAAGTCTGTGGTGAACAGGTGCATATGAGATATCAATGTTTGATTTGCAATTTAAAATACTAACTTTGCCCAGCTTTTGAATTTTAAAGCTTTGTTTTTTTAAATGATGGTTGCTAACAAACTGCTAACAAGGACTATTAAAATGGCAGCAGACCCTGACCCTCCAAAGATGCTGCCTCATGGTACTCTACCTGCTGTATACTGCACTTACTGCCTCTTCTTCTTCTTCTTCTTCTTCTTCTTCTTCTTGTACAACATCCTTTGTTGCACTTAACTAATTCTTAGATTAAAGTAATAAAGAAAATAAAATAAATCTGATTAAATGGTATGCATGCACTGAAAAACTCATATTACTAAGCAAAAAGCTAGGTGTAGTAAACTAACTATTGATGAATAATATCACAGTGTGTTGTTAACATGAATACTGGCTTGATAATCTGTTTTAAAGTGTGCATAAAGAAAATAATTAAAAAAGACAAAAAGTTAAATGTCTAATGGTCAATACAAAACTAATAGAGGAACTATTTAGTCAGAGAAGCATGCCTGTATTGCTGAAGATTTCACTTCTTGCAGAGTTGTAGTCGTCTATGGAGTATTGCAGAAGGTTGCAGGAGATCTTTGAGCCTTTTTCAGCAGAAAGTCGGCCTCTCTTCTCAGTTGGGGGTTAAATGCCTTGCTAACAGGCAGCCCACTCAAGGGCATCGCTGTTGTAGTTCTGTGTGGAGGAGAGATCATTGCTCATTCCTCTCCTGCATCAATCCCAGCAATGTGGAGGTTCAGAGTGGCAGGTCTGGCTTTTACCACTATTTCCTCAATATTTCTTCACGTTGTGGTCAAAGTGGATTGAAATTCTCAAAGTGTGCAGCTGCAGAGTGTTTTCTTAAGGATATAGACCTCTTTCTCACACTGTAAATGCCCCTCATTTTAAACACGTTACTTCTCAATGCTGAATTATTAGGATGCTATGAAGGAGATAAAAAGCAATGCTGTCTATCCTCTGTGTGAATCTGTAACCTCAAGTTCTTGCAACAGAAATTAATCAATTGAGCAAGTGTGAACCAAAAAGCATCCATAATTTAAAACCCAAAGTGTACGTGGGAGTACAATCTCAGAGTTACAGTCGGATGTGTGTGGGAGGGAAAGATATCGGAGCAGGTTTTTTAGGGCTGGATGGAGGAGAATGATGGAGGAGGAGCAGAGAGAGCAGAAGGGAGAGAACAGGGAAAAGATTGCATCATCTTACAGGAGTTCATCCAAAACACTGCAGGTCAAAGAAACAGAGACAAAAGATCAAGATTTACTACAAGAATTAAATTTAACTGATAATTTTTTTAAATAAGACAATGTATGCTTTTTTCTGATTAAAATTGATCGTTTTTAGAGCAGGGCGACACACCAAGTTTAATTTGTAATCATGATTTTGACTCACAAATATGGGAATGAGACAATCCAGACTAAACGGTCAAGAGTTATGGCTGCCTGCCAAAGAAGGGGACAGAATGCCTGCTGATGGTTGCAACAAATTAAAACCATCTTGGCCACATTGATAGGTTTCAGTCACATGACCAGCACAGAAGACTGGGGGACAATTAGGATGTCAACATCCACAATTGTCCACAAATTGACGTGTTTATATCCCTGCAGAAGAATGGAGATATGCATGTAAACTAAACGTTTTTGTTTACTCACACAGCACATTGGGCGTTGGAGAATCCTTCCACTTACAGCTGAAAAACTGCAGATGCTGTTTATATGTTTTTTATGTGCTTTGACCAAAAATTTCACTGTTTATGAAGTAAGAAATAGGAATTCTTTGACAACAAAACATTGCTGCGTAATAAGCAAACATTAGCTTAATAAAGTTAGTCATTAAGTGGTGCAGTGTTGATGTCTTTTTGTAGGCCAAGGTGAAAGTTAGCATTGCACAGGCTCTTTCTTCTAGAAGCCCATAGGATTTTACTCTGTGGTCTTGGATCATGGCTGATAATAAGGTCTGTGTGGAACAAAAATGACAAAAATGTATGTTTTGTCCAGTGTGCTAATCCTGATAAATGTTGACATTTTTTAAGTTTAAATGTAATTGACAAGCATGAAAATTACATTATAGTCAGGCCTTATTGCAGTAGTAATTCTTTTGCTCTGAGCAGCTATTCAAAAACACAAGGGGCCTGATCTACTAAGATCTAAAATAATGAAACTAAATTGCAAACTAAAAAATTGCACGTGCAATTAGTGGGTGTGTTGAGAATGATCTACTATCACTGCGTGTGCAATTGATAGCAGGTGCAAAAGTGGTGTGGACCGCCCTCTTTAAAGGAGGATTTCCCATGTGCTACTGGCTGTCACCATGGAGAGTTTGGGAGAGCAGAGTGGCCGTTGCTGTCTGTCATTTTGACGGACAAGGTTGTCACTTTTTCCTCATACAATATTTTTATCTGTCATTTTTAATTTTCTTTTTCTGATTCCACTAAACATAATCTAAATGACAGCATTCACATAGGTACACAACTTTATCACCAATAACCTCTCATGTGAAGAGCAGTCTTATAGTTACGCACACACAGACTGCGCGGGTACTCTTGCCTTTTTACACACTGACAGTGTCACACTCTCCCGCACTGACAGCTCCTAAACTCACTGTTAGTGCGGGAGGGTGTGATGCAGTCAGCTCTGAGTGACAAATGGAGTGATTCTCCTTCATAGCCAGCTATTGAGATCTTTTTAGACAGGTTAAATGGCCTTTACTTTACGCGTGTGTCTGCATGAGTATGATGACACACTGGATCGCCCCTCTTTCCAGTCCATCATAATGACAGAAAGCCTCCAAATATTTCCGTCATTCATCAAAAAATTCAGTCAATGATGGCAAATACTCGGTTAATGCGACCCCTGTTTCTCGCCACGATGACCGCAGCCCTGCTTGTTTTGCACCTGCCTTTCAAACATGCTAAATTTAGATGCAAAAACGCAGAGCGCAATCAGTTGCGGGTTTGATAATCACGTTGCGGGTGCTAAATGGTTACATTTGCATCACCTCCTCACAGTATTTTGCGCGTTCTGATAATCTGCATGTATTCTGCAGATTCATGAAGGCAAACACGCTAAATGGATTGTGCGTGCTATTTTGCGTATTTGACGGACGCAATCCTCAGTGCATCTGGTTGGTAAATCAGCTTTGCGAGCGCTATCAAGTTTGCACATGTTTTTATACGCGCAAACCTTTGGTAGATCAGGCCCAAAGTGTTCCTGTAGGATATCCAGGGAGTTTGCTGATTATTAATCAGAGCTCTTTCAGTGGATGTATGGAGGCAGCTGTTTGGGGGAATGAGGAAAGTGGCTTCCTGGATCACCTGTTGAGCCTCGTGTCAACCTACTGGGATAAAATGATCGGAGTGGATCAGCGGCAGAGCTGTGTCTAGATGGGAAGCTGCTGCTATTTTGAAGCATGGATAATGCTCAAGTGCTGCTCTCATGTGTGGCTGATGTGAGTTCAAGTGGGAGCAGAGCAGGTGGGATTAATGCTCTTGTCTGTACTGAGTTCAATTTTTATTTCCACTGAGTCATAACCAGGGCCAGACAGAGGTTAAAATAGACCATTGCGTTAGAGAGAGAAAATAACTTTACTTATTTAACTCACAAATCCCAGAGAGATTAACATTACAGCTAACACATATAATTATCTTTTAAACTGTCACTAGGTCACCTAATCTGTCACTAACTGAGGCCTCTCCCTCTTTGCTCTCTCTGGTCAGACAAAATCTCTTGTTGTCGAGTGCATTCCCATTTCAAACAACTGAAATTAACCCACAGTTTTTCAGTCTTTAATATATTAAATTATTTCATAAACTTGATTTTGGAAAATAACAAAGACAAAGTCATACAAGGTTGTTTGAGGATGACTTAATGTCTTGATATATTGGTATTGTTGTCTTGAAACATCTATCTATACATGTCTCTCTATATAATATCTGCTGTCTGATGATAGAGGCCAGTGCTAGATGTTCTCCTTTGGATCTCAACAAAAGTCCTCTGATGTAAAAAGAGATGAAGGAGATGCATGTCACATTTTCAACTGCCCTGGTGTCCCAGCATTGATGGCAGATTGAAACTTGAAGTAAATGTGACTAAGCAAACTTTACAGTATTGTAACATAATATTATATTAATACCAGTAATTCAGTGTTAAAACGTTTGCTATAATGTCATAGTAACTCAATATAGCCAGAACATCACTTGTTGCCTTTATAAACATGTTGTCTCTCACCTTCAAGCATACTTTTGTAGTCTTTGTGATTGTTAATGGGGGAGCTGTCAGTGTGATCCTCCTCAGAGTAAACTCCATTGATCTGAAAGTGAAAGCTTATTCTGATTGTTAGTGTGTTTAATATGTCTCCCCTGTGTGAAAAAGTACTTCAATAAACTAAACAAAAAGTCTACAGCATCTGGACTTTTACCTCTTTCCATATCTATGATGCAGTAGCTGCTTGATACAACTGATTAGCCCAACCCCTTTGACTGACCTACCAGTGTGATGTCATTCTATTGTTTTACTGTCAGTTTAAGCTTTCTGGATGTTCCAGTGCAGAGCAGAGTAGTTGGAATGAATGCAGAGTTTTTGATAACATTGCACTGAGCAGTGCTAAACTGACTAATTACCACACACTCAACCAATCAGAGTTGACTGGGTCCACCTGGAGAAGACAGAAAGAGCAGGAGCTCTAATAGAGCATCTCATACAGGGATACACTAAAACTTGAGTATGAGTTTGTCCGATTAGAACCCAAGCAATCTGAAATTTAACATTTGTCCCAGTTGTTCCTTTAACATTATTTTGAAGTTTCTTACATCCAGGCCGATGTCTATTTTGGCATGTCTGCAAACCCCTCTGTTTCAGCTCTGCTTAGAACAAGATGTTTTGGAGTACATCCTCATGCACTGGGTCTGAAAATTTTACTTAGTACAGATGTGCCTCTAAGGAGGAGGTTGTTGCTTTAGCTTTCCATGGTTGTGCTCCAATGTTTACTGTGGCTGTACAGAAATGCCTTGACATGTTCATTTTACTTGAGCAACAACTGAAAGGTACAACAGGCAGAAGAGGGAGAGAAAGCATTTTCCCCAATATTTATATAGTTTTGTATTAAAAAAAATGTTAAATGTGTATTGTGCTTGAAATGGGATTTTTAATCAGAAACATGACTATACACAGTTCTGTGGGGGTGGACTTTGTTTTCTCATCTAAATAAAATATAATCAGTTTTATACTGGGGTTGACTTTGGGGTAGAGTAGTACCTTAAGTGTCATGTTTTAGGCCCGTCCACTAACTGGGCTGCTGTATTAAGCAGACTGAAAGTGAGAGCATCTTTCTTTAGCTCTACGCTCACCTCTGTAAGGCATTAAAAATGGTTCACCTTCAGAGTCTCTGAGGTAAAAATCAACGAAGCTACACATACAAAACTCCTAAGGCAAAAGAGTGACCTGAGCTCGAGGACTTTTGGCTGCAGATGGAGGAAGCAGCTCCCACACACATACTTTTTCCACCCCAGAGTCTCTTTGAGGTCGTAGTTCTACCCTGGAAACATGTTGTGCAACCTCCCACCTGCCCTACGTCGCACTGTTAAAAGACTTTTAGTTTGACAGTCTTCTAGATACAGACTGCTCCTTGGCTGCAGAGTGCAGACTGAAAAGTTGCAGAGATATGCATCAAGTGCTGAATAAAGCAATCCAGCTCAGTGGATGTGAAACAATGGCTGCTTCCAGGTGGTGATGTGCAGAGAGTAGTGGGGTGGTGGTGGTGGTGTTGGTGGGGAGTGAGACAGAAAGCTCGTCTGGATGCCTGGCTGTTAGCATTGAACTTGGCAGCTCTGCCAGGGAAATGCTGACAGGCAGGCACGCCTGTCACAGCACATAAGTGCCTCCTTGCACAACAGTGAGCCCAGTAGGGCAGGTCAGCTCTCCTGTGCTTGGCTCAAGGCCTCAACTTCACACTCGAGCCACAGGTCAGAGAGCAAAGTGGGGCTGCGTGTCATGGCCTTCATACAGCTCGGTGAAGTGAGAGAAAGGTCACTGGTAACACCCTGGAACTGTGTTCAGCGTGCTGTTAAACCTTAACATCTCTTAATTAAACTGAAAACTTCAGTGATTAAAATGTGCTCAAGGTATTTCTTCATGCAGGGACTTAATTAATGATAAGAGCTGGTCACCGGGAAGAACTCTCACACTCAGAATTCTGCTTATTTTCATAAGTAGGGATTTTTTACACTGTTAAACTCTCTTCCTGGCTTCAGAATTGACATGATTCTGATTACTTCTGTTGCACCTGTGAGTTTGGGCCATGCTGAGTCTGCTCCACGTAACATACAACTGGTCTAGATTGGGTCCATACTATAGGGGCCCTGATCCAGAAGTTGCAGCATTATTTGGAGTGAGCACTGGTACCATCTCCAAACTAAAGGCCAAGTTCCATACAGCAGAGACAGATTGTGGGCATCTTAAGAAGACTCTTTCCTCACTCTGTCAGCACTTAAGAACTGTGGGCAGTCTTCTATAGATTGTAGTCCAGGTTTAAGGGACATTATGGTTGATGGCTCTCTGCCCAGACAATAGAAAAGACTGCACACATTCAGTTTCCAGTCTCATGGGCTGCCAGGAGTCCTGTCATGACTTCCTGTTTGTGCTTGTCCACATGCTACTACGGTTCCTGTTTCTCAAAAAAATTAAATGTTAAATCACTAATATGTATTACTTCAGACTCCAATAAGCCAATCTGCCAAACAAAACCAAGCAAGTGTCAGCAGCAGAATAATCTGCTTGGACTTGGCAGAGAGGGTTTGGCAGTTTTTTTTTGTAGGCTCAGCTCTGCTGCACATCCCTCAAATGCACGCTCTGTACAATTGTGGCATCATTTAAAAGGGAGAACTGTTGGCTTTCCAACAGTATAAGATTTATTGCCAAGGAGCATTGTTTCAACAAAGAAATAATCTACTCCCCTCCGGCAGTGGGGATGATGTTAATGTGGCCCTCTTGGTAACCAAACCTGCCGATCTCTGCCATAAGGGATGCAGTCACACTGGGCAATCCACTTCAGCCACAAGTGGATTTCACCCCTTAAGTCTGGCTCATTTGTGTACTGTGAGGGCTCCATAGCATGTTTAAGCACAGTGCACTTCTCTGGCCCTGGCACACTCGGACAAGGTGGACTTCCATGTTGCAGCTCAATAATAATAATGATCATACCTTTAATCAAATAGCCATTTTAAAAACAGGTTTACAAATTGCTTTGGCAAACAAATAGAAACATACATAAATGTACTTGAGTTTATGTAGCACTTTCAAGTCTAACTGACTACTCAAAAAAGCTTTACACCACAGTTCACATCTATCCATCCACACCCATTCACTCTCACATACACTCACTGATAGTTTTAGAGATCCTGTAGCTAATCCATCAGTGGTGCCTAACACATTCACTCTCTATCACATCCATTCACCCCCCACTGGTGCAGCAGTGTGAGCAACTTGGGTTGACAGTTGGTTAAGTGTCTTCTCCAAGGCCTCGTCTCCAACCTGCAACCCTCTGATTACTGACCGAGCGCATTATCAGGCTGAGACACCAATGCCCTAATAGGGCAAAGAACAAAAACCTTAACAACAAACCAAATTTGTCAATATAAATGACCCTAAAAATAACCAAAGCATCACAGCATGAGAACATAAGAGCTCAGACAATGCTAGAGCCAAACAATTTAAAATTAGATCCATTGGAACAAAGACAACAGCTGATAAAAACGATGGGACTTAAAACAATTTTAAAAGAGGGAGAAAAACTGTGAACCACAAGATAAGAGCAGCTCAACATCCAGAACAAAATCATTTGGAGTAAAGAAACCAGTAAATGAGAGAAAATCTGTAAACAATTATTAATGAATAAGTAAAAGTAAAATTAATAAGAATACATAGATGAAACAGCACAAAACATTTAAAGCAGAAGTACCGTAATACATAAAAAAGTCAGAGTCATTTACCATTTAGATCATGAAAAAGTAATCTCAAGTTTTAATACATTTTATAGAATATTGTTAGGACAATTAAATGATTAAAAGACCAGGAAAGATTGGAGGATTAAAAGAGTGAAAAACAAAAATAGCAAGATGATATATAAAACCAGTTTTTGAAAAAAATGAGTTTTAAGATGTGATTTTAAAGATGTCACTGATTTTGCACACCGTATCCCCTGAGGCAGGTCACTCCAAAGTCAAGGAGCTCCGATGGAAAATGCTCGAGGCCGTCATTTGAACTGAGACTTTGGCACGATCAGGAGGCCCCTGCCTATAGGATCTTGGGCTGTGTACTGGCTGTAATGTAGCTTGGAGCCAGACCCATACGTGATTTAGAAGTGACGAGTAAAACCTTAAAATAAATACAAGGAGGCTGAAATCCTGGTGATGTGATGTTGTCTGTTAAACGCAGTTAAAAGCCTAGCTGCTGCATAGCGGACCGGTTAAAGGCAAGCTTGCTAATGCACAAATACAATCAGGAGCAAGTGCATATGACGAGACCGCTCCTCTTAATAACAGATCATCATTTGTTGATTATTTTCAACACAGTCCTGGACTCAGGTAACCCACAAAAAACAAATGGAAGACAAATTTGTAAACAAAACAAGTAATAGTCTTAGCCCATATCTTTGTTGGGGTGAGACTGACTTAGCAAAACATTTTTGTGTTTGAATTGTCATGCTGTAGGAGAAATTCTGCTGCTGCACTACAGTCAAGAGATCTACAAAAGAGCTTTCGTACTGCTAGTAGCAGCATGCATTCATCATCAAGTGTCTGTGTGTTTGTAAAAGACAAAGAAAGTGTGTGTGTCTGCGTGACGGAGAGAAAAAGTGCAGCGGTGTCAGTGAAGGTTCAGGCTGTGTGGCCATTGTGCGTATTTATGGGTAATGGGTCAGATCACATGTCTAATGTACGCAGGGTGCAGATTTGATGCTAGGAAATGTCTCAGTGCTACCTGAGACATTTCCTGTCTCAGTGGGGTTTGCAGAAATCGGGCCTGCAATACTTGCAGAAGACATCTGTGTTTTTAAAGAGCCCATATGGTGCTTTTTTGAGTTTTGTATGCTCTTTGGTGTGTCCTCTACATGATAGAGTACTTCTATGCACAAGACAAAAAGTCTGCCCAATCAAAACTCCTCCCTCCCCCCGTCCAGAAGTCCCAGTAGCTGCCTGAAACAACTCATTCCCCAGGCCCCCTAAAGATACCAACCAGAGTGACTTTCCACCATTGTTTCAGCAGTTTAAGGTGGCGTTTACACGACTCCGTTTTCAGCCGAAAACTGAGAGTTTTCATTGCGTTTTCACCTCCCGTTTACACAAGATCGATGCCCAGAGTGCCTGAATCCACAAACTTTTGAAACTAGGGTCCAGAGTGGAGAGTTTTGAAAACATACTGCTGCTTGGCTTCATGTGGACGGGATTCAGCGTTTTCAGGTGAAACGCTGACGTCACCGCATGCGCAGTACTATTTCACATGAAGGCTGCGCGCGCATACCTGGAACAACAGCAGCTCCGGCTGTCTACTGAGTAAAATGTGTGCTGCTTACCGTGCTCGGTTTGTTATCCAGACAAAACTATCCAGACAGATTTTTTTGTCCAGACAAGAAACTCCTGCGTCTTTGTGCGTCCACTCGCCATTGTTGTTTGTGAAAACTTTTTCTTCTTCGTACGTGTGTTGTAACACCACTGTTTCTCTGCAAACCTACATCGCCATCTACTGGACTGGCATGCACACTACAGCGTTTTCAGTGGTTCTCGCGTCTCCATGTGAACGCGGATTGCTTTTGAAAACACAAAGGAAAAAACTTTCCGTTTCTGGTGAAAACATCTCCGTGTAAACAGGGCCAAAGCCCATTGGCACAGGCTGGCAAGACCAGTGCAGAGTAGAGATGGTAGAAGGGGTGATCACTGACCACAGAGTAGACCAGTCAGCCAATCAGAGTGGACTGGGACGTTGGGTAGAGGGTCACAAATTGTCAGGAGCTCCAGAGCCTCTTAAACAGACCAAGAATACAGCTGGATCAGGGATACTCTGTATGTGAAAACTTAGAGGGTTTTTATTAACATTAGTGATTCTGAACATACTCCAGCTGTCATCAAATATTAATACATGAACCAGACTTAAGACAAAATATGGGCTCTTTAAGATGGCATGATGTTCTTTCCCTGGTTCTTGGAAATTTCTTAGAAAAACACCTCATGGAAAAGTAAGTAATCCAAGCTTCAATAAGATGTCAAGGAAAATAAATTATTAAACTTTTCTCTGTCATCTTAAAACCCAAAAAGAACTAAAAAACAGCAACTGCTATCTCCAAAATCTGACTCAGAGAATCTGAGCAGCTCCTGCAGCATCCAGAATGTGAACTTATTCACAGAAGAGCGGAGATGTCCTGAAAAATGTAGGCCTACATGCCATCTTACCACTTTTTAGCATAACATTAGGACAATAACAACAAAGTCTGTGGGTCAGGATGAGGCCTCCTGTGCAGGTGTGTGTAAATGTCTTGGTTTCTGAAGGTTCCCTGTGTGTGACCTTTCCTGGTGGAGCTGATATTTGCATAGACCAGCCCTGTTGTTTTGGCTTCCTCAGAGTAAGCAGCAGCCCGTCTTGTTTTGTTCATGAGGATACCTGGAGACTCCTTTAAATTCATCCAGTGACATTCAAAAACATACACAGACTCCTGAAATACAGTAGAAACATTTTTGTCAACACGTGTAATTTCTAAGTAACTCCAAGTCAAACTACTTGACAAGTGCCTGAAGAGGGCAATAAAACAAGTTACTCTATTTTTTATATCAAAGATGAAAGGGAGGTTACCCTTCGAAACTATAATTGAGATAGTCATATATGCCCTATAGAATAGTCTGTGGTAATTTTGACACTGGATGTTTGTTCTCTCTCACTAAATGTGGAACTACAGATCGAGTAAGTATATATGATAAGTCTTAACTTCGATAAACAGATGACTGATATATATTTAAGCAGTGGAAGCAGAAGGAGTGTACTTTTAAAGGTCAATCACGACTTGCAATATCATGTTTTTGTCATGAACTTATTCAAATATATTCAACTGGAATGTAAACGGCAAGAACATTGTTTGGTTGGTTTGCAAAGGGAGTAAATGTGTTGGATAAGTGACATAGAAGCTCCACCCATCAGTGAGTGAATGTGAGAGTGAATGGGTGTGAGGTTTGTTGTTCCTTTCGTCATTATAGTATTTCAAAGTGACAAATATTTGAACACATTGTGATGCCACAGTTGTTAGTTTTATCAATCAAAACCTTAAACCCACTTCATAATCTATCAGTCACCCACCTCACCCCAAAAATACACACAAGCCCCGTTCATACTGCCGTGTTGAGGTGCTGTGATGTTTCGTCTCCACTGTGAATGTCCTGGAGGTGAAATGGGGGAACGAGTTGACCCCCTCTTTGTTCCGTCTCCAGAGGCAGAAACAGAGGTGTGATATTGGAGAGAGGTCGGTAGACTCAGTGGGAGACAGGAGTGCTGCGAGTGAGTGTCTCTGCCTCCCTGTGTATGCTGAGACATGCGCCATGTCGTGCCCATACAAGCAGTATTGTAGTGTGAATTTACACATGCGAGTTAATGTGAATGTCACTTGATGTCAATTTAGTGGAACCTCTCCTTCCCCTCCTCTGCTCACCTTTTCCCCTCTCTTGTGAGTGTGTGGATGTCTGAGCCTCTGCAGTGTCATTAAACTACCTCAGAGCAAACCTCAGGTACTCGATTTCATACTACAGAGGTGTACGTAGAGGAAGAATCATGTTTAACGTCACTTATTAATCAATTAACACCATGTTGAAGTGATGTCAATCAAATAATGGCATGAGCTTACAGCTGCTTTCACAGAGCATTAACAGAAGTTCATAATCAAGAGGAGTGGTACAAAAAGAGCAAAAGCAGTTTTACAAGTAAAATATGAAGTAATATTGTATTTGTTTATTTGAGTGTTACTTTTAAATGAAATGCATTAGCAATACTGCCCCACATTGATGACAATGAAGCTATTTAAACTAAATTAATCTGAACTGAATTAGAGAGCATGTTGATCATGCATAATCTGATTTATCAGAAAATTCATTGATAAACTGACTGCTGAAATGTCTGGAAAAAAAATAGTAGATGTTCAACGTATTTGCAATATTCTTTACAGCGTTGACGTGACATTACTTTTGACCTGCTGAGGTTCACTTTTCAGAGAGCAGTGTGAGAGCTGACCTAAAATCAAAACCCTGCTAACATTACATTTGAAAATGACCTTACACTTGCTTGAATTTGTGTTTTGAAGGATAAATCTTTCCCATGCTTTTGGGTGTTTCTTTTGCAATAACCTAAGTCTGACTTAATGCCCTTAATCCATCCTCTTGTGTTGGCTGAATTTCATCACTAGTATTGATCCGTCTCATTGGAAATCAAAGCTACCTGGCAGTGGGAACTCATTTAATTTCCTCCCATAAGTTTGTCTTTATCTGTCTCATAATGCTTTGGTTTTGATGCTCCAGGACGGTATGTTAAATAAAATTGATTCTGTTGTGGGTTCTAACCCAGTGAAGGAAGACAAAGCACACCCGATCAGTCAGCCAGCCTTCAGACATACTTACATATCTCACGTTTTCTAACTAGCTGTCTGGCTAAATGCTTCTCAGTTGCAGAAATTGCAGAATGAATTCAAAGGGACTGAACGGAGAGCAGATGGGGAGAGAGAAGATGAAAAGAGACTCAGAGGAAGATGAATTGTGATTATCCTTTTGAGATGATACACTTAGAACAGACACAGATTGTATTTATGGCTAGACTGCTTTTTCAGGGGAATGAGAAAAGTGTCATTTCACTGTAATACAGACATTCATTCTGCTTTATATTCCTGAAATCTGAAAGCCTTTCTCCTCTTTTGTCTCTTTGTTCTCTCCATCAGATGTGCTGCAGACTGCCAGTGATTTCTCCTCCTCCTTCAGGTCAAACTCGATGGCAGACAAAGGCCACTCTTCTCAGCGATCTTGTTCCCCCTGAGCTTAGAAAGTCAGATCTCATCCACAGCTAGACCTCGCTGTTCCTCTCCCTCTTTTGTCTCCTGGACTTTAACCACTCTTCAGCCTTCAACATGGCTTGTCTGCTCACTTCTGCCTTTCTGCTGGTCCTCCAGACATATGCTGCCCCTCCTGAGGTCCCCCAGGCAGGGATCGACATTACGTTAGACCCAGTGGACCTTGATTCTGGACTTCCAGGAAATCTCTCTGGAGTTTTGCCATCTTCTCCGCCACCTGGGACGAGTAAAAGAGCCCCACACAGCATCATTATTGGTGTACGGAAGGGAGGCACGAGAGCACTGTTGGAGATGCTGGACATTCACCCTGAGGTTGCTGCTGCAGCCACTGAGGTGCACTTCTTTGACTGGGATGAGAACTACGCCAAGGGCTTCGAGTGGTATCGTGATTTGATGCCATACTCATATCCCCATCAGATAACGGTGGAAAAAACTCCAGGGTACTTCACATCAGCCCTTGCACCAGAACGCATTTGCGCCATGAATTCCTCAATAAAGCTGCTGCTGATCCTGCGAGACCCGGCAGAGCGCGTCATATCCGACTACACCCAGGTCTACTTTAACCGCCTAGAGAACCACAAGCCTGTGCAAGCCATTGAGAACCTGCTGGTGCGCAATGGAGCTCTTAATATCAGGTACAAGGCCATTCAGAGGAGCCTGTATGATATCCACATGCGGAACTGGCTGCGTCACTTCCCCCTGGAGCAGATACACATCGTGGACGGGGATGCTCTCATCCGTGACCCCCTTCCAGAGCTCCAGAGGGTGGAGCGCTTCCTCAACCTGCCCCCAAGGATAGTATCCTCCAACTTCTACTTCAACCAAACAAAGGGGTTTTACTGCATTAGGAGTGACGGTAGAGAGCGGTGTTTGCACGAGTCCAAAGGGCGTCCTCACCCGGCCGTGAACAGCACAGTCCTCCAGCAGCTCCGCTCATACCTGCAGGAGCACAACCGGACCTTCTTCAGGCTGGTGAAGCGAACCTTTGCCTGGCAATAAGAAACATGAGCACAGTGCAGATTCAAGGGAACTGCTGCCTTCTCCTTGATGAGGACAAAAAGGGGATTATAGCACTTTACAGGACTCCCATCTGAAAACCCCTTTAGAGAGCTTCTTTGTACTACTGCTGTGAACTTTGGATTCAGCAGAGCAGTTCTAACATCACAATGATTGCAAAAACATGGCAAACTGTAACTATGGGCATATGATTACCTAAAGAAGGCTTAATGAGTCTTTGCATGCATTTACATGGACCTGAAAATCAGGTTATGGTCAGGTTTGATTAGCATCCAGTTTGGGCATGTAAACATTATATCTCAGTTTCAGAAACCATGGTAAGGCTTATTCCAACTAGAAAAGCACCTGGAGAGTGCAGACCTCCTCCAAGCCACAATTCTGGATCACCACATGTTCCTATATGAAGGCCGAGTCTCTGCTCATGTCTGTCCATGTGGAGAAGTCCTCCTCTGGCATTGCAAGGGAAGCTGGATAATGTAGTGGCATAGGCTTGGAAACGTTGACGTGAGTTTGCAAGTTTGGGAATTTTTTGCATCCAGACAAATATGTGGATCACCACCTACATGTAATGGGTTCCTCCTTAGACCAAACCACACCTCTGGTAAATTTTTATGTAAATCCATCAAGTAGTTTTTGCGTTATCTTGCTAACAGACAAATAAACAAACAGACAAACAAACAAACAAACACGCAGACAGACCCTGGCGATAACATAACCTCCTTGGTAGAGGTAATTATGAGAAACTTAGTTTTGAAAAACAGAAAAAAATGGATATTTTGGTGATGGGTATTCTGAAAGCTGCAAGCTTTCTTTAATAGTACTAAGTCAGCACTACACTACAGTTTTTTCATTCATCCAGATTTCAGATTTTTTTTGTGGTTTGTGTCAAAGTTTCAGTTATGAATAAATGGTAAAGTGAATGGCCCATTATGCAATCTAAATCATGGATGAAATCAACATGAATTTTTTCATGTGTACATAAAGAAATATCATAGGTTCACGTGTAGTATGTATGCCTGACTTCATAAACTCGTGATGCATTATTTAAGACGTTTCAGTCATCATAACTCATAAGGCACAGAAATATTTATGCTGTTAATTGTTTCTTCAGAGTATTGTTTCTATAAGTCTGCAGTTAAAGGAACAAGACAGAAAACTGTCCAATATGCTGCAGCTCAAGTGTTACAATTATCATTACTTTAGCACCTCGTCTCTGTGACTTCATCTTCATTTGTGGACCCTCAAATTAAGCGGAAACATTTTCTATTTTTAAAGAGCCTATATTCTGCTTTTCAGCCCTTATTCAGTTTTACATGCCTTTTAGTGCATTGATTCTCAACTTGTGGATTGTGACCTTAAAGTGGGTCACGGACCCTTATGCAGTGGGTCTCGAGCCTTTGCCTGGGCGAAAAAAAATTGTTTTTAAATAAACCCTATGCTTTTATTGTGAAGGGGATTTTTTATGCAGTGGAGTGCCATCTATTCACACTCCTGAATAATAGGTGACAATAATACCCCGTAACGCTACTTGACACGTTTAAATAGAAATGTCTTTATTATGCATTCAATAAGTAGGTGCTCAGCTGAAGCTACATATTTCAAAATCTTTCTGAAATAACTTCTCAGTACCTGTACTTTTTCATTTCATGCTCATGCATGAAAACACTGTTGACTCTGTTAAAAAGGCTGAAGTTACTGGAGTGCTTTGTGTGTTGTGACATGATCAGTGGCTAATTTAGTGTACTGGTCATTTTGGTTTCTCAGTAACAAAAAAAAAAAAAAAAAAAAAATGTGTTGGCAAATTGTAATATTCTTTACCACCTCATGTTCAAAGTGCAGCACCCTTTATTAAATAAAGAGAAGTTGAAAATTTTCCTCAATTTGGGTCACAGCTTGTCACTAAGGTGTGATGGTTGGCCCTGAAGCCTGGCCAGTTGAGAACCACTGCTTAAGTGTGTTTGACATAACTTAGTTTGATAGAGTACTTCTTTGCTCAAGACAAAAAAAGTTTGTGGCATGTGGAAAACTGGCCTATCTCGCAATGTTAACAAATCCTTTAAAGATTCTTGGATCTGCACCCTGATTCAGATCACCTCCACATCACCTCATTACTTCTTCCATGTGCTATGACCTGAAAACTTATCAAAAACTGTTCATAATGTTTTGAGTCACCTGTTGATAAACTATCTGATCAACTAACTGATAAATGTAAGCAAAACACAACCTCCTTGGCAGAGGTATTAACTCATGGTGACTGAAACATCTATCAGTGCGTTAAATACTGTATGAATTAAAGTTTGATACATGTATAATACATGCCTGCAAAGGCATTCATTTATCATAGAATCATCAAATTCATGCCTTATTTATGAGAATTCAGGGAGTCCCTTACCGAAGTGTTACCATTATGTCAGTGGGTCTGCCGTTAAAGACACAAACCAAAATCAAAGACCAACCGGCTGAGCTCTAAGTGTTCAAATCCTGAGGTCTTCACATTTCTTCATAATGTCATCATGTTTGTTACCCAATAAAATAAAAAAGAGCATTAAACTGTTAGACAATGAGAACCATCATGAACATTATGTACATCACTAATAACTCCTGAAGCAATTTGCTTAAACACTGAAGTCAATCAATCAATCAATCAATCTTAAGAGAGAGAAAGAGAAAGAGAGAGAGAGAGAGAGAGAGAGAGAGAGAGATGTGCCCATCCAGGCAGAGACAAAGGGACTAAAAATAAAAATTTATAATGGTGACAAACCCATGGATGCACAGATCATAAATCCGTCCAACCCATACTTGTCTCTCTGCTGAATATAGATTTATTTGAGGTTAGCCCCTTGAGATATGACATCTTGTTTTTAAGAGGCTCCTTGTATTGAAATGGTTGTAAAGATATTAATTATGGAGATATAATCAATACAACCATAGAGAGGTCATCTTCAAATTAACATTTACAATAATCATAAACTGAACTGATGTTGATTAATATAGCAGCACCTAGTTAAACTGCCATTAAAATTGGTTTAACTGGCCTAAAAATATGAATTTATGCTAAATTATTTTTTTTCTGTTGATGATTAATGCAGGATAAAGCTCTTGGAGTTGAGCAGGTCCACAGCAGCAGGTCATCCATGATTTCAGTTGATTTTGTTGATCTCTCTGACGTTAATATCAGGAACTGTAAAGATAATGGAATGGGGCCAAAGGTAGTAAATGCAGTGATGTATAAAGTCAGGCTCCACACCTGTGTCCTATTGATTTTCAAATAAAATGCAGTAGTCAGAAACCAGGATACTAGTACTTATCATGCGTACAGAAATATAAATAACCAGGTTCCTATTCGTGAACATCAAAGAATGTTAAAAACTGTAATGTAGCTCATAACCAGAATATTTCAGCCCATGTAAATGCATTCATTCTCTCTCAGCTGGAAGTGTTTGAATTATCAAAATGCAGCAAAAAAAGTTTGTGAAACTGATGAACTTTTTTCTTCTCTCTTGTTTGATATTCTCGTACTTGATAATAAATAGTTCTGCTTTCAATTGTACGTTAAGAGTGGCATGTTTCTGTCCCACCCTATTCACTGTGGCCATCTTAGAGCCTCAGAACTCTCCAAGGTGCTGTATTTTGAGCGTACATGCAGGTAGGCAGGAGCATAAGGATAAGCCTTTGATTTGCTCAGGTGAAGGTAGACATTAATGCAAGGAAATGGGTACCCTGGAGCAGCGCTTTAGTACTACAGGAATCACTAATGGCTTTGGACATTGAAGGTAGCCTGTGCCTGCAGCTAAATCAGTCACATCTCCATAGTCAGCAAGCACAGCTCAGGGGAAATACTGGTGCTTTTTGATGCTTTCTCTGCAACAATTTGCCCAGGTGTTAAATTTAGCCATTAAATCATGTTCTGAGCAGTGCTGGAAACATTACAAATGCTTCTGTATGCGTGTAAATGTTTCTGTATGTATTATCTCTTTCCTGAATCACTCCTGGCATGCTGTATTTTCCCAGAAACATCCCGTCGTCTCCTCACATCAGATAGACACGGGTCATGTTTCTTTCATTGATTAGACTTTAAACAGCAGCCAAAGCTACAGCTCCGCTGGGATGTGATATTCATGTGATCTCCTCGCTCTGTCTGCTGGAATAAGCACTATAAGTCTCCTGAGGCAAGTAGTCATTGATGCTACATTGGATCTATATCCAGAGCAGAACAGGAGAAGGAGGCATAGCTGGAGGCTGCACAGAATAATGCTGAATATTTATACAAATAGTTCACGGAGATGTGGGGTTTTACAACATAATTAGACTGGAAAATAGTGAGATTTTCATGTGTGCACACAAGTAGTGTTTGATGAAAAGGCAGCCCACAGGCCAGGGATGCTCTTGCTGTTTGTCCTTGTGCTTGCATACTAGTCCAATGGTGTCATAAGTCCTCTAGTAGATATTCTTGTCTTTTGACAATATGTTTTTAAGCACAACAGAGAGCTCTGGCTACATACAACTACCTAATGTGAGATATTTTTAGAAAATTTAGGGCAATATTTACTTTAGCTTTTGATTCAAAACTGATCAAATAAACATCAATGTGGGCTGCATCATTTTACTCTGTGCACAGACATGACAGCTCAAGTGTAACATTTTGGTAAGTGATCATGTCAGTGATCACCACACCAAAGCCACTTTCTTGCGTACACCTTGCCAGAACGTAGTTTAGTGGACCCCTTTTACTTTGGAACTGGTTTTTATTCTTAGAGGCTGAGATTCAACAAGATCCTGGAAACATTCCTCAGAGAAATAAGTCATCTTCATGATAGCATCACACAGTTTCTGAAGATTTGTCCACTACAAATCCATTATAGGAATCCCCAGATCCACCACTTCCTAAAGGAACTCTATTGGACTGAGATCTGGTGGACGTAGAGGGCACTCCAGCACAGTGAACTCATTGTCGTGTTCAAGAAACCAGTTTGAGAGGATCTGAGCTAGTCATTTGGCACATTACTCTGTTTGAAGTATCCATCAGAAAATGGGTACATTGTGATCATTAAGAGTTGGACATTTCCAGGGACAATACTCAGGTAAGCTGTGGTGTTTGAACAATGCTCAGTTTGTACTAAGGGGCCCAAAGTGTGCCCCACACCATTACACCACCACCAAGAGCCTGAACCATCAATACAAGGCGGGGTGAATCTATGCTTTCATGGTTTTTACACCCACCTCTGACCTTATTATTTAAAAGGTGCAGCAGAAATGCAGACTCACACCAAGCAACAATTTTTTATCTTCTCCCGTCGGAAAATGCAAATATTCACACCAGTTTTCTCATCTGCTTTAAGATTCAACGTATTGTGTGTTTTAAATTTGTTCTTACTTTTTATCATCTCTAACCACTGTCCGTTCTCTTTTGACTTCTGGCAGCAACATGAAATTTTGGCTCAAAGAACTGGTGCTCACTGGATATTTTCTCTTTTTCTGACCATGTTCTGTAACCTATGAGAAGATGTTCATGTCTGACATGAATGTAAGGGATCTGCAGACTCCAGTTGTCACAGTTGGCCCTTTGTTGGCCTCTGACAGGGGGAATTCACACTGGTGTCACTCAACTTCCGGTTTACTTTCGGGTTAGCCATTGCAGGGTATCAGCTGGATTTCTTCCATGGAGATTCTATGCACTGCTCCAGAATCCAACAAATGTTATTTAAATTTGAAAGTAAAGTTAACATTAATACTGTTTTCTGTTTTACTATCTATTTTCTTGATAATGTTATCCGTCTTTTATACTTTATCAATCAGAAATTATCTTAAATTCGGCTGGGAATGTATGCAACCAATGCTAGTGATGCTGCTGTTGTCTGCCTGTGTGTATCACAGTTTGTCAATTTCTTTAAGGGCACTTTCACATTAGGCCCACTTGTTTCGAATTGCGCCTGCTCCAAAGTGAACCTTTGGCCGTCATGTTTAAAGAGAGAAGGGACAACCGTGACGTCATGCAGCAGCGTCAGCTTTCTGTCCCGTATCCTGGCACGCTTGCATTCACATCTCAACCAAACCGTGCCCGAGTCCTCTTCAATCGCGCCGGAGACCACCTCCCCAAGTGGGCCCGGGCCCTATGTCTGGGCACGGTTTGTATGCATTCACACAACCAAATGAACCTGACTTTGGGCTCAAGTGCGCTCGAATCTAGTATAGGGCCCCTAGTGTGAATGCACCCTAAGTTATAGATGATCAAGTGGCAATGCAGGGAGTCGGTTTTGTTTTAAAACTAGAATTCCTCTAACTGTTAAATTTTTTGAAGAATAGAATAATGATAGAATAATAGAATCGTGATAGAATCATCCAAACTAATCCTTGTTGTATATTTAGGACCACAATAAAAAAGAAGTCCCAAGGATGTTTTGTGTTATCATTTTAGCTTAAATGTGTGGCTGCACCTCGTGCTGTTTACATTTCTAGTCTATATTGTTTATATTATATATTGTATATTGAGTCTACTGTATATTGGTATAAAAAGAAATCCAAAAAAAAGTTGAAATGTGTTATTTTTATACACAGCTTGATAGTAGCCAATAAATAGCATTGCTAGCGTTCTCAAATCAATCTAAGGACATATCCAAAGAATTTATATATTCATCAGCCTTTTCTTCTGATAACGACCACTGGCCATGGCAGTTTCAAAGTAGTTAACCATGTTAACATAACAATAGATGTGCCTGGCTTGGTTATTGCTCACTAAGAAACTGCACATCCACAACAACAGACAGTTAAACCCAGTGGGCCTAGTAGTTCAAATTTTAGCATTTGTTAGATTACATTAGATGATATTAAGTTCTTTGACCAAGAGTAAGAGGTATGGTGATTAATTATACATTGATATAAAAAGGAAATGCATAACGAAGTGAGACTACATACATACATGGAGGTCGCTAGCATTATTAGCATTGCTTAGCTTCCATTCCCCCCAATTTAGACATTTTCATAATAGTGAAATTCAAAACACAGATAACATTAGCAAGACAACCTATTGCCTAGTTGTAAATAATATCAATCTTCACTGTATCTTTCAAAATTGAACGTTGTTTATCTGGAGGTCCATATAAATTCAAAGGAGTTTAGCAGGGGATCCTCTGCTATCGGTAAACGCTGAAGACGAGATGACGTCACATTATTCCCCTTGGTGGTCAGCTGACCTATCAATCAAGATCAGAGAGCCCTCTTTAAAACCCTTACTTACCAGATCCCGCCGCGGGCATCAAAATACCGCATATTTTTAAATAATTGACATTTACAAACCATTTGTCCTATCCAGAAACGGAAAACACTGGTGTAATCATTAAATTTTCAAGGTTCTGAGGGTACCTGAATGTATCACAAGTAACGTCGGCAACATATAAAAAAACCCCGGGAGAAAACGGGCGAATTTCATGAGATTTCATCAACATTGCTTTAATTCTCATGTCTTCGTTGAAAATTTGCTGAAAATTAACTGGCTAAATTCTGTAAAAAAACAAAAATTCTACGCTTCTTACTGCGTTCAAAAAGACCTGAATGATTCACAGACTTCCTGAATTTGCTGTTCAAAAGATCTTTGAATTTTCTTCCCACGCCAGGTCTTGCAGGCTCAAATTCCTGCTCAGAGCCGTTAAGCACTAATAAGTGCTGAGCAGCGACACCTGCTGTCGCCTTGAAGACGTGTTACAGGGCAAACTTTTCCCAGCAAACTGTCGTTTTTACACAGGAAAGAGTGCTTAGCAGATTGCCTCTGCAGAGTAGACTTCAAATTAATAATATTAATAAAATAAATATTAATAAATATTTAGATTTTTTTTTTGGTTTGTTTTCTTTTTTCTAATAATTTTTAGCTTTTTAATTTTGTTACACTGCATAATTGAGTAACATCAGTCAATAGCCACGGTTGTTCTGAATCTATAGAGGTGCTGGACTTTATAATGCAGAGAAAAATGAGACCACAGTGAGTGAAAAGTGACAGACGCAAAAACGGCCTGGAATTCCAAATATGAAACAAGGTCTCAGAATTTGTAGATTCTTTGAATGTAGAACCAACACCTCTATTTTTCCTGTGTCCCTTAGGCTTGAGTGTACCTCAAAATGTTTTGTGTGCACTAATTCCTTATTTTATTTTTATTTTTTTCATTATAAAATCAGAAAACTTCAATGCCTGTTTTTCTTTTGTATAATGATTTGTAGCTTTTAAATTTTGTCACACTGCATGTAGACATAATTGAGTTACATCAGTCAATATCCATGGTTGTCCTGAATCTATAGAAGTGCTGGACTTCATATTGCAGAGAAAAATGAGACCACAGTGAATAAAAATGTGAGAGAAGCAAAAAACAACCAGAAACTGCTTGGGGTAGGAAGGGTTAAAACAGCAGCAGGGGCACTCCAGTCAGACAGGTCCTGTCTTTGCAGTCTGTTTTAATGCATTTTGGTGGAATTGCTCTCTTATTTCTGTTACTTAACACTGAAAATGTCAGTGAAATCTTTAAGGTCATTTACCAGATACATATATTCATGGTTATTCTGATGCAGTTGTAAAGATTTTGAGTGTTCTTCATACACCCTACTGTACTGTTGTCTTTGTTCTTTTATTTAGGCTACCTTTTTAAAAGAATCAAATTAACAGAAAATAAATGAAAGATAGTCGAAAGTTGAGTGTTTTTCAATTGTTTCAAAAAATGGGAGAGAGGCCAGCAATAACAGATTTTGTATAACAAGTACTACTCTCCAGTTCCCTTATTTTGAGGCTGACATCAGACTTTTCCTTTGTCTTAGTCCCTCCCACCAGAGACACATCGAAGCCATGCAGGAATTGTGGCTGAGGACTGAGGACAAACCAACTTAACAGACCATGAGACACCTGTGCCTCTGCAGAGTCACATGAAGCGATGTCTGTCAGGTGACACTAACAGCTGATTATTTATGAACAAATACACCTACTAAAATGAACATAAAAGTGTTTTGTCTCTTTATTTGACTTGACTATAAACTCCTGAACATAGAGAACAATCTGAAGACTGATTAAAAGCACATTTTGGCTGATTTGTTGTTTCAAAATCAAGTTTTTATTTTTCATTAGATTTTTTATTTTAATCTGATTTTTAGATTTTTTGCTTTTTAAATGGGCCACGTATAATTTTCTCAGCGTGTTATGAACAATTATATTTAATTTAATCGGTTTATATAAAAAAAAAAAAATTGATATCAGAAAAGTCATTGGGCATGATGCTTCTGGAAGATGATCGTCCTTAAATTAAAGGGTTTTCTTACATTAAAGATGTTAAACATGTTTTTTTTCTCTGACCCTCACAGTCTTACTTTATATATCAATTACAGAACTAAACAGAAGAAATAATTGACCATGAGACCATGCTTAAATTAATATGGACCAAGAAGAGTTTTTTTAGGAATGTCTGAAGTTTAAAAGTTAAAATGAAAACGTTTGGTTTGATAGGAAATCAGAGAAAAAGCCAAGTATGAGACTCTGATGTGATTCACGGATGCATGTTTTCTTTTTTAATGAAATATAAGATTATAGTTTTATTCTTAGTCTATCAGTCACTGCTCATCAGAACATCTGTAAAGATTTATTTTCATTATTCTCAGGTTTACATTCTGTCCATGTCATTGTCTGTTCTAATATCCGTTTCTTCCTGTCAGTTAACTCCTTAAACCTTAACTTTTAACTGTTGTGAAGTTTCACTGAAGTCCACTGTGTTGTACTGTCCAATCAGAGTCTGATATCCCGGAAAAGGGCGTGGCTGTCAGTAAGCTAACTTATGCAAAGTCTGGTCTGCTGTATCCTGCTCATCAGTCCACAGATGAAGGTACTTCATCGGTCCTCAGAGCAATTTTACAAACATAACACAAATATGACGCCAAAACACTGACTAAAGAGGCTAGGGCTTGACAAAGGCTTGTTTCCTGTAAAGAGCAGAGCTTGACAAAGGGTTAATTACTTTGACTTTTAAATCCACAAAATCAAGCATTTCTCTAGTTTTGGAAACTGATGGAGACATCTGAGGTCATGTAAGTGCTCAATTAAAGATTATACTTAACATGAGATCGGTTATGTTTGAATTGTTTTGACATTTCAAGGCTAAACTTTACATACTGTTCCTCCAAATTCCCCATCAGCCATCTTGCCCTGGGCCTTTTCTTACATCTGCTCACCAGGGGGCACTTTGACTCTAGAGAAACTCACAAGGGACCATCATGAGGAAATGAGTCTGGACATGGTCTCTCCAGGATCCCCTCTGTGAGTGCACACACGGGTGAAGGGCTCGTGACGGTTACCTCCTGACCCCGGTCGAGGCCTGTCTGCTCTGGTATGACTCAGGAAGAGAGTGGCCCGAGTGGCTCTTGCTCTGCTGCCACAGCACACACACATTTACACACACGGGTTACCAGTCACTCCTGCGGTGCTACAATGGTGTAGCAGTGTTTCCATTAGGCAGGTGTGTAGGAAGGACAAAGGGGCATGTTTTGCTTACTATGTGAGAGCACATGCTGAACAAATTCCCTTATAAACCTCAGTTATTTGAAGCAAAGTTGACACAGTGTGTTTGTTGTGCAGAAACACTGGGAGCTGCAAAGATCATTTGTAGCTGTCAGCGAAGTGTGGGCCCTCTGAGGGAAAGGACTTGTTTTTATCAGCAAATTCCCTGAAGTTCATATTGTTTTATCAGATTTTGCTTTATAAATAACAAAAGTCTAGCAAGAACTTGCTCACACAAAATGTCAAAATATAACAAAAATCATTCATCCAATGTTAATTTCATTTTGACTGAAGAAATCTGGTTGATATTATGATACTGATTCGCCACCAAGCATGTTAAATTAAGTGGTAACTTTCTGTTAACTGTCTGCTTCAAGCAAAGAAGATGCCTGCAATCAGAGCTGCATAAAGCACATGACTTTAGTGCTTCAGATAAGATCCTCTCTACCAAATGACAAATTATTTCAATTCAAGTGAAAGTTGCTCCATCAAAATATTATTTACTTTAAAGGTTTCAAAAAGGGCACTGTAAGGCTGCTCTCAGTGAGGCTGCTAAAAACTTTTTTTCATCCCTGCTTCATATTATGTCACTAAAGAGAATCATGTTCTCTTTTCACAATCAATGTACAGCGAAAGTTTTTTTAAAGTCTGCACTCATGTCATGTTACGTTTATGCAATCCTGACATTCTCACAATACATTCAACTGTTTTTAGGATGGCTCCTTACTCTGGGCTCTAATTTCGTAGAGCCCAAGGGCTCTACGAAATTGTGTCAAGGGCTTTTTGCAAGTTTCGTGCATTGTGCGGTCTGGCCAGGCGCACCCACGTCCCCATCCCTCCCAGCGACACAAGTAGCAGAGAGGGAGGAGAGAAGGCGTGAGTGGGTTTAACACAGCCGAGTGTAATCTTCACCAATCAAATGAACGCCTCTCCTTGCCTTTAAATGCGCCGCGGGCGAGGCGCAGTGACAATTTCACCTTGGTGGCGAAGAAGGTCAGAGCCGCTGTCACTTTTACAGCAACTGGGAGAGCGCAGGGGCCACCGGGCCGCGCATCGAAGGCCACGATGCGCGTCACCGTGTGGACCACCTCGTGGGACAGATGTAATCTGTTCCTGTGTCATAAATATGAGTACAAAATTAAGTGATAATTACATTTGAACACAGCAGCAGGCTAATCCATTCATCATGCTTGTGATCCACCTGCATTCCTGGTCTGTCATCGCCAAATAGCAGCGCCTTAGGTGAAAATATATCTCCTCCTCATCCTCCTTTCAATAATGTAATCCATCTTTTTAGATCACGTTAAGAACAAAGATTAAAACAGAGAAATATGGGCAATCACAGATAAATCCTTAAGACACCGAGTGACTTACATTTTTTCAGCGAGCGTCTCTCTCTTTTTTCTTTTCTTTTGAATTTCATGAGATGAGAGAAGCCGGATACTCCGTATCGGATGATGTGGCTGTTTGTGGTTGGCTGAGAGATATGAACTCGTTAGTTTGCGTCTCTCTTCCAGCTGCCGTCAGGTTGAGTTTCCATGATGACAAACGTCTCTGATCTGACATCAGATGTGACGGGACAATAAATATAGATACAAATGTATGTGCTGGTTCAGACGGTTACATTAAATAGTGGTTGCTGTGATTGTTTATTTCATTGAAATGTGCCTGACACTCTGGATACCTGCCTGTGAGGTTTTGGTGACGTGCGTGCACTGTGCGCCTGTCAGCCAAATTACCACTGCATGGGGTGCGCCTCGTCTGCGCCAAGAATAGACCAGGGTGGAGCTGGCGAGCTTTCAGCGCACCTTCTGTGCATTTTTTTTGGCCTGAAATTGTCACTGCACCAAGCTGAATCTGTGGACACCTCCCCCTGGTGCGCTGTCACACCCATCTTGGCACAGGCGGTCTACCAAATTGCCAAATTGGCTGGGCGCGGGGTGCACCACCTTGCGCCACCCTGAGTTGCGCCAGGAAGTTAGAGCCCTCTGTGTCTGTTTCTTAGATTCCAGTTTGAGAGGATATTTAAGATATTTATTTTTGCATTGTAGCAAGGCAGAAAATGACAAAGCTTATTCACACCACATAAAGGGCAAAAAAGCAGCTGTTGCAAGTGTTGAGAAGTGACTACAAACCTCTGACTGACCCACAGTGAGCATGACAGACAAAATCTTTGTTCAGTCACCCTCCAGGTTATCCCAATTACTTTCTATAAGATGGACTGAAACATAATCCATGGTGATTTGAAACAGTCAGTCTGTAAAGTGAGGTTACCTACTTATGGATGAGAAAATATGGTATTTAAAGTTAATCAATTCAAATAATAAAATTAACACCAATCTGTCAAAAACTGTTGACTGTACCCTCTAACAAAGAACTGGGTTAAGAGCCTAAATAAAATAAAGTTAGATGTATTTTTATTTTGCATCTGTCAAAAATGGTTCATTATCCTGAAAGTATTGTGACAGGAGACTTCATCTTGCAAAACATGCTGATTACAGTGTCTGGAAACAGCTTCATTAAGGCTCCGGTATAATATAAAGTGTTATGTACAGCTAGAAGCTTGATCTGACTCTTTAAGTTTTTCAGTGTTTTGGAACTCATGTTTCCTCTTTTGGCTAAAAACATGTCACTTTTGTTCTGACCCACAATAATGCAGAAACAAAGTCATTAAAGCCCCTGACACTAACAAGTTGCCTTAACTAATGGCCACTATTGAGTGAGTCACTGATCACAGAGTGTCTTTGATAACTGCCAACCTCGGGCATAATTAAAGGTCTGAGGGGTGGTCTGAAACAATCTGCTGTAGATGCCTCAGCTTCTCCTGTCATCCTACAAAGCTCTAATGATCCATCTGTGATTGTGATTGATGAAGCACTTAGCATTAAATCAAAGCTTAAGGAATGTGTGCTGCTTGCTAAGCTGTTTGCAAAGTAGCAGCCTCTACATTTTCACAATACAAGTCTATTACAGAGGTGTCCTTGATGTGTATTAATGACCTTTGCGTCTACACTGGAGCTAATGCTCATTAACAGATGATTGACATGGATCAGCAGGTAGAAACAGCATGGGTCACTGAGCCAGCTATGGCTCAGTAAATGCAGCAATTTATAACTTCAGTTTAGTTTTTGATAAATTCACACTAAAATAGGACTGGGAAATATGGATCAAGTTAATACCAATTTTTCTTAGATGAGTGGCAATGCTCAGTATATATATCGTGATAAATTTTGGTTTCAACAAAAGTGAGCAAATTGTCTCAATATATCAGCTACAAATTTTAATTTAATAAAACAAATCAATTAATTTTGAACCTTGTTTGATACCACTGCAACAAAATAGAAGTCCCAGTTTTGGGTAGTTTCTTGTTCTTATCTCGCAAACTTTGTTAAGTATACCCAGCATAAATGAAAGTTGGATTGTCTGAACTCTTCAAGAGTCCATACCATACCATCTCCTTTGTTGGAGTTTCATTTGCCATAAATGAAGCAAATTAAAAACCACACATCTCTTTGACATAATAGAGCACTTCTATGCAAAAGACAGAGTTCCTACCACTGTTTTGTCAGTGGGTCAAGCTGATTGGAATGTCCAGTGCAGAGCATAAACCATAGAAAGCATGCAGATTTGTTGAAAACATGGTGCTGAGCAGCGCTGGACCAGTCAACCAACCAGTTCTTGATATTTAAGAAATAATGGTTTAATAATATAATGTGTATATAATGTGTATACATTTATATATATATATATATATACATTTTTATATATGTATATATATATATATATATATATATATATATATATATATATATATATATATATATATATATATATATATATATATATATATATATATATATATATATATATATACACACATATATATATTTATATATATAGATATAGATATATGAGGTAGGCAATAGCGCTAAGGGTCTTGCCCATCTACTGGTAGAAGTCTTTCGCTCCATACTGGGATTGTATGTGTGTGTATATATGTGTGAGAAAGCCCTACAGTTGAAGGTCCAACAGGTAAGAGGCCCATATGCAGCCTGAACACCTCCGGACATGTTCAGCCACACCGACGAGCAGCAGACCAGTCAGTGAGCAGACTGGATGAAGCTGTGAGGAGTTTCTGTGTGTTCTTCACATTGTGTGCGTTCTTGAGGAAATGTAAGTGCTTTCTTCTCTTTAGTTATGGATATTTTGATTGTTATTCCAGTTTTTGTGATACATGGAAGCTCTTTGTGTTAGTTTGAGCAAGTTAAGTGGCCTGGGTTCACAGTTATTGCTATCTCTGCTTCTTACTAGCACTGCAACTAAATCTGACTGTTCGTGAGGGCTGAATGATATTATTTCATTTGTTATTATTTCATTTGTTTTTTCTCATATGGCAGCTAATTTAGTCATTTTTATCGACTTAACTGTTTAATAACATGCTGAGCATTTTCTGGAATACATTTTATTTCCTTTCTTTGTTTTCAGGACACACATACACATTCCTATATTTTGTACAATGATGTAAAGTTCGCCCTCAAACAATATGTGTGTGAGTATATACATATTTATATATATATATCTATATCTATATCTATATATCTATCTATATCTATCTATCTATCTATATCTATATATATATATATATGTATATATATATATATATATATATGTATGTTAGGGCTGAACAATATATCATTATCGTATCGATATCGAGATATGAACATTCAAGATATTGATATCGAAAAGCAATGATGTAAACAATATAGATTTCCCCCACGCTAAAACTGCACTTTCCACATTCTTTTGTATTATGATGTTTTTATTTTTCTGAAAAATGCTTGGTTTTCACCGAACCCATAGTTGTATCGTATCGTATCGATATCGAGATATCTGGCATGAAAATCGAGATATGAAATTTTGTCAATATCGTTCAGCCCTAATGTATGTACAATTCTGTATCTGTCCATGTATCTTATCTTACCCAGCCACCACTGCAGCACCTGCAGTGTTTCTACAACTGATTAATTTACACCCTGAATGTTTTACTGTTCAATGATGACAGAACTTTTATAGGATTTCAGAGATTACCTATTGCCACCTGAATGGATATCTTTTTGTTTAAATCTCTATTAAACAGAGATTCTCCAAGCAGCTGTGCACACAGGTGTGACCATCTGGACGATGTCTCCCACCTCTCACCACTACAAGTTTTTTTTCTGAAACATCAGTGTGGCACCGTGCAGAATAAGGAAACACTTGTTCATATTTTTCTTCCAAGACATCGCCGAGCAGCAGCGGGGTGTTTTCAGTTGTCTGTATCTTTCTCCAATGCAAAAAGCCTGCGGGGACTGATGCATACTATATCCAACAAGGGCGTACTCAGAATCAGCCCACTGAAGCCTTTTTACATCTCGCTCGATCAGAAAAGAACAATAAACATAAATCTAATGAGATCAGGGACTCAGAAACCGACGTGTTTCCCAAAATACACGCTGGATTATCAAAAAACAAAAGGCTCACAAACATAAGAGCAGCTCAGATAAACCTGGTTTTCACACATAATTTAAAGGCTCCCTGTTTTTTAGTTCCTTTGTGATTACTTATTCATTTGTTGGTTGATTTATTTTTCATTGCCTCGGGTGCAGAGGGCATGTGTTCACAGCTCTCATGGAAGTTTTTACTGATGGGAAGGACGGCTGCTGCTACATTGAAGTCAAAGGGAGGAGAAAGCAACATATCTGCTGATTGCAGATGAGCTATAAAAGCTTCTGATTAATCCTTTGAGGTGATGAGAAGAAAACTAAAAGAAGCTGAGGTAAGATCAGGGCAGCACATGCAGCACATGAGCTGATTGTAAAAATTGTCCATGTGTGAGTGGAGACATATGGAGCATGCTGTCTTCATGGAAGTCAACATCTTTCTGCTCTGCTGGAGTCAGAATTGGGCTTGCTGACTTTGTGGTCAGCTTGACTCACTTCAACTTTATTCTATTATTTTGGTTTCCAAGGATAGAGTCTGGCATCTGGTACGGTTGTTCAAAACCCTTTTGGCAAGGTTCAAAGCCAACTGAGCCAAGACACAGGTCAGTTTCACACTAAACAAGTTTGGTCTGGACCAAACAAACTCTGATTTACTTCTTCAGAAAGTTTGTTTGACTCTACCTGGAGTGAAGCTCCCACCAACTCTGTGTGTTTGGTTCACAGTGGGCGTGAAAGCTGTCAACTGGACAAGGCAAGCTAACCAAAAAGCAGTGAACTGTGGCTTGAATTTGGCAAAAAATCTTAACACTAAGGAAGCCACTGTAGCATTCACTAACAATAACAAGCAGAGTATGGGTAACATTAGCATTACTAGCAGTCTTCTGTTCTTTTAACAGATCAATTTTTAGAAGTCTGCAGGGAGTAAGGTTACACATCACATCAGCCAACATGCAAGTACCACCTGACGTAGCCTACATGCAGTTTTATCTTTATTTAATGGCACAGAATCTAAACTACCTCCAGACAATCAATATTACTGATGTGTGAAGTGTGAAAGAAAAACAAAACCAAATCATGTAGAAAATTTCAACAATGTTTCAACTTTACCCCCAAACTGAACTTCACAGAGTTTGCAAACGTTATATGTAAAAACAACCCAAAGTATGATGTGGAGGCCGTGTTGACTGCCAACTGGTCAAATGTCATCCCAAGGAGCATCACTGGTGAAATGTTTTATAAATTCAGACAGGAATCACACCCAACATTTCTGAATAGCACAACACCTAACAGCAACTCACTTGTCTTTATGATGAAGATCAAATTATGACTGACTGAAAGAGCTGCCGTCAAATGAAGGGGCACAGACTTCCATACCTGAATTCAATTGGACTAAGTTTCACATTCAGGAAGCCCACATTTGACCAATGAGTTGTTGTTGGCACATACACATCACAGTCAACATGGGGGCCTGTTTAAAGGGATAGTTCTGGTTTTTGAAGTAAATGGGATTGTGTGAGGTGCATGGCATGAGCCTGAGTGTGCAGTGATGCAGTGTAACACTATGATTGTACAATCCAATGAAAACTTTAGTTGTTCACTATCAGCCATCTATTTGTGTTTCTTTTTTTTCCCATCCCCACTAATCAATTGCGATTCTAGTGGTTATTCCTCGGGGATAGCATAAAGAAACCTGGGTCTGCAATTGCATCCAAATGCCCATCCTCCTGACAATTTGAGTATTTTTCCAAATTCAAGTAAGACTCTAGTTTGATCCTCAGGCTGCTGGGGGAAGGACATATAGGCTGGGCCTTGTCTTAAAATAGTGCCTAATCGAGGTGGCTTGGTCCTGAGAGATTAGGCAGATGCAAACAAACTGTAACGTGTGATGACCTCACTCTGTTTTTGTGGCTTGTTTTCATCCACATTCTTTTAATTAAGCAGAGAATCTGGCACCATGCACAGCAAAATATAGCATTAGCGTCTGTCCTGAGATTTCTGAACAGAGAGAGAAACTGAGCTGTGACACTGTGCCACAAGTTCAGGCTCATGCCATGTACCTCACACAACCTCACTTAATCTGCACTGGATCGCTAGAAATACACAGCAAATCTATTTTCAGTGGGGCTGTTTCAGCTCTGTGTCAACCCCCGCCAAGTAGATCGATCCAACACAGAAAAATAAGTGCTCAGAGTTTCTGGGTCATTTCAACATACAGTGGAATAGTGGAAAATAATGTCAATGCCAAATCAGCAAATCAGCATCAGGCAGAGAATATAACCTGTTGTTTACATGCTCCTCTTCCTGTTACCTTGTAAAGCCACAATTACCTCATGAAGTTGTGGTTCTGTTGTGATCTTCATGATCTCGTGTGTCAAGCTTCCCTACAAGAGTGAAAAGCTGTACATCAAATGTGATGAGCTTGAAAGCTGAAAGACCAGAGCTGCGCCCTACCAAATGCACAAGGCTTTAAATTCTGTCAACAGTCATGCCTTCTAGCTCAGGCTTAACAAGACATGCATCTTCATTTTTAAGTCACTTTACACTCCACGCTCTGTTCCTCTGTATATGTGAGTGCTGATACAGCTCATAGGCTGTGTCTTCATTCTTCAGGCTGCAGTCACTTCTCTCCCTCAGCCTCTTTTATCCCTCAATCCTACCCAGCAGCTCTTGTCTATCCAAATCAAGGGCTGGCGGAAGAGTGCCAGAAGGCATTTCACTCTGGAATATGAAATCTGCTCTCCTCTGGGTTTACACTCGAGCCCTTGGCCCCTGCTCTGATTCCTCCTCAGCCAAACAACAACAACATCAGTGCACAGTCACGGCAGAAAACATCACATTTCACTGCTGGATTATAGCAGGCTGAGCCCACAGGAGCAAAGTGTCACACGAATGCTATTTCCTGCTGCAGCAGCGACGGCGAGGGGGACCAGACTAAAGGAGGAAGGTCCCGGAGCACTCTTGATGTGTGTCAGTCTCTGACTCACTCTCTGCTACAGCCTGTCTGATAGTCAACATTTCTCTCATTCATTCATTTCTGTGTCTGCTGTTTAAATGCTTTCTTTGCAGCGGCATTTCAGAACAACAGAATATGGAATACACCAGCACAAAAGCAGACACACAAATGAAATAAACTGTTCTTGAATAAGGTCCACAGAGTCCACAGTTCTCAGCTTCAGTGGAAGATAGTTTCAGAGATGGGAGCAACAGTCTCTAATGCACAATCTCCTTTAGTTTGGAGTCTTGAGGGACAAGCCAAAGACCATATCAAAGGACTTCAGGGTCCTGCTGCTATTATATTGTGTCAAAAGTTCCTGAATGTAAGTGGGTGCTTGATCATGCAACACTCAATGCACAATCACAACAATTAAAACTTCAAACATTGGTAAAGTTAACTTTACTCTGTATTTGGGGCTCACTTTGGTGTTTGTATATATGTATATATATATATATATATATATATATATATATGTACACACACACACACACACATATGTATATATTTATACCCAATCCAATCCAATCCACTTTATTTGTATTGCACATTTAAACAACAAAAACGTCTCCAAAGTGCTGTTCATAGAATCATAAAAACAATGAAACAAACATTTCCATATAACAATAAACAAAAAATAATCAAAGAAGTGCGTAAATCTAAAACAACGCTATAAATAAAATAATAAAATCAAGCAGATAAACATAGTAAAATAAATAAAAGACATAGTTAAATGTAGTAAAATACATAAAAGACACAGAGGACCACAAAACTCACGCAAGGTTAAAAAGCCAGGGAATAAAAATGGGTCTTAAGACGAGACTTAAAACAGTCCACTGTTGGGGCTGTTCGGACATGCAGGGGGAGGGCATTCCAAAGTTTTGGGCCTACAACAGAGAAAGCCCTGTCCCCCCTGGTTTTAAGTCTTGTCCTAGGCCACAACGAGCTGGAGCTGGCCCCTCAGACCTCAATCCGCTGCGCTGGAGTATAAATCTGTATGAGGTCCTTGATGTACTGTGGGGCCAGTCCATTTCAAAGCTTTAAAAACAAACAATAAAATCTTAAAATCAATCCGAAAAGTTACAGGTAGCCAGTGCAAAGACGCAAGGATTGGAGTGATGTGTTCCCGCTTTTTGGCTCCTGTTAAAAGTCGTGCTGCTGCCGTTCTGGACTAACTGCAAACGAGAGAGGGCTTTGTGGCTGACACCTGAATAAAGTGCGTTGCAGTAGTCCAGACGACTTGAAATAAAAGCATGCACGATCTGTTCAAAAAGATTAAAAGATAAGAACGGTTTTACTTTCGATAAAAGACGAAGATGATAAAAACACGATTTTAAAACGCTGCTGATCTGTTTATCAAATTTAAAATCACTGTCTATGGTTATGCCAAGGCTGGTGACTTTAGGATGCTCAAATTCTGTGAGGGGTCCTAGGTCGATGGGGGCACTGCCAAACACCATACACTTTTTCTTTTCATTGTTAAGCTTTTAAAAAATTTGGCCAACCAAGCCTTGACATCACATAGACATCCAGTAGGGGTGTCAGGGGGCAGTGGCTGTTCTTTGTGATCGGCATGTAAATCTGGCAGTCGTCAGCATAAAAGTGATAGGACATGCCATGTTTTTGGAAAATTTCTCCAAGTGGGAGGAGATAGAGGGCAAAAAGAATCGGTCCTAGGATAGAACCCTGGGGGACCCCACAATGAAGTTGGGTGGAGGTTGAAAAGGAGTCCCCCAGCCTGACAGAGAAAGACCTCTCTGACAGGTAGGACCTGAACCACTCCAAGGCGGTCCCCCTGACACCCCACACGATCTCTCAGGCGGTCTAAAGAATTTTGTGGTCGACTGTGTCAAAAGCAGCCGTTAGGTCTAAAAGCCACTAAAATGGCAGAACACCAGAGTAAGTAATTAAAAAGAAGATCATTAAAAACCTTTAAAAGTGCAGATTCAGTGCTGTGAAGTGCATACGACTGAAACATGTCTAAAGTGCCATTGCCATCAAGAAAGGCTGCAATTGTGCAAAAACACACTTCTCTAAAATTTTTCCACAAATGGTAATTTTGCGATGTGGCGACGGTAATTTGAGAGAACTGTTGGCATCAAGACCAGGTTTTTTAATCAAGGGCTCCAACAACAGCCTTTTTACAAAAGGAGGGCACAATGCCAGAAGCCAAGCTGCTGTTCTTGATCTTGATATGATCTCCCTGACAAAAGAAGCAATAGTGCTCCAGACCTCCTTAAAAAAGCGAGGAGGGACTGGGTCTGTGGGACAGGTGGAGGCCTTTAGTTTGTAAACTGTCCCTGTGAGCGCCGACAATGACACAGGCTCAAAACAACTAAGCTATCTTTAAGAATCTGCCAAAAAACATCCAGATGACCATTCTTCTTTCACCTATATATATATATATATATATATATATATATATATATATATATATATATATATAGATATATATATATATATATATATACATATATAGATAGATAGATAGATAGATCTCAAATAAGAAACTCTCTCCATATGGTATCTTCATAAATAAACCTCTATGGCAGAGACAGCAGTCAGGATAAATCCAACAGGCTGAGCAGCCTCAGAGATTTTTGACATCTAACTTTCTTATGATGGCATTACTTTCATTCATAATTCCTGGAGCTGAACTTCCTCCCTAAATGTTTTTGGCCCTATTTTGATGGCTTGAGGTGAATTGTCTAAAGGTGCAAGGCTCACAGCACTTCAGGGTTTGTCAGTCTAAATTTAGTTATTTTAATGACTCAGGGGACAAACATTGATCAAACCAATCAGTCTGTAGGCTCTCATTTACTTTAAATCAGTTTGTGCATAATGTTTGATTACACGACAGGCTTTGTTTTTCGGGTCTGAATTTTGGCTTAATAATTTCACAAATCTGCTTTAATTATAGTCAATGACCACACAGAGGACACTGTATGAAATACATTGATCCTCAGATGAAGGTTTTTAATCCGACATTCGCATAAAAAGCCGAGCTTGTTAGTCATTAATACCTCAAAAAAGCAGACCAGATCACTCTAAACATTTATGATAGATCAATGAAATCCCAATGAAGCTGAATACAATTATTTGGAAATCATTTTTGAACTATATTAATTTGAATACAAAGGCACTATATTATGTAATGTTTAAAGTGTTAAACTTTATTGTATTTGTATCAATTTCTGATTTTAAATTTGTTGCCGGCAACAGGCTCCAAAAAGCAGAGACAGGGGGCCTGTTTACCATTATGTTACTTCACCTGTACTTATAACAACACTCAATAATGCCCCAGTCACATATTCCCGTTTATAATGGCGATTGTGCACAACTGTACACGATTGGCAAGGCTGGTTTGATAGGCATGATGCGGGAAGAAATGGCTGTCTCTCCCCCGGACACACGCTGTACATACACCGTCAGTAATGCTTCTACGGCACTTTTACAGCACTTTGGGGGCGTTCATCCCGCTTTAATTAGGTCAATACAACGATACCACAAGGATTCCATGAGATTCCATCCCGCTGACACGACGTCAGCCCCATTTGAGCTCTGTTGCTTGCGTTGTCTTAAATGGGACACAGTTGGGGCACAATCGGATACGTCCTTGTCAATTGTCCTCAGAAAGCTTTCTGGATTGAGCCATGATCAGCCCGATTGAGCCCCGTACATGCCACGCTAATACCATTTGCCTTAGGACTGCCTAGGCTTCCACCTTGCTATACTGAGAGCGGCGATTCTCCACGACAGTTTTGAATAGTTCAAAACAGTCGGGACCCTTCCCCGTTCCTCGGTGTTTGTCCACGACTATACAATGCTGATCCAGATCAAGTAGTGCATGCACCACGACCAAAGCACCTTTCATCAGGATTATGACAATCGTGCACAATCGCCATGAGAAACAGGAACGTGTGACTGGGGCTTAAGTCTTTGGGCTAGGGCCCAAAGACATGTTGATATATGTCTTTGTCTTTGCATGGTAGAGTTTGACCTTGACCTTGTAGATGTAGAGAGGAACTGTGTTAACTGACAATGTTTTTCTGAAGTGGTCTTGAGCCCATGCCTGAGGGGGCAAAGGTCACAGGCATTCAACGTTGTTTTCTCAATCTTACCACTTTACATGCAGAGATTTCTCCAGATTCTCTGAATTTTTGGATATTATTAACTGTAGATGATGAAATCCCTAAATTCCTTGCAATTTTATGTTGAGAAAAGTTCATACACTGTTGGACGATTTGCTCAAGCAGTTCAAAGTGGTTCATCCCATCCTTACTTGTGAATGAGCCTTTCAGGGATGCTCCCAGCCTCAGGTGTCACATGATGATGTTTCCTCAGGCAAGACACTAAATCTGAGGGACAGTTTACATAGAATCTCCGAACTATCCTTGAGTGAATGTAAGAGTGAAAGTGTGTGAATGGGTGGATGTGACCTGTGGTGTAAAGCACTCTGAATAGTGAGAGAGACTACAAAAGAGCTATATAAGCCCAAGTCCATTTGCCAATCAACAATGGAGGGATATTTCTTTGCACAGTTTTGGGCTCCTAATATTATGATTCAGCATCATTTAAACCCCACAGTCTACCTGAGTACTGTTGCTGACCATGTCCATCCCTTTTTGACCACAGTGGACCATCTTCTGATGGAGACTTCCAGCAGGATAACACTCAGTGTCACAAAGCTAATCATCTCAATCTGGTTCCCTGAATGACAGTGAGTTCACTGTACTCCAGTGATCTACACAGTCACCAGATCTCAATCCAACAGAGCACCTTTGGGATGTGGTGAAACAAGAGCTTAGCATCATGGATGTGCAGCTGACAAATACTGTGTGATGCTATCATGCAGATATGGATATGGCTGAATCTATGCCACTGAATTAAGGCAGCTTTGAAGGTAAAAGGGGTCCAACCGAGTGCTAGCAGGATCTACCTTAAACAGTGGCCGGTGATGAAATGATGAGATAAGATGCATAAACCACATAAATCTAATAATAAAATCATTTTTGTCTCAAGGCAAAACAAGCCAAAGTAAGAAAAGATCATTTTAATAAAAATTACATCCAAATAAAATCTGACTGAATGATCGAATATTTCAAACTTTTCTGTGTGTATTAACGGTATATAACAGCATGATCCTAAAGGGGAGAAACAAATGTGCAATTAGGGATATGGAAATATAATAGAAAATTTACGCTTGTTGCACCTGTGCTATTTGCAATAAAAGAAGATGAGTACTTTTTTTATGGGCCTTGTGGACTCATATTTCAGTAAAACTCCTGCAGAATTTGTAAAGTGTTGCATAACCCTGACCCTCTGGGACGCTTTCATTGTGGAATCATTCTGGATGATATTTTATGATTTATAAATAACAGCAGCAGAGGAGAAGATTGGATCATAATACCCAACCTGAAAAAAGTGCAGTTTTTTTCTCCATTTCAGCCTCTCACACTCTTCACAGGAGGACAGGTTCAAGCATCACAGGCCGTCCCACAGGAGAGGAAGCAGCTCACTCCTTTCTTTTTTAGGAGAGAAAGAGAGCAACTCACACTTGCAGAGGCCGAGTCATATACTCTATTGAAGCTGCCCTCTGGTTTTATCAGTTCTTCAATTAAAATGTTCTCATTCTCGTCTTCAGCGCTGATACAAACTCTATTTCTGGCTCCTTTCATTTCTCTATATTCTCTTTTTTCAAGCCCTTTGCTGCCAAGGTTAGGGTTAATTCTTAATCTATTCAATTAATTCAAATCATGAGCCAAAAAATCTGAGTTTGTAATTAAGGAGAATTAATTATCTCCTTTTTTATTAATAGGTTATGAAGCACTGTTCTTGGTGCCAAAAAGTCTTTTCATAGTTGATTTTTGACTTCCTCTCCTTTAATTAAAATGAGGTCTGCGAGGTGATCTTTTAAGGGAACACTGAAGACTGAAAAATGCCAAATACTCTCTTTAAACCCCTTTTCATGGTCTTTGAGATAGGTTTATTGAAACACATGCATGTGAAAAGGGTATTTTAAGATGAACTAAATCCAAGAGTTTTGGCTAAGTTGTATCTACCTTAAAATAAAATCAGCCTCCACATCATTGACAGGGATGGGAGGGGGAAGAAAAAAAGTTGTACCCATCAAAATATTTCTTTGATAATACTTTTCTAGTCTTTGTCAGGACTCTCCCTGCCCCACACCCAGCTTATAATCAAAACTGTTTTGCCCATAGATGTGACAGCCTTTATTGTCCAAAAGCACTTCCATAAGAATTTGACTACATCAGGTGTTCTTTCGTATATCCTGTAGAGATCCTGTAGAGGACTCCATTTGGCCACAGAGCAGATGAAGCCTTTGCACACCTGACAACTTGCCTCATCTTCGCTCCACCTTAACTTCTCTCCACCTTGGTGGCCTACCATCAATACTAAACTCTGCCTCTCCTAATGCTGGAGTGTCATGTGGGAGGCCTCATTTCCTGTTCTTCTCGATGTCTGAATGAGTATTTTTAAATGCATCTCTACTTCCTGCCCTCCCTTTCCCTCACTAAATTAACTCTAACAAACTTAAAGGGATGCTGTCCTGACGTCTTCCTTATTCTTCATCTTCCTTATGAGATGCTTAGCTTTTAAGTAAATCTAATTGACATCTCATTTCTCTTCTTCAAAACATCATCTTTCTCATACACTGTAGCCTTTCTCTACTGCTTTCTGAACTGTTTTCTCTCTTTCACTAGCTTGTCTTTTTCCCTCTGCCGTCTAGCCTTAGTTGGCTGTGCCCTCTCAGCCCCCCTTCTTTCATGAACCCCAAAGCTTTAAGAGTAAATAATGATTCTTGTTTACTTTAAGTTACTTATGCTGTACCTTTGAGCCCTCGAAGAGCACCACCAGATCCTGATTGACTGTCTCCCACTCCCTCCTTTCATTTGCCCTTGGCCATTTAATTCAAGCCTTTAGCTCACTGGGTCTCTCTCTGACTGGAAGGCTGGCCTCTGGGTCACTAACTTCCTACCATGCTTTTCTCCTCCCCCTCAGTGACAGGGCTACTGATGTCCTGCAAACTGTGGTTTTCTACCTGCTGCTGGACGTCAACTGATTGACTCGATTGACTCCTTCAGAAGCTGTGAGCAGTGCAGCTGCTCCCTTACCAACACACTATAAAATGTTTATTTGTGTAGTTCATTTAGTCCATCAACACTTTTTTCTAACACTTTTCCTCCTTATAATCTGTATATTACACTCAGTATGAAAAGAAAAGAGAGGATTTTACTTTAAATGATCAAGTCCAAAATAAGAGTGTCCTATCACTGATCCAGCAGGGTTAGACTTTTATCTCGTACACTCCGGACTCCCTCTCTTAACATGCATCCACTCCCTTTGTGTGGAGAGTCTGCCACATTGAATTCACAATTGGCCAGATAATGTAAAGTTTTTAAAAACATATTTTAATTTTGGCCATCGGGGGATTAAAATATATGTACTCTGAAACCTTGCTGCAGTCCCCTGCAGGTCTGGAGCTCTTCTGTTGTTTCTGCTGTGTTTCTGCTCTTGCAGGTGTTTTCTGGGTTTGGATTATTTTGGGCTTTGTTTTGTACCTTTGCTGTTAATTCTTTTTTTTTTTAATTCATGCAAAGCATTCCTTCATTTCCAGCTTGTTTCCATGTTTGTATTTCATTCTAACCATTGGTTGTGCCTCTGAATTTAATCTTTTTTTGTTTTTGAAGCTGTTTTCCTCCTGCTGAACTGCATCAAGACGATGCAGGCCATTTGCCCTCATTGGCTGGTATAAAACCCCCATCTATTAAGTGTTCCAAGTTCTTTTGCACAAATTTAAAAGTGATCCAGATATGTCAGAGACAGCAGTGTCTCACACTGGAAGACTCGAAAAGTGTTATATCAGCTTGAGCCCATTTACCATTTACTGGTCTCTAAAATCAAAATTCTGCCACCCCTATCAGGAGCTAATATGAGGAACTCCAACAGACTTATGGATGGGTATCTCAACAACATTGCAGGACTAGAATGTCTGGTATTTTGAAGATTCCAGTGTAAAGTCCCTTATTTCCTGGATTTTTAGGAGGTAGTGTCCTGAAATAACTCTGAAAGTTACTTTACAAAGCTCAAATTAATAAATAAACTTGGCTTTTAAAGATGGATTATTTCCTGAATGAGAATTGTTTTATAGTCCACTGGATGAAAAATGGATCAGAAGCCTCAGACTGTTGATCTGTGCAGAACATCAGACAGAATAAGAGAGAGGACTCTGAGTGAGGACAGAGCACAGAGCAGAGCTGTGATAAACAAAAGTGCCCTCTCTGCAGCCTCCTGAACATCCACAGGCTAACAAATTACTGTCTGACTGTTCACTGCTTCTGCCTCTCTGCTCTGTGGAGCCCCGACAGGACACAGGATTGAGGGGCAGGAGGAAGATGGTCAGCAGAGATGGGATGGATTCATTTTTGTTTGGGTCATTTTCTGCACACTTCAAACATTGATTTTTTTTTTCAGAAGAGGAGACATGGCTGTGCAGTCCACTTCACTCGCAAATAATTGAGAATTATTGCAGCCTGGTTAGAGAGGTAACACAGGACAAAAAGCTGTTTTTCTCCTCACACATCATCTTAATGCATTGTCCTAGAGGAACAATAATGTGCAGTTTGCTTATTGTATTTAAAAATCTTCTTTAGAAAAAAAAACCCTGCTCCTTTAAGTGTTCCTAATTTGACTGCTCTACTAGAATTTTGGGGCTTTGGGCTTTTTCCAACGGTTTATAAATAATCCTCAAGTGTGTGGTGTCCACATGGTAATTATTCTATTATTCTCTTCTTTGTTTCTAGCCAAGGCCTCCTTGAATAGTCAATATCAATCATGTTAAGAGTTTATGATTTCATATTAGGGTGCCTTAGCCCACAACAGTGACTGAGAGTGAGTACACTTTATTGGAGCTCACAGCCCATGTGCCAATCGTAAATTCTGCATTGTGACTGGATACTTTAATCGATCAATCAATCAATCAATCAATCAATCAATCAATTAATCAATCAATCAGTCAATCAAACAACCTTTATTTGTGTTGCTCCAAATAATAACAAATCTCAAAACACTTTACAATAGAGCAGGTTGAAGTATTTCTATAAATAGTGTGTATGGCCATATAAAGAGCAGGTTGGGGTCATTATATATATATATATACATATATAAATATATACTGTATATGGCGGGAGGCTTATGGACCAAATCCATTTACAGGCTTTGGCACTTTGGGGTTTTTCTCCTCGCTGAAGTTTTCTGGTCCAAATGGGGACTCCAGAAACCCTGTGGGATACAGAGACTGACAGAGAACTCTTCTGTGCAATAATGTTTTTAGAAAAGTTACACAAAATGTCAAGGATTATCTACATTAATAACCAAGACAACAGACCAGTTCAGTGGCGGAGAGACAGGATAGCTGCTGCTAAGGCACTTTGGGACCCGTGGGTGCACCACCTCCTCCCGTTTCAAACCCTGGACCTGATGTCACCATTGATGAGCATCTGTCATTTAAGGACGCTGCCCTTTTGGGCAGTTTATGCCATCTGAACCAGCAAAATATGATATAAAGATCTAACCTGCCTGTGGTGCCACTTCCTCATAAGCTTGGAACTTACAAGTCTCAAGAACATAGGGTATATTCATTTGTTTTATTTTTTCTATTAGATTTTATTTATTGAAAACTAACAAAAAAAAAAAAAAAACAAGAAGCACTTGAATTCTTAAATGTGATCTAACAAAGTTAAAAGACAAATATTAACAACTTATGGTGTTTTTATTGATTGTAATTGGGTTGAGGTAAACATCTTTTAATATTTTAAAATAAAATTTTCTCATTGAGTTGAATTAAAGCAGCGCTAAGTAAGATTCTGGCTTTCAGCTCTCTAGGGGCCTCTATGGTCGTTGAGTGTAACTGCACTGTTGTAAAACAGAGCGCCTCACACCAACGTGCATTTGTTGACATACAGAGGGAGGAGAGGCGATCCGACAGGACGTCCCAAGAGACAAATAAACCATGTGGACTGATAAGGTACAGTCTGATCATGTTTTTTAGTTTGTAGTTTTTCAGTGTGGAAGTGTTCCTACCATGCACATCAAAGTTACATAGTGCCAGTGAAGGTGATACAGACCCTCTCAGACTATGACAGAGGTGTCATTCAACCTTTTGTAAGGTGATGTACCATCACAATGATTCTAGAAATATTATATTAGGGTGGAAAAACTGCGTAGTGTTGGTTTAAAAACCAAAAATGCAACGGGTGCCCCAGACCCTCCAACACTGGCTGAGACGTAATACAACAACAGTGGCATTAGAAATCAGCTGAAACGCTGAATAGTTCCCCGCTTTTCCACCCGGCAGTATCCCAATTTTTAAATATAGTGGACATTTCAAAATTGTTGGGTGTGCAGTATAAGTGTTACTATGTCACATTATCTCCACTCTTTAAAAACCTGCTGCTGTTTAATGTTTCTGAGACGCGTGCAGCTCTTTCCTCTTGGGGTCTGGGGAAAACCACACGGCTGAAGTGACATGGTTAACTTCAGCACCAGGGTTTAATGTCAGAATATACAGCAAAGACAGTCATATTGTTGGACTTGTTTCCCTTCAGAGGGCCTATAAATAATCATTGCACTCATTCGTTGAGGCTGCTCGTTGCATTCCAAACCAAAACAGCTGCGAGGAGAAACAGTTTCTCCCCCCGCCTCCCCCCTTCCCTTCTTTGTTTCCCTTTAATTGACTTTTTAACAAGGCAGTGTTCAAGTTGACCATCTACACCCCGTCAGTCCCTGCGACCACAAATACTCTTTTCTTATTGGATGAGCATGAAAACTCATTAAAATTGTGTGTGTGTGTGTGTAAAATGCCTCCAATTTCTCACTCAATGAGCCGTGTGCAGAGGAGAAGAAATGAACAACATGTTTATATGCATGATAATGTCGACGCCAAGGATCCTGTCAGAGGAGGTCAAGCTACACAGTATATCCAGCTTAAAACAGATGATTGGCTGGATGTAGAACAAATTATATTAAGCAGCTGAAGTCCTGGTGAGAACATGCATCAGCAGTTGGGTGTTTTTACACAGAATGGTCGGAGAGTAAATGTGCACAGCCCTGTTAGAAGTGAATCATGGTAGACTCTTTTGCAGACATTCAGTTTGTTTAAATGCATTGTTAAACTACAGCAAGTAGGCCATTACATTGGGGAAAAAAGTGATTTATTGTTAGTAACTCCATCTCTGTGACATTAGGAGGGGAATATGCCACATTTCAAGCAACAGATCTTTTTCCTTTTGACCTTTAATCACTGATTGTCTTATTGCACAGCAGAAAGATTGTATGATTATCCCTACAGTCATACAGACATGAGGACCCTCCTGAAAATGAGATGTTGCATCTCAAGGGCTTCTAATAAATTTGTATTCAGAAGAAACAAATATGACAAAGACAGGTCTATGATTGGCCCATGGGTCTGTTACTAACTTTAGTTCTTACTTCAGTCCACTTGTCTCCGCTTACCTCCCTTCCTTCGCCCACACATCCAACACAGCATCGTGTGGATGGCTGTTCATCATGAGACTGGGATCCACATTCAAGATTTCCTGCTGCTTAACAGAAAGTTTTTTCTTGCCTGCTCTATTGTAATGTGTCTTGAGATAACACTTGTTATGAATTGGCACGATACAAATAAAGATTGACTGATTGATTGATTGACTGATTGATTGATTGATATGGGGCTCATTCTATATGCTGTAGTTCTATACTCCCTCCTACGTCACCGTGGAGTGAGAGTCATGGTAAATATTAAACTGAAACTTCAGATTTAGGTCTTAGAAAGAGCTGTACCTTGTTTTTATGGAAATGCTTTGGATTTTCCCAAACAAACAGAATGCAAGAACTTATCTGCACAATCTGCTCAAAGAAAGTCTGGATGTGTGATATGCATTCAGGCAGACAGCATCAGAAGCACCATATGTGTAATTCTGTTATTTTATTGTTACTGTTGAGACTAAGCCCATGCTTGAAGCCCCTGAGGTGCTTCACTGTCGTTTAACTAATTGACGTGCTGACAAACTTTACCGTTTCTGATGAAGAGAGTCCGAGACAATAGCGTGCGTTGCAATAATCTGTGCATTTATTGCTCCAATGGTTTCTGTGTGCTGATGCAAACAATTATAATCCAACATTCCACCAGCACAAACAAACAATTCTCCATACCGGCTTCTTCAGCGGTCAATAACTGTGTTCACTTCTGGGTGGAAAACACCTACCCTGACAAAGATTGGTTCCTATTTATAAAGTAATGCCCATTGGCTCCTACAGTTACAGTAAACATTGTTCTACCTTTCTTACTTTTAAAAAATGATTGTCAAGCTAATACACTTGTCTGCATGAAGATCACCCGTGAAAGCAGAATTTTGGAGTGAAACTTTTAAAACTGGAAGAGTTTTTTTTTTTTTCTTTGCAGAGGGAGGTGATCGTGCCAGTGAGATCTGGAACTAAGGAAAATAAAAAGTCAAGTATCGGAAAGTTTGTGCGTCATTATTTTAAAGCCAACATTAAAGCTTTCAGTTTCGCCTGGCATCTACAGATGAATGTGTTCAGATGTTTTGAACTTGGGCACTCTGAAAAACGGAGCAATCCATAAAGCTCAGCCCAGGACATCAAACAGCTCAGAGACTCTTAACGACACCAGAGGGACAGAGAGGAAAAAATGGTGAAACATTTCAGTGTCTCTGTGGATGGATCTCTCCCTCACTGCTGTTAAGGTGCTGGCTCATTTGTCACTCTGAGCTTTCAGTTATTCTTGTCCAGCAGGCAGAGGAAATTACACAGCAGCCACCATCATTTAATTTTGATTAACGTAAATGTGTTCCTCCCACAGAGGGCTGATTGGGGACTTACGGTGCTGCACTTTGTGGTCTTCACTGATAAGACTCTAGTGAGAATATTTAGGCTTTAGAAAGGTTTTCCCAAGTTTCTAAATTATTTTAGCTCTTTGATAATTAACTTGCAAATAATTCACAGAGAGTTAAAACTGCTGTCCTTCTCATTTTACAACTCTCTGGGTATTTCTTGATGAAAGTTTCAATCAACTTTTCCAAGTTAGAGATCTTTAAAACTAACCTGTTGCTTAACCCCATGGGTATCAGCTTCATATTTATACTTTGCAGGTCATTATAATAGCCTGAATAAATACGGGCATAGTTCCAGTCATGTCACCATCCTGAATCTAATGTGAAGTTCAAAAGCCCAATGGTGGCAGATGCCATATTAGAAGAGCAGACTCAAACTTAGTTAAAAAAAAAATAAAAACAGGTAAAGACTTGGACTTCAACCTCCTGGGCAGCAGCTACAATAAGCCAAACAGAAGTTAGATGAACCACACGCCAAATTATGCTTAGTTATAACTGTCTCTGAACTCCAATCAAAGCAAATGCAATATTTACACTAGAAAAGCACTCCGAGAGCGCAGACCCCCACCAAGCAGCTCAGTTCCACCCATAAATTGAGATTTCCACCCAACATTATAGTCCTATATTTACTTTATACGCACTTTGAGGAATGAAAAATATCAATATGCAAGAAGTGTGATTATTGTTGATATAAAAATCATCCAAAAGAGTGACCTAGTTAGTAGTGGGCCTTGTTACTTGTTGACTGAACCAGTTTGCTGCTGCTGGTACAGATGTTGGTGTTGTGCGCGCCGCAGTGCTTCCAGTGGGCGATGTCTCCAGCCTGTCGGTCGGAGCAAAACCACGGAACTTCGATGCGTGACACATTCGCTCTATGTGGAATTTGGGGGTTAGGTTTTTACACTCACGCACACAGAATTCTGCTATGACGGACTATTTCCGTATCGACATTATCAGCAGCCTTGTTTTGACTGATTAAACAGCACGTCTGGAGGGACTGCGAGTGAGCAGAGCTGCCGCGTATGTCTCCATAACGTTAATGGGCTCACAATAATCTTACTAGTAGTTGTGAGTTGTAGAGGACTGGGATGTTTATTACAATTTCGGGAGAATCTGCTGTCTTAATTCATCTTAGAAACCAAGGCTCCAGGAACAGCGCCAGGCTTTCTCCATTGGCAAAACGTTTCCTCCTCTCTGCTATGTCTGTGAGCAGAACTGCATGCACAACTTTGTGCTGATTGGCTGTTCGCTGTGCCTTTACTCTGTGTGTAACCAGAGCGTGTAACCAATCTGATGGTGCTGTGGGTGGGACAAAATACAGCCCAGTGTTATGGGACATCATTATAGACTTCAATGTTTTTTTGTGATGTCAAGCTGGATCAGATCAGCACCAAAATATATTGGCTTCTTCCTTGAACCAAAACACACCTCTGGTAAATTTTTCATGTAAATCCATTCAGTAGTTTTTGCATAATCTTGCTAACAGACAAACAGACAGACCCAGGGAAAGCATAACCTCCTTAGCGGAGGTAAAAAGACAATGAAACCTTCCTCTTCATCCTGTTATTACTGCAAATCTGTTTTTCAATCAAGGTTTTATTTCACTCATAAAAAATGTAATTTTAGGACAAGTATCTATGGCACTGCTGAGAGTTTCCAGCTCAAGTGGACACCTGAAGAAACAGAATTTTCTTTTACAGATGTTTGGTAATTATGAATGAAGGAACAGTACCATTAAACATCAGAAGTTGCAAGACGTGCAGTTCTTATGGTGATTATGGGCGATCATGCAAAATATTATTTTAGATATTATATTAGATATTTTTGTGCTTCTATCAAGGTGAGTAATATATTGATAAAAATCTGTTAAACTAATCTGCTGTCTTTGTGTTTGAAAGAGGGATGTCTATAAAATTTACATATTCTTGTTACTGTTGCTGTCCTTGCATGATTAATTTGAGTTTCAGTCTTTCAACATGAGATAAAACTGCATCAGAAAAACATTTTGTACTCTAAAGTTTTGATGTTTCAGTTGTCCATCATTCTGCCATTCCAAGTCAACACATTTATGCTCTTCTGATGTTCAGCTCCACCGTGGATGATAGAATGGGAGTGTTGAGGTACCATGAGAGGGGGGCATGTGAACTTGCCACCTCTGAAGCTGTTTCACATTATTGACACAGATATCTCGACCTTGGATGGTTAATATGAATTGAGGTATATTTATGATGGAGCTTCATTGTGCTTCTCAGTGCTTTGTAAAAAGAGTTAGTCTCTGACTCCATATCACACTCAACCAGCTCTGTGCTGAGCTGTTCTCTGCAGGAGTTAAAGCCCTGCTGTAGAGGACTCTGGACTGCTAGAACTGAGAGTGCATAGAGACACAATGCAGCAGAGCAGTTGGAAGCACTCTCAGGCCTTGTTTACACGGAGACGCTCTCACCTGAAACCAAAGGTTTTTCCTTTGCGTCTTCAAAAACGATCTGCGTTCAGACGGAGACTCGAGAACGACTGAAAACGCTATAGCGTGCATGCCAGTCCAGTAGATGGTGATGTAGGTTTGCAGAGAAACAGCGCTCTTACAACACATGTACGAAGAAGAAAAACTTTTCACAAACAACAACGGCGAGTGGACGCACAAAGATGCAAGAGTTTCTAGTCTGGACAACAAATCTGTCGGGATAGTTTTGTCTGGATAACAAACCGAGCATGGTAAGCAGCACACATGTTACTTGGTAGACGGCCAAAGCTGTTGTTGTTCCTGGCCTTCATGTAAAGAGTACTGTGCATGCATAGACGTCAGCGTTTCCCCCTGAACCGATGAATCCTGTTTAGATGAGGCCGGGTGGCGATGCATTTTGAAAACTCTCCGCCTTGGACCCTGGTTTCAAAAGTTTGCGGATTCAAGCACTCCAGGCACTGGTCTCATGTAAACGGGAGGCTAAAATGCAATCAAAACTCTTTGGATACAGCCGAAAACGGAGTCGTGTAAACAGGGCCTCACTGAACAAACCAGAAGCCTCCCACCTCTGCTGCTATAAAGCAGAAGTACTTTAGGGGATAAAGCTGAGGATGGATGGTCATTTTAGCCCTCTGTGAGTGCACACAATGGTAGAGTTGTCACCTATTACTCGTTGCTTTGTTCCAATTCAGCAGAAAAAAAAATGCTAGAGATTTGCATGTTTCCTTTGGATTTTATTGTATTTACAAAGCAGTATGTTGGCTGGCCATTCATCAGTATATCACAGCCAGCGTTACCATGACTACACATACTGCTTTGCATTGTGAGAAGGAATTTTACAGGCTTAGCTAACATTTACAGCAAAACGTGCTATTTAATAGAGGAGGTCAAATGTCTCAAATGATTTTACAGATAAATATACTTACTGTGTGATACAGCTCAGGACAAATGTAACCAACTCTGTGCATGAAGAGGAGGGGCTTGAAACGCTTGCTTGTGTCTACATTGGACATAGAGGACACCAGATAGCATGGTAACTTAATATATACCAACACCTGTGGTGTTCACAGAGAAACTGTCAGTGATGCGGAAAAGTAAAGAGCAGCTTAACAAAGGAAAAATACTCCTACTCGAATAAGTTTGACTAAATTCCATGTACAAGTTTTTGAATCAGTCGATGTTGTGAGTCCTGTAATGATCTGCTGTGAAGACGGTAAGAAATGTTATCCCATTGATATTTCATGGTTGGTCATGCCTAAGCACAGAAAGTGACTCGAATATCAGAACATTATTATTAAGTTTGTTATCAGCCTAGTTGCCTGGCATCTGTAATCCAGTAATTATTTTTTCTACTGCCATTTATACTATAACAGCAGTGTGATGAGTTAACTCGTCACCCTGTTTGTGCTAGTTGCTGGGTTGATTGTGTTTTCACAGCAACTAGCACAAACAGTTCCAGGGGTCAACTGGAAGTGAGCAAAGGCCACCTGTTTCAGGCTCGATTTCTGTGTTCAGGCTCGATTTCTGTGTTCATATATATTCAAACAAATTGTGCTGAACAGGAAACACCTACTTGAATTGGAAAAAACTCTTCCAGATGATACAGCTGTCAAAACAACCTTAAATATTACACAGTAACCTACCAGCAAATCAAGCTCTACAGGTTGATTTTGCCTTAAACTGAGACGTCTACTGAGGAAAAAAGTTGGTAGTTGGCAATGGAGTTGTGTTAATAAAATGTCTTGCAGAATCATTCACGAGTTGCAGCTTTTAAGTACATTTAAAGGAGCTGGCATACTACCATATATATATATATATATATATATATATATATATATATATATAGATAGATATATATATATATACATGTATATATTGACAAACAGCTCTGTACCTTATAATTCATACTTCTACTTTCGTCTATAAATCATCTAAGGGTGGATGATGCAGTCCTTTACTTGCTCCACCAAGCCCAACTGCACTCAGATGTACCAAGTACAACTAAAAAAAAAAATCGTTAACATTGTGCAATCTGTCTGTCTGACCGACCAAATAATTACCGTATTTGTTTGTTGTATTTTAATGAGGCAGTGGAACAATTCCAAGTATTTTGATTTGACAGTTGAAACATGCAGACACCTGTGCTGTTAACACTCGCTGCTCAAAGCTGATGTGCTGAAAGGAGAATAAGCACATCTAATACATGGACAGTGTTAACCAGATGCTACAATGATAATATGATAAGGAGGGGGATCACTTTAAAGGAGTGATGTTGAGTGGTTGTTTTTATCTCTTTTCCGTTCTTCCGTTTGGCCCATTTACCTGTTCCAACTACCACAAAGCCAGTAGATTATTGCCCTGCCCCCTCAGGGAAAGGTTGTTCACTTTACAGAGGACTGAGGGGGGACCACGCTGATGTTATCGCCCCCTCTGAAGTCTGAGCAATCTCTTTGAACACTCTTTATCTTCACATCTCTTCAATTGCTGCAAATAGAGCAACACACAGCGGCCCCTCTGAAATAAAGTAGGAGTAGGAAGGGGCCAGAGTCACAGAGTGCAGCATGTTTCATTTGTGTAACACAAATTAATGTTCCAAAAATAAAAACCTCAGATAACTCTCAAGGGGAGGAGCTAAAACAATAAAATCCACACAAATGAAGGACGACTAAAGGAGTAGACTTTTTGTTTGTGATAGCACCCCTGTCCCATCCCCAGCGGGACAGCAAAATTAATGCTGTACAACATGTTACTTGTTAGACAATAAATCTAAATATCTCTGATGCACTTTAATCTCCATATCCAACCACAGTTGCTGTGTAGTGAACTGTTTCAACAAAGGCTTAAATGTCAGTATTATTATATCATATTATCTGGAAGTCATTTTATGAAGCTAATTTAACATAAAACTGCCACTTGCAACATAAGCTCATCATGAGCTAACACTAATGGTTGTATTTGTTACTGAGACTATTTCAACCAAACCATGGTACCGACAGGGAGAGAACATGTGAATGCCTTTCCATGTGGTTTTCCATTGAAGGGTTGTATGATACACAAAAAGGAAATGGCATGGAAGCTTGGGCTATGTAATCCTGTAGAGATGAGGCCGACAAATCCTTGGAATTGAAAGGGTTTCGACTATCAAAGACACAAAACAGGGTAAGATGATTGCAAACTCTGTCCATCACTTTACAAAAACTTCTCTGTTATGTAGCTGCTTTGTTTTGCCCTTCTTCAGCACACAGCACAGCCTTTGTGTCCTGCCAGCCGTGTATACAGACATTTTGGCTGTGTGTACTTTACTGCAGTGGTTCCCCACCTTTTTTGTGTACCTCCTGAGCCTTTTTGTCATACCATACCCCTTCACTCATACGTGTTAATGCTTCTTTGAAAGCAGAATGTAACAACACTAATTATTAAATGAAAATCATCTTATTTTATCTCCTTAATTTGAACATTTAATTTGCAGACATTTTCTTCTTTTTAACTCAAATTAAACATAAAAATAAATAATTCCGTTGAAAATAAATAAGTAATATAAATAAATAAAAAATAAAAATAATCAACCTGCCTTTGTTGTACATAATTCTTGTAATATTTACAATAAAAACAAACTGGAGCTCCTTTGAATAAGTCCCCTGAAAACAGGCATTTTAATTTTAAAAATCAGGAACAAAACACTTGACAAAATAATATTCAGACCCATTAAAGCAGTGTTACTTTGTTTTCATCAGACATCTAAATTTGATCACTTGAGTTTGCTTGTCTTCCATAAGATTTGATAGTTCTGGGGGCAGTGTGGAAACAGCTGTTACCAGGCTGTTCTCCACATCCAGTCTGTTCCTCTGCCTGGTTTTTATGTGTGTCAAAGCTGAGAAGGTCACCTCACAAATACACTCCCTACAAGCACAGTCCACTCTCATTTTTTATTATTACCACTGCGAAGTCAGTTTCGTATTTGCCGGTGTTTGTCAGTTCATTTTCTTGTCCATCTGTCTATGAGCAAGATTTTGATGACATTTCCTGGGCATGTTGGCTAGGGTCACCATACATCCTCTTTTGCCCGAACATGTCCTCCTTTTTGGTTGTAAAGTTATGTCCAGGGGGATTTTATAAAATTCCCTAAAGTGTCCGGGTTTTGCTCAGCTTGTTCTACAGACGAAGCTGTCGCCGGCGACAGAAATAGACATGCATGATTCAAACTACCGTAACTCCTCAAGTAGAACGTGGGGAAACTGGGAGAGAACATGGAGGATCTCCATGGAGGATCTCCATGTTCTCTCCCAGTTTCCCAGCAGTGATCCCTGCGGTCGGGAGAAGAGCAAAAACATGATTTCCCATAAGAAAAGCTTTACGTTACACTCTTTGCTCTTTTAAAGAAGAAATTGAGTCCATTTCTTATAAAACCACATATATTGCCGCATCGATGGAGACCACTTCAGAAGCTGCCGTTGTTTTCAAACATGCAGTCACTTCCTGCTGTCGTCACATCTTCAGTTTCTGCCTGTCTCCATGAAGTCGTAGGAGATTCAAGCTCGGCAAGATGGATCTGCATGATTTCAGACAGTGAATCAGAAAGATCCATCTGCACTGCAAGGTTAATATCCATCAGGATCACAATGGAAGTTCAAGTTTACAACCCAAGTTTTTCAAGCATCACTGACTCAGTGTTTAATGGTCAGAGGTACTTAGAGCATCTCTGAGTCCTTTTATTTGTCTTAATGGGTTAGTTTGGGCTTTTTGAAGTGGGGTTGCTAAAGGCCCGTGGTACTTGTAAATATGAGTGCAATGAATGTCCCTGGGGGGAGATATCCGGGGTGGAAAGTAGCCAGTAGATAGCAGTCCATGGTGCCACTGAGGGCCTCATAACTAACCCACTTACAGGTTAAAAACACCCAAAAACTATGCTGGCTCAAAATATATAAGATACAGTAAGGTTATTTACAGTGTTTCACTTTTCTTCCACAAAGCCCCTGGCACCATGTCCTGCTATGTACTGGCTACAGTCCGCCCCCCTATATCTTGTATCGTTTTATCGCTGTTCTTTAGCTCCTGTTTGGATAAAATCCTGCATTTTGGGGCGATGAAAATACGAACATCTAGATGGATTGAATGGCATAGCTTTATTTTTCAGTGGGGAATTGCCAGGACCCTCTAGGCCCTCTAACCCTAAGGCCTAAGTACCTTTAAGTAATATTTAAAGTGTGGCAGCTACAGCGGTGGAGAAGCATAAGCACAATATGTTTTAAATTGCCAGACAGCACCACTCCGAGAATTTGATCCACAGATTTATTTTCCACCCAAAAACACATAAGACACACAAGTTCATCATACTCATAGGCACCAGACATGGTTCCAATAGTAACAATATAAACTTTATTATAAATCATTTTTTTTAAAAGCTATTTTAAAGCACCATTCACACAAGAAGAAAAGGGGAAACAAAACCATATCAGGGGCTGAGGCTCACAGATGGAAGGGGGGCTAGTGAAGGGGGGAGGGATCCACCATAACAAACCAAAAATCACCAAGGTATACGTGAGACACACATGGCTGACCATCACCCAGACCACCAGCACCACCAGTGGCCCTCAGCAACTGAAAAGGGCTAAAACCATTAGTGGGGTCAAAACAATAAAGCAACAAATGACAAAATATACTAATTAATGGACAAGTTACCAATCAAACAAACTTTACATGTGAACAGCCCAAATGAAACAAAAATAAAATATAAAAAATAAAAAAATAAGTTCAAAACAATGAGAAACCAAACAAATTAAAAATAAGAAGGAATTAAGGGGCAGGTAGTATAACCCAAATCTATCAAAATAATCATAAACTAAGAGGGTAAACAAATGAATTTAAACAAAAGGGGATATAGATCCCCACTATTCAATCACAACCATTAAAAGATTTGAGATTTTTTCATTTTATTTTTATTTTATTGTTTTTAATGGGACAGTATGCATTGATAAACACTGACATGTGAATGCATGGGATTATAGCCGGCTGGCTAATTTCCATCCCCAGTCCCATAAGCAGGTTGGTGTGTCTGTCTCCTTTTATGTATACACATAAAAGGAGACAGACATTCTTAATAGGAATAAAAACATACAGAACATATTATAAGACATACAGTCATACAGACTAAAACGTCATACAGTCCAAATGAAAATGGGCCAGGAGTTGGGGGACCATGGGAATTATATACATTGAATTACAAAGTGCTGGAGTGCTAATTAAAGTGCCATAGTGAAAAAGTGCCAAATGCTAAAGTGCATAGTGCTAGCTGCCTTTGAGCTCAGGTCCTTGCTGTTTGTCAAAAATTGCACAGAAATATAAAGTGCATTTTGCATTGCACATTACCCTACTGCCCATGATAATAAAGTGCCCATAGCACATGGTAGCGCATGCAGATGTGTGAGTAGATATTGCACTAAGAAAGCATACATAGATGTCTTATGTAGGCACTAATTCACAAAAATGGCATACATGGATGCACTTACAGTGGATAGTTATGGATGGTGCCCCAACACATTGAGCCCATTAGACATACATACAAAATTAGACACAGTTATGATCACAGATCTGGTTTTCCAACAGCCATGCTCTGAGGTGCTTGGAGAAGGAAGTCAGAGTTTGCAGTTCACATATTGAGCTTGGAATTTTGGTTCCAGGTCTGGGACACACGAAATGAGAACACTGCTTGACCAGAGGTGCTTTGAAATGGTACAACGCAGTCACCTCTAAGGCCTGCTCTGGATGATCCACTTGAGTTTGTTTTTACAAACTCTTGAAGTGGTGGTGGAGCTTGACCATATAAGATTTTATAAAGAAATACAGAATCAATATATTTTACTGTATTGTCCCAGTTTAGATGCTCATGCTTATCCAATATCAGGCAGTGGTGGTATGATTTAGGTTTCTTTTCCAAGACTTTCAATACCTGTTTATAGACCATTTCCACTGGCTTCAGGGTTGTTTTACAGGCAGATGCCCAGCTGGTCAGGCAGTATGACGTGTGGCATAATCATCGCATCAAAGTATAACTTTGCCGACTCTGGGGTTAAGTTATTTCTAACAAATCTAAAGTTTGACAGGTTAATTTTCATTCTACTCACAATCTTTTTGACCTGCTGTTTGAAGTGAAGTTGAGAGTCCAAGAAGACACCAAGGTAATTCTTGAGCTACCTCAATCTTTTTACCCTGTACAGAATGTTAGGATCACTGTTGATGTTGATGAGAAATACATACAGACAGTCTTTGGGATGTTGAGATGCAGCTAAGAGCTCTTAAGCCAGTGGTACACGTTAGTCATAGCAAGGGTTAACTCCCAGGCATCTCGCTCACTGTCTTTAGCGTGAACATACAGAACTGTGTCATCTGAATACATTTGACAGGTTACATTAGAAGGACAACAACTTGGGAAGTCATTGATAAACTAAAAAGCAGTCGGCCCAGCACTGATCCTTGTGGAACCCCATGGTTATTGTCGCGTGATGCTGATTTTAGGTCTTGCACCCTAACACACTGAGTCCTTGATGAGAGGTATGATTCAAACCAACACATTGCATTCACAGAAAAGTTGAAACACTACAGTTTGGACAATATAATATGGTGACTGACAGTACCAAATGCTTTTTTCAGGTCAATAAAGACTGCTCCAGCAACTCCACCAGCATCCAGCTTTGATTTTAGATTTTCAAGGAGGAAGCAAACAGCCGTCTCAGTTGAGTGGTGTTTTCTAAAGCCAAAGTGCATTGGATTAAGAACAAACGGACTGTACACAAAAGAGTTGTGTATACAGTCAGTCACTAATTGAGGTGGCCAAACAGCCCGTGCAGGCAGACAGCTGGGCGAGGCAGCAAGCTCCAAGGGCCAGCCAGACCAGTAGCAGGCAGAGCAGGAGAAGGGCAAGCAGACGAAGCGTGAGAGAGCACCATAAAAACTTGGGCAAAGTGACAGACCACAGCCAGCTGAGGCCAGGACACAAAACAGCAGCGTTTCCAGTCTTTTGATAGTGACGTCACGCATAGCAGAGGTGATTACAATCATTCAGTCAAGTTTCTCCTGTCAGAAATATTATCATTATCAAACTGACAATGATGCAGTTGCAACCTATGTTAATAATTCTACCTACCTCAAGGCAGCAGCAGATACATGCACACATACACATGAGAGGAGGGAGGAGGGAAGGAGGGAGACCCAGGCAGCTACCTGTGACCACACTAGCATTAGCCAGCAACGAGCATGCACAATAATGCAGAGAGAGAGGACACTCACCCCAGTAACCCAGAGTGGGACACACACTCACGCTAGGGGCACACCAGTCGCTCTGCGGCACAAAATAAATACTCTGAGCATACCTTCAATACGACCAAACAACCAGAGAGGCAAAGCAGTGCAGACATGCCTGTCACAGCCAAACTCTTGACCTGGAAGTGACACAGACGGGAGTGCAGAGAAGGAAGCAGGGTTAGAGTCACTGCTTAAATTCTTGGCCCCATTTAAATGATTGGCCACCAGCGGCACTCCATTAAGTGAAACAGTATACCGCATAAAAGAAAGTTATATTTTTATGCTGCTACAAGAGCAATAAGCTGAAATTGACTTAAAATTTTTTCATAATTTGACAATCTACATTCTCTATTTTAGAGAAAATAAAGTCCAGTGACATACAAGTTTGATCTGTGTTGGCATATAAAGGGTCAAAAAAGAGAGGACAGTTTGTCAGGCTTTTATTGTTTTATTGTACTGAGTAAATATTGCCCATTGACATTAGAACTGAAACTACCATGACAGTGTCTGAGTGTCGGTTCATCAATGACCTTTGACAATACGATACTTCTCTTACAGCTCTTTGATTGAAAATTACAGAGGGTATCTTCAGTATCAAATCAAGCAGCACCATAGGCTTAGATATACATGGATGAGGCCAAGTGATGGCTGAGAAAAAAGAGGTTTTACAGTTTTAGAAGCCAATCCATGGACACAGCCATAATGTGCATGCCCTCTGAAACTAACTTTAGATCAACCTATTGACAGACAGGGGGGCAAGTTCAGGCATGAGCATGTCCTGCCCCTAAGTATCCAAAACTGAAAGTCCTTGATTAAATATAAACAGTTGTGATACAAACAAAAATGTCTCTTGTCCTGTGACAGCATACAGATAGTTTATAATAGACGGATGCTATTTGTTGAACTAGGCTGTAAAATCTTTATTTAGGTGGTTAAAACCCACCATACCCCACACACAATCGTATATGTTTTTTAGATTACCTTTAGCCAGCCACAATCAGACACTCAGCACACTTTAGCACTCAGCATGGTCTCTTACTTTGTCAGTTCTACAGGGAATCAAGCTGGCATCAAGTTAACCAATTAACTTTACAGCTTTCCCTGGGATTGAATCTTAAGTGACTGGTGCTGAAAAGGAGAAAGCAGAGGATATATACACTGCCTGGCCAAAAAAAAAAAATGTTGCCACCAAAAATAAGGTCACACACTCTAATATTTCGTTGGACAGCCTTTAGCTTTGATTACAGCACACAATCCCAGTGGCATTGCTTCTGCAATGTCACAAGATTTATTTCCATCCAGTGTTGCATTAATTTTTCACCAAGATCTTGTATTGATGATGGGAGAGTCTGACCACTGCACACAGCCTTCTCCAGCACATCCCAAAGATTCTCAATGGGGTTAAGGTCTGGACTCTGTGGTGGCCAATCCATGTGTGAAAATGATGTCTCATGCTCCCTGAACCACTCTTACACAATTTGAGCCCGATGAATCCTGGCATTGTCATCTTGGAATATGCCCGTGCCATTACAGAAGAAAAAATCCATTGATGGAATAACCTGGTCATTCAGTTCATTCAGGTAGTCAGCTGACCTCATTCTTTGGGCCATAATGTTGTTGAACCTAGACCTGACCAACTGCAGCAGCCCCAGATCATAGCACTGCCCCCACAGGCGTGTACAATAGGCACTAGGCATGATGGGTGCATCACTTCACCTGCCTCTCTTCTTACCCTGATGCTCCCATCACTCTGGAACAGGGTAAATCTGGACTCATCAGACCACATGACCTTCCTCCAGTCCTCCAGAGTCCAATCTTTATGCTCCCTAGCAAACTGAAGCCTTTTCCTGGTTAGTCTTACTGATGAGTGGTTTTCTTCAGGCTACACAGCTGTTCAGTCCCAATCCCTTGAGTTCCCTTCACATTGTGTGTGTGGAAATGCTCTTACTTTCACTATTAAACATACCCCTGAGTTGTACTGTTGTTTTTCTTCTATTTGATTTGGCCAAACGTTGAAGTGATCGTCGATCACGATCATTCAGGATTTTTTTCCGACCACATTTCTTCCTCGAAGACGATGGTTCCCCACTATCTTTCCAGTTTTTAATAATGCGTTGGACAGTTCTTAACCCAATTTTACTAGTTTCTGCAACTTCCTTATGTTTGCTCTGCTTGATGCATGCCAATGATTTGACCCTTCATAAACAGACTAACATCTTTCCATGACTACAGGATGTGTTTTTCGACATGGTTGTTTAAGAAATGAGAGGCAACTCATTGCATCAGTTTGGGTTAAATAACTTGTTGGCAGCTGAAAAATAATCGTCCATGCAGTAATTATCCAATCGGAGGCTTATAACTATTTGCTGTTAAATCCAGGTGGCGACTTTTTCTTGGCCAGGCAGTGTATAAACCCTGTTTGTGGATTAGCATTTTACAAAAGTTCTCTGAAAATGACCATCACATGAAAGACTGCAAGGTTTTATTTGAAGCAGAAAACAGACAGTCCTATCGTATTTGCAGTGCAAAACATTTTTGGCATGAAGTGCAGGCGTCTTTTCCACTGTCCTCCTGAAACAGTTGTTATTTTTACACCCAGCAGTTGCTAAAATAACAAATGAACATACACTCCTGTTTTCACCCAGCAGTGTGTTTGTCTGAAAATGAGGAGTGGTCAGGCACAAAGCTGTTCGATTCCCATCCAACAGCTTTGCACTCAGCTGACCCTGCTTCTCCCATAGAGGACACACAACCACATACTTCTACCATTATATCTAACAATTTTATACATGCTAACTACTGTCACCATTACGTATGCTAAAAATGTAAAACCCAATATCAATGAACTGGAGATGTTTATAAAACATAAATGAAAACATAATCCTGTAATGGAGTGGATTTCCTGTTAAAAATGTCGTGTTTAGTTAAGGGAAAGACTGTGAGGAAAGTTACTGAGTTCTCCGTAATGTCAGAGAGCTCTGGGCCTGAGCTCATCTGAGATGGACGGACACAAATTAGAAAAGTCTGCTGTAGGACCATCCAAAATATTATCTAATGGGTGGGGTGTAGTTGTGCTCATGGCATGGGTAACTTGCACATTTTCAAAGGCATAATTGATGCTGAAAGGTACAGACAGGGTTTGGAGTAACATATGAAGCCATTCATCTTTTTCAGGGACGACCCTGCCTACTTAAACGAGACAATGAAGACACATTCTGCACGTGTTACAACAGCGTGTAACACCTGTTTTATTTATGTTATAAAAATGTCCCAACTTCACTGGTAATTGCATTTGTTCATACTCCTTACACTCTCAGGCCAAGTTCAGCTACCTTAGTGACATATCTAATTTCAGACATCGATATCAGTGGTTTCATTCTTTCTGTGTTTACCCGAAGCTCACAGCCACAGGTGAATGTTGAAACATAGATCAAACATAGGCGGAGAGTGGTGTAGACCTGTAAACTGACCGTAGATGCTGCACCAATCCACCTGCCAATCACTCAGTCCATTTTTGCCTCACTCATGAACAAGACCTTGGGATACTTGAACTCCTCACTTCCCGCCCAGAGAACCATGTCCTCAGACTTAGAGAAGCTCACCCTTATTCCATCTGCTTTGACCTCGACCAACCAAATCATCTGCATTCTTCACACCAGTCACCCTCCTTCCCCGGTTGTGCCCTCTGACCTTAAAACATTGAAATATTTATGCAGTATCAGTCTACACAACTTGGTTCTGTACTCAGATTTTTATTTTGTTTTGTTCTTTTCTTACCACTTGATGAGTCTGAAAAGGAGCCAACAGTCTGAGTAGAAAAAGTGTTGTGCAGAGCAAATCCAAAATTTCCCCACACAAGGCTGCAGGGTTGAATGCATTATCTGTTAGGATTATGTTTTTCTGTGTTCATGAATCAGATTCTTTTACTGATTTATTTTACCCCTGAAGTCATGAACACATTTCCTTTCAAAGACAGACTTGTTAAATTTTCCTTCTGAGAGTATTTCTCTTTGCTGTACACTCTTTTACTTTACATCCACCTTCATAATCCTGAAACATCCACACCGTGCAGACAGCCATTAGCAGAGAAGTTTACATCTCCCCCCTCAGCATCGTCACACCCCTCCTCTGGGTGCTGATGGGCTGATAAATATATCACATCTGTCCTTTTACCGAACAGCTCAAAGTGTGTGTTGAACCAATGTGTTTATGTGTGTATTTGGCATCTTGACTGGAAGTGTGTGTCTGTAACAGAGGAGGGAACACCTGGCCTCCTCAGCAGGAGGCTGTGTATCCAATAATGAGAGAAAGTGTCAGGGACACACACAGACTACAGTCTCCTTCATATCCGTTGCTTCACCACACACACACTTTGTCTTCTTTCTCCTGCAGAAGACAACGTCAGGACAGCTGGGGTGGAGAAAATCCCGTTTTCTGTCAGACTGAATATGTGACAGTCGCTCAAAGGAGAGGTAAAAAATAAAAGTACAGCCATGCAAAAGTGCCTTTTTGTTCTTTTTCTGCAAACATCAGCTGTCATTTGCATAGAGCAGGGACTCCATCCTCCCTGAGGCTGTCCATGAATCAAGAAACAAATGGCTCTGATGACTGACAGCTCATTACGCTCTCCTTAACACTTCACACAGCTTTGGAAAATAAAGGTAAAATAGGGGGAAAGGATTGTGCTTAAGCAGGGTTATGAGGGAGGACAAAGGTTATCTCTATATCCAGTAAATTTACTGTTCCTGTGATTCTTTATGTTTCCTCATGAAGAGGCAAACTGATTTTTGCTGTGGCCTGTTTTTGATGGTCTGTTGTGGTCACTCTTTGCATCACCTCAACTCTACTGATTATCCCTTACATACTGTTCATATTCTGCACCTTCATAGTATGGTCTGAGTCTGAAGAATTCCCTTGTAGAAAGTATTTCCACCAAATTTTTAACTTCAAACCTATTCAGAATGTTTAAATAGCAAATGCCACTGGAAAAAAAGAATGATTAATCTTTCATAAATGTTTCAAAGAGCAGGTACAGTGCATTTTTTAAGTTTACACCACTCGATTCTGATGAAAAATATCTGTTACACAGTATAGTGTCATGTAATATATGTAGGAAATAAAATATATAAAAGCCATAATGATTTGAATATATTTATTGACCTTGAAAATTACATGAACGTTCTGGAACTTTTGGAAAGTTCATTAAATAATATAACCACTGACTACTGTCCTCACTGCTTATATCATCTACAGAGATTCCCCCAATTATCAGCAGAAAAACACTACTTATCATAAATTCTCATTTTGAAACTGTTATATTATTCAAAATCAGTCATCTCTACCTTATAATCATTAAAGATGTTGGTTTAAATATTAGATTAATTAATCTTTTCGTGATTGTTATTGATTATGCTTCTATAAAAACTACCACTGCAACCATATAGACAGGAAGACCCTCTCGAAAACGAGATACTGCATCTCCAGGGGCTAACCTCTGATAAATTAATATTCAGCAGAGACAGAAATGATAAGGACAGATTTATGATTGGCCCATGGATCTGTCAATCTTCAGTTCTTACTTTAGTCCACTTGTCTCTGTCTACATAACTTCCTTCGCCCACACACCCAACACAGCTTTGGTATGATGGCTGTTCAACATGAGACTGGATCTGCTCAAGACCTCCAGCTGCTAAACAGGTTTTTCATGCCGCCGTTACTATAAGCCCCCTACAGACGCACCTTCCAGTAGTTTGGTTGGCCCAGTGCTGTGCTCATGATGGATTCATGTTGGGTTTTGGATATATGTACGTGCATATATGTGTATATGTGTATTTTATATATGTATATATGTTTAAATGCATATATGGGTATATATAAATGAAGAGTTTGTCTTCAGCCTGCTCTTTTGAGATAACAGTTGCTATGAATTGGCACTTTAAAAATATAGATTGATTGATTAATTGATATCATAAGATACAAGTCGCTTACTGTGATCTAGTCTCTGCACTTAAAGCAGAGGTGGGACACTTTCTGTGTGTGGATCTACACATGTTTTTCCCACATTTGCTGCTGGTTGTTTTACAGTCTTTTCTGCTGGGCAGAAGCTGCATCCCCTTCTCTTCTGTTCCCTCATGTTTGCTTCTTGATCAGGGCCAAGCTCAGATTGCTGCACTACAAGGTGCACATCTCGTGTCTGTGTGATCGCTCCTATGTTGTTAGTTTACTATTTCAATATTTTGTGATTCCCCCTGCCCTTTCAAAGACCCACAGGTGTCCGTCTCTGTGGGAACCTGGGCAAATGTTTTGGGAACACAGGCAGTTCTTGTGACAGTGGTGAGGTCCCCTTGAACTCTGTCACCTATTTCGCATATAAAATGCACACAAACATGACATGCACATTCTCACAGTTTCAAGATTCCATAAAACCACAATTTTCCTTTATTTGACCCACACTGGTAGATCTAAAATCCATCTAAATAGGTACGGGTCAAATTTAACCCATAACAGCCTCAATGTGCAGAAATGTGTAGCACCTCTACAAAAAAGTAAATTAATAAAATATTTGTATTTGTACGTATTTTGGGTCATCAAATTTCAGGCTCAAGAATGACGTTTAGGGTTTTTGTACTTTTGTCAAATGTCAAAATGGGTCAAATTTGACCCGACAATATGTAAGGGTTATACTTGGTGTTTGGCACAATTCTTGGTGTCATCTCTGGTGAGGCTTTGTACTAAAATATGACCCATAACACACAGTGTGGACCATTGAATGTTCAGAGTATCGTAACATTGAGACGAGGATATCTGATATAAAAATGAAACAGTCCCCTTTGTATGACTTACCGGTTCTCCTTTCCATTTAAAAGTATGCTGTTTTGTTGCTTACAAGCAGACCTGAAATAAAACTTGTCACACAGCCGGGTTATGACAGCCCTGACTACACTGATGAGTTAATGTGCACCATCTCTCTGTTTGTATCTTTCTCACTCATGCACACTCAGAGTGGGTTAGAAAACATTAAGAAACTGATAATGATTTTAACTCTAGACAGCTTTTTCAGTGCTTCATCCTAATGTATGTTGATCAGACCTCAATATTCCAGAGTATTGTAATATATACATTGAAAATAAAGTGATTTAAACAAGGCTCAATCAATCATTTAATCTTTATTTGTATAGCCCCAATTAATGGCAAGTGTTGTCTCAAGACACTTTACATTAGAGCAGGCTGAAGCCATGTTCTTCATTTTATTGAGACAGATAAATGCATATATACAAATATAAAACATATACATACATCCAAACCTAACATGAATCTACCATGAGTGCAGCACTGAGCCAACCTCCAGTGCAGTGCATGTGTAGGAGGTTGAAACCTTATCAGTGACAGAGACAGACAGGAAAGGAGAAGAGATTTATGTGTTATACACTCAGACTTCAACAGAATAGAATAGAATAGAATAAACCTTTATTCGTCCCACACGGGGAAATTTGCAAAGTTACAGCAGCAAAGGGGACAGCGTTGATAAAGAATAAGTATAAAAATTGTATAAAAATAGCATGAAAATAGAAGTATGTACATTATTCTACCAATATAAATATAAAAAAGGGCTTGAATACAGAAACTAAAAAGCAAATCCTATAAGGATTATTTACACATTCACAAAGTAATTGCACATGAATGTAAGTGATTGCACATGGATGAATTGCACATTGTCAAGAGAGTAAGCACAGTAATTGTACATTGTTAGATAATTGCTCAGTTTATGATGACTGGGAGCAGTGCTGGTTGTAAAGTCTAACAGCAGCAGGCAGGAAAGACCTGCGGTAGCGCTCCTTCACGCACTTCGGCTGACGCAGCCTGTCACTGAAGGAGCTGCACAGGGCTGTCAGAGTGTCCTGCAGGGGGTGGGAGTCCTTCTCCAGCATGGATGCCAGCTTCACCAGCATCCTCCTTTCTCCCACCACCTGCACTGAGTCCAGGGGGCACCCCAGGACTGAGCTGGCCTTCCTGATCAGTCTGTCCAGTCTGTTCCTGTCTGCAGCCGAGATGCTGCTGCCCCAGCAGACCACTCCATAAAAGATGGCTGATGCCACCACAGACTCAAAAAAGGTCCTCAGGGGAGCTCCCTGCACCCCAAAAGACCTCAGTCTCCTCAGCAGGTACAGTCTGCTCTGGCCCTTCCTGTAGAGAGCACTCGTGTGGTCAGACCAGTCCAGTCTATTGTTCAGGTGAACACCCAGGTATTTGTAAGAGTCCACAATCTCAATGTCCAAGCCCTGGATGTTCACCGGTGTTGGGTGGGGGGGTCTACGCCTACGGAAGTCCACCACCAGTTCCTTGGTCTTCCTTGCGTTGATCTGGAGGTGGTTCTGTTGGCACCAGTCCATAAAGTCCTGGGTCAGTCCTCTGTACTCCCGGTCATCGTCCTCGGTGATGAGGCCGACAATCGCAGAGTTGTCAGAGAACTTCTGCAGGTGGCAGCTGTCTGACCTGTACATGAAGTCCGCCATGTACAGGGTGAAGAGGAACGGAGCCAGCACCTTTCCCTGTGGGGCCCCTGTACTACAGACCACCATGTCAGATACACAGCTCTGTGCCCTCAGATACTGCGGTCAGTCTGTGAGGTAATCCTGGATCCAGCCCGATAGGTGGTGGTCCACCCCCGTGTGCTCCAGCTTGTCCCTCAAGAGGAGAGGCTGGATGGTGTTGAAAGCACTGGAGAAATCAAAGAACATGATCCTCACAGTGCTCTCTGGCTTCTCCAGGTGAGACAGAGCTCTGTTCAGGAGGAATATGACAGCATCATCCACCCCGATGCCAGGCTGGTAGGCAAACTGAAGCGGGTCCATTGATGAGGCTGGAGGTGAGAAAGAACCAGCCTCTCCAGAGTCATAAGACAGCGCAACACTTAAAGATTCTGTTTTCCAGGAGTGGACATGATGTTAAACTAAAGTTGTTGTAGTAGGATGAATTTACAAACCAAAAGTTTGTAACTGCAAACATTTAAGATCGAATTGTGAGTAAAACCTGGACCACAGGACTGCACACTTTCATTAAACCATCTCAATCATTCAACTTTACTTTTGATGGAATTGAACAACCGTATTGCCCAACAAAACATATTAAATGAAAAAAAAAAGGGCTGGGGGTTAGGACACCATCAAAAATGAATAAGGATTTTAATTTTAAATAAGTCCCTTGGCCCTAAAAAGTATCATTGTGGTTTGTTAATTTAGAAGACTGAACAGACACTTATTTTAAACTTTCTTTGTCCGTTATGCTATGATGCCAATCCCTCTCTGGGGAGATGTCATTTCTGTGTTTACTTCAATGATCATTGGATCTGGGCTCTGTATAGTTGTTAAACTTTCTGGTTTTCTCCTGTTAAACCTTTAAATTACACCAGACCACACTTCATCTATTTATCACTATTCATTTGGATGCAGTGTTTTCACCCATAAATGGGCAGAGCTGGTGTTTTGACAAAGTACCTGCAGGTACAGATGGATTGCTCTTATCCTTTTGCTGACTTCTGATTTCTTAATTGCACTAATGGTCGAGTTCAGACCCCATATATCAGGTGGTACATCATACAGTAACATGCTTGGCACATGGTAAGGTGTATTCAAAACTTTGCACATAACGCAGCGGGACCAGCATGCAAACACAAGTTAAAGCAGTTTATGTCAGGCCTTACTTTTTAAGGAATGCAAACTGTGATAGAGACAGGGTCACACCTGGGCGAAACATTTCAGAGCGCTGTATTTTTCCTCCAGGGACTCTCTGTGTTTGGCACTCTTCTACAATGCAGCAAAAGGCGATGTGTTCCTACACCTGTGTGCACTGTGGATGCATGGGTTACTTTTATGAACCGGAGTATAGAGAGGGGAAATTCTTCTGAACGAGATCGAGCAGGCTAAAACAGAGAGGGGACCATCTTCTGTGGAGTCAGTCGCAGTGGTTTGGTGCCAAACAAAGAGACGTCCTGGAGGAAAAATACAGAGCTCTGCAATTTTTTACCCAATCGTACATCTGACCCAACATAGTTTGGTGGCTCATTTTTACATAAAACTCAAAAAATGATGTGTAATAACTGTACCCTGCCACAGCAGTGTACCTTACCAGTAGTTTTAGATCATTGTCCTTAAAGGTGCAGTGCTGCTGGGAGCCACTTCAGCCACTTCACTGACTGTGGTCTGGTACCCCAACCTAACTCCAAAAATACTGAAATATCCTTTTAAGATTTAATGACACTTTGTAGGAAGGCATTGAAAAAATAAATGTGGGTTGAATAAATATTCAGCTATTTTTGAGAAATTTCTTTGCCAGTCTTTGTTACGAAATACCTGTTACCTTCAGTTATTACTGCCTCCGTTTCATTTCAGTAACCTCTGAATAAATTTAGAAAGAAAGTTTTTCTCAGTCAAAGTTATAAAATCTCTGCATTCATTCATTTTTTCTGCTAATTAAACAGTCCTTTATGTTCTGTAACTTTAATTTCCTTCTGATAAGAGATAAGATTAATGAGCGGTCTCAGCAGAAAGTTTTTATATTTCTGTTAATAAGAAACAAAAAAAAATTCCTGCTGACTTTTCAGCCGCCAACTCATACTTTTTGATTCAAGGGCAAATCTTAGACGACTGACTCTTCATACTTCATCATTCAATCAAACATCAGTAAATACTCTGACTGCTCCTTTGACTTTAGAGAAAATGTTTGCGCCTCTTCAGTCTGTGAACCACAGAGACAGATGACCCTGCACTGGGTCGGTCTGACCGTGTTTGGGTGCATCCTTATTAGATATTGGATGTTTTTGTGCTTCCAACAGATTCTCAAGGATGTGGCAGACTGTTTGAGGTCAACACTGTGTGAAGTTTTTATTCTGGGAAAGCACAATCGCTTGATAAAAACACGAGAAAAGGTTTTTAACAAACTGTGAGAAGTATAACAAGTTTTCAAGGGTGCCAGTGATCATTGAAGAGCCCTTGAAAAATAGACACATAAAATCCCAACGAAACAAACATTCATACACATGCTACACAGCTAGGGCTGGGAAATGTAGAGCAAAAAATCATATCCTGAAGTTTTTTTTTGTTTTGTTTTTTAAACAAAATGATCATATACAAGCACAAGCCTCTTTATTAGATACACCCTCCTAGTTCCAAACTTTTGCCTTCAGAGCTGCTGTAGTTCTTCGTCACATAGATTAAACATGGAAACATTTCTCAGAGACTTTGGACCATATCTCCATGATAGCTTCACACCGTTGCTGCAGATTTGTCAGCAGCACATCCATGATAAGAATCTCCTGCTCCACCACATCCAGAAGGTGCTCTTTGAGATTGAGATCTGGTGACTGTGGAGGCCACTGGAGTACAGTGAACACATTGTCATGTTCAAGAAACCAATTTGAGATGATCTGAGCTTCGTGTAATAGAGCGTTATTGAAGTATCCATCAGAAGATGGGTACACTGTGGTCGTAAAGGGATGGACATAGACCACTGAATAGATCTACAGGTGTGACATAGAATAAAGTAAAGGCAGAGTTATAAAGAACATAGGGCTGAGCAGCACTGAACTGATCAATTACCACAGAGCAAACCAGCAAAGCAATCACAGCAGACTGGGCTCACATGGGGAGATGCTTTAACAGGACAGGAGAGCTTGAACAGCATCTCAGACAGAGAGAGAATACAGCACAATCAGGAGCAGTCTGTATGTGATGACTAGAGGGTTTTTTGAACATTGGTGATCGTGAACATACTTTAGCAGTCATCAAAATAAATAAATTAACCTTATTTAAGGCGAAATATGACCTCTTTAATTTGCACAAATACAATGGCAACGTCATAAAGTTTTGCAAAGTTAATTTAATTGTTGTTGAAATGTTGACGAAGTTAGAACATAAGCCAGACTTTGTCTCAATATTTTTACAAAAACAAAGAGTCAATAGAGCCTCCACATTGCACAAATACGTTGTTGAGATTAAATTCAAGGAAATTTATTTAGAAACTAAAGAGAGCACAAACCTCCGCCAAGGCATTTCTTTATTTATTAGGCGAGGTATCATCAAAAATGTGGAAAACAGCCCTACAGCACAATGTTAACAAAGGCTCTGAAAAAAAAAATCACTTCTCCCTTGTGCCATGACCAACATTTCCTGAAAATTCCATCAAAAACCATTGTGGACTCTTTGAGTGATGTTGCTTACAGACAGACAGAAAGACAGAGGTCTTGTAAGCGGAGATAAAAAGTCCAATTACTGAGAAAGATGTCATTTCAACTCTTAATGAATTATTAAAAAATGCAGGCAGTTTTTTAAACTCTCTAAATTGCACAAGTAAGTTGGTAAGATTTGAAAAATTTGGTTGAACTGACATGGAGTTAGCCTTGCTCTTCAGAAGCTCCATCCACTTTACATTTGTTACCAGCATTGAATTATTTACACTCGCCTGCAATTTTTGATGCCTGAGAACAATGAGTTACCTAACACTAAGTGGTGCTGTGCTACTGAACAAATATAAATACAATTTTGTTTTAACCAAAAAAACATCTCAAATACCATGAATCATGAATATCATGAAAATGACAATTCCATATTTACTTTAAACTATTTGAATAGACGATCTTGATTCGATTATTTTGTGGTCAGTTAGCATGCTATTGCCAGTTTGTATTGCAGTCATCAATTTCAGTGAGTATTAAAGCTGCCATATTTTTCTCATCTGCTTTAAATATAGATCAGTGTCTGACCCTATATACTGATATATCTTTAAAGCTGTATATCTTTCCCAGCCCTACATTCATCCTCGCTCCTCTCAGTGTCAAAGGAGTCTTGGTACTTGGCGTTCCCTGGAGAGAGCCCAGCAGCCGGCCCACTGCCCACCCTATCTCCATGTTCCCACCATCGGAGGAAAGGAAGGTCTTTCATATGAGTCTTATCACCAGACTAGAGGGGAGGAGGACGAGGAGGGGGATGTGTATGAGAGCCAAGGCCACAGCCCAGCATACCAGTACTCACGTCTGATTATAAGTGTCAGAAAGAGATTAGATCTGCTCTTTATTCACAGATTGAACATAAGAAATGTCAAAAAGTAGAAGCTGCTTGATGACCCTGACATATCCCCCACCCCACCCTCAGCACAGCAGGTCTGTCTTTTTTGGACTTGTGCTCTAAGAGTATTCAGTGATTTGACCTTGCACCCTGTATGATCCCTCATGTTTCTCTCTCTCAGGCTTCTCCAGTAAAGCCAAACATGATCCTTTATCCTGTAGCAGAATCCATCCATAAACCCACTCCTCTGATTTGGCCAGCCCCTCCTCTTCTCCTCTACAGTTGTTGTAACTTTTGTTAAGTTACAAAAACATAATTTAGGGACTTCTTTAGCAGACTATTGCTTGGCAAACAATGCCCATGGAGAAGCTGTTTAAGGGAATATATAGGGCTGGTAGAGGTGGAAATAGTGTGCTGAGAGCAGTAGCAGCCTTAGCAATTTGGGGCCTCTGCATTCATCATCTTCTCTCTTTAAATCCAAAATTATTTGAGAAAATTATTTTTGTAATGAGAAGGTTAAAAATTATATTTTCTTATAAGACTGTTCATTCTTTTGCTCTTCCTTTGTAAACTCGTTTAAGTTAAATTGGCACTCTGTATGGATAAAACCTTGCTTTTATTTGAAGGAAGAAATAGGAACTTCTTGTAGGTACTGACTTAAAGCTTTAAAATGAGGCAAAACAACATTCATCCATCCCCATGCCTCCCTCTCTAATGCCTCACACCTCTGTTACTACCTCTGGAGAAGGAAGAAAGAGGTGGTCAACTCCTTCCCACCATTCCGTCTCCACGACGTTCACAGTGGAGGTAAAGCGTCACAGAGGGGTAAATATTTCATCTTGAAACAGCAGCATAAGTTGGGCTAATGTTTCTTAACCTTTATCCTGATGAGGAACCCTTGGTGAATGCGAAAAAAAAGTAAGGAACATTCTACATCTCACTAATCACCAACTTACACCCAAAAGAGATTCTGTAAATTTTACGTGTAAATTATCATAATGGGAGTCCTGCAGAGTTTGGGACAATGCACAAAGCCTTGAAATTGTTATAGCCTCAAAATAGCTAGCTTCCAGTGCATTGCCTGACAATTCTGCAAATGCTATCACTGCTTGTCAATTTTGTTGACTTTTTAAACCAATAAGTGCATCATTTTATCTTCTATCACTGCTGGAGTGCCACTAGATGATGACGTTTATGGCTCAGATTCAGAGTTATGAAGAGTAAAATGCTGGCGTTTAGCTGCTGCAGCAGCTACATTTTATTGCACAAACTCTAAAAACAGCTGCCAGCTGAAAAATGTTTTCTATTTGAATAATGCTCATTGATGTAAGACTGTTTATCTACTAGCCCAGGCATTAGAACTGTGACATCAGGAGCGAGGGCATAAGACACAGTTTGTCTAAAATCAGACACTAATAGGCTGCATCACCATAATTACACTCAGCTGAAATTCTATATATTTCTAAGTCACCCCTATCAAAGCTTGAGGGGACCCCAGTTGAGAAAGGCTGTGCTAGAGGCATTTGAAACACCATACTCCAATTTATGCACATTTCATTCAGATAGTAACTGCACATACCTTTGGTTTTATCAAGAGCATCATTGGAAGAGCTTTGGCATACAGAAAACCCTGTCCTTTAACCCATGTTCCTCAACATTAAGGCTGCATCACTTCCTGATTTCTTAAAGTACAGACCAGGCTGAGGGTCAAAATTATTTCTAAGTATCTTCCTCTTAGCAGCAACACATTCTCTGTAACATGATTTAAATGTGTTATTAACAGTAATCTGTTTAACTGGTATGGCCTTGGAAAGAAACACTACATATTGTCGTTAATTATACTGGTCTTATCTACAGATACAAAGATTATTCTAAAGTTCTTCTTGTTTGGCAGTATCATATATTTGCATGATTACATGTGCACACAGTAAGTGTGTGTTTGCATGAAAGGATGGTGGGAGAGAACTGATCCTTTAGCAGAGTCAGAGATCCTAATATAAAGACAAGACTTACAGTTCAACTGAGGGCTCCAGTACTATATTTTAACCCAACATAACTTTGACCTCTTGTCCTACTTTCCCGCTCGTAAAACTTTAGAAGTTTTCTGCTGAGAAAAGTTATGAACATGCAGACGTTTGCAAACCTGCAGTTCAGAGGTGGACTGTACATTCATGTGATTTGTTTCAAGGACCCCCAGAGCAATGTAGCTCATTTTAATGTAATATTTGAAGGATTTTTGACCAAATCAAAACTTTGCATTCATACCTAACAGTAAAGTTGATTAAACAAAAAGGGAGCAAGAGGTCACATGCTTGTTTGGTTCTCCCTTCAGCAAACAGAGAAAAAAAGACGTGGATGAGGTATCTCTATTTGGAGATGTGGTTTTGGATGTTGGTACAGATGTTCACTCACACAAACTAAAGCTACATGATAAAAAATGGCAATGTGAGGATCCAGATTCATATGAGGTTTATTTTAAACATTCTTGCAAAATACTATTAAGCAGCAACCTCCAGTGTTAGAAAATGAAGCCAAAATGGTGGTTTAACAAAAACTGCAGCTCCAAAAGTGTTCATTGGGCACTGTCTACAGAGGCACCAAAGGTTTTTGTGTCCTAAAACTGTGTAGAGGTTAACATTTTTATAGGCAATCTGATTTGATTTTGACCATCCATGGATCCATTGTCTTTTGCATATCCAGGGCTAACCCCCAATGTCCACATAGTCAGCCAGCGTAATGTTTCATAAGCACCATGCTCTCTGCAGCAAATTGCCCCCAGTCTCATCAAACAGTCCATTTCCACATCCTGCTCCTCGATCTGTTCTCAGTGTGAGCCAGCAGTGCAGCTCTGCAAGAATGACTGAAGATATGCTGCAAGTCTGTTTTCAGTGGAAGTCGCTTCAATCCAACATCAATCTCTGGCAAGTGCCCAGAGTTTCCAGGTATTTCAAAATACTGTGCAATATGGAAATAGCATCGGTGCAGACAGCAAATCAACATCAGGCAGACTATACAACCTGGTGGTAACATGTTGCTCTTGCTCCCTCTGAAATCTCGACCAATCAGACTATTTGGCGAGGTCATTCAACCGCTGGAGGTTGTAATTCTGAAGAAGGCACTTATTTAAAGTAAAAGTCTCGGCTACTCAAAATAGACCAAGTACCCAATGATGGAAACTCTGAGTTCTTCTAAAGTTCCTCGCCCTCAGGGAAAGTTCTTGCAGAGGTAACAAATGTTTCTTACAGCAGTCACTGGCTATTGAAATTGGGTCTCTGTGCTGATATCTTTCTGCTCAGAGATTTTTACAGTAGGTAGACAGGTAAGAGTTTTGTGCCTTGTACTTTCTTTTTTTCACAAGCAGCCTGAGAGTATTACAGCCTGAGGGTGTATCTTTGACAAACCAAGTTTTATTCACATTAAATTCTCACTGGAGTGTGATTCAGGTGACTCAGAATGATGACAGGAGACAGTATGACGGCACTGGCTGAAAGAAATGTTGTGAAACTGACATGTATAGCAGTGCAAACTCTGATTTCTCATCTCACATACACAAGACTGTTACATAATGTTTGGAGAGAGTCAGATGTCCTTTTGACCAAATAAGAAATACCTCATGTAAAAAGAGCTCTTTTTTGTGGTTTTGCTGTGAAAACTGCTTCAGTGACATGAACTTGGTCATTGTGGGTGTTGAATTGCTCTTTGAAGCTTCTGCTGGATGTATGAAATAAGCTTTACATTGAGCTGTGTGGTTATGTAAGGGTTTGAAGGTAGTTGCACAAAGAACTCCAAGGAGACAGAAATTTACAGTACAGTTAGAGAAGAAAAAGCTAAAAGAGAGCTTTTCATGACCTGATGAGTAATCCTAGAGATAGATGACATAACCTGCACTAAGAGTTCATTACAGATCAGCACGGTCAAGTAAAACAGAGTGATAGAGCACTTCTGTGCACAAGACAATAAAGTCCCTGCTGTCAGGTGTTCACCCTCTCCTCTTGTTAATAGCTCCATTAGCTACCTAAAAGGTTCATTCCCCCTGGATAGACCTACCACTGTGATGTCATACTAATGTTTCATTAGCAGTCATAACCCATTGGCTCAGAGGGGCCAAGGTGGATGGAAAGAATGTTTGTCCAACTGCCAATTTGTCTTCAGGCTCTGCCCTTCCCGATCATTGACTATGGAGAGGCAACAGTAAAAATGAAATTCCAGCCATGGGGCCTCAGAGGTTACTGGCAGTGTGTGAGCAGTTAAGTTGAGCTGTAGCTGCAGCTCAGTCAGACAGTTTAAATCCACTTCTGTCCTTTTTTTAGGTATATAAGCAAACACTTTTTGTCTAGTTACCACCTTGCTACGATGCAATCCGAGCACTTTTTACCTCCGCCAAGGAGGTTATGTTTTTGCCGGCGTTTATCTGTCTGTCTGTCTGTTTGTTTGTTTGTGTTCAAAATAACTTGAAAAGTTCTGAACGGATTTGGCTGAAATTTTCAGGAATTGTTGGAAATGGGATATGGAAGAACTGATTAAATTTTGGGACTGATCCGGATCACCTTGGCGGAGGTCTGCGCTCTCTGAGTGCTTTTCTAGTTTGTTATACTGCTTTTTGTTTCAGCTTTTAAATGATCATAAAATAAAAGTCTACAACACAAAACTATAAATTCTGAGTTGAATTCTTCTGCAAAATGATGAAATTGTGCAGTAAAGTTCAAGTTTTTTCTGGCAAACTTTCATTTAAACATTTCAACACTTTTGTAATCTCCTATTTCCAGAACAGAAGAGGCAGTAAACACACCCTACCAGGTGAGAAATGAAGACATCATGCTCTTTGAGCAAAGTAATGATGCATTTCCTTGCGGAGAGAGTTTTGTTTAGTACACAGGGACATACCTGCTCGAGGGGGTGGAGTGGATTGGGGGGGTGCTCTTCATCAGTATTGCTGAGCAGTGTAAGAAAGAGATAGAGAGGGAGGGAGCGAACACGGAAGACCTCACCGGGAGCGACCAGGGACTCAAAGGCTTTTGAAGTGGTAATTTGCTCGAACCCGAGGGAGGATTGCCAAATTGAAATGTCTTCTGACAACGACAGACAGCCACCGCCGTCGTCGGATTGAGCCATCTTCAGGGACAGAGAGCATAAGCAGGAAGACAAAGAGGAGGAGACGAAGAGGAAACAAACGCTGAATGTTTTATTTGATCTCCGAGCTGCTATTAAAAGAGCTGCAGCCAGCTGAATGCTGACGCGGTGGAACAACTTAGTCTCAAAGAAGTTTCTAAATTGTCCTGAAAATAAGTTAATTAAATGGATCATACACAAGCGCACAGTGTCTTTGTTTTGTGAATTTCACTTAGACTTTTGCAGATACATTTTCCAAAGAAAGGCATAATTCACCACAGCAAAACAAGGTCTTGAGAAAGTACGAAGACTTTTATTGAGGAAAATGAAAGAATTATTCATCGGTGTAGAGTTTAGCTCTGGCATGACCAACAGTCATTTTACAATTACAAACAGTACTTTGAGTGCAGAACTTCATTTGTCCTCCCTCTTAGCCTTATACTTTGATGTAACATATTCTAACCAAATTTTCTGTCCTACCCCACTGAACCAGAACAAAAATGTTGTTTTCTGGCCTGAATATATATTTATTAACTAGCCCTTCAATCTCAACAGGACCAGAGCAGCAGCCCCATTGGTTAAAGACAGAAGGCCTCTGGTTGTGCGCAGGTGTGTCTCTCATTGTATTGTGAACTGCTCTCAAATACAGTGTAAAACAGTGGATTTGTGGTACAAAGCATTGAAACAAGGGATGGGAATCGGACACCAATTTCAGTTGAGAATCAATAACAACTCCTCCAAGATATCGATAGCATTAGTCCTTTTGCTTAACAATGTTCTTATTGATTCCCTTCACTTTGTTCTGCAAATTTTCGACCAAAATAAAATGCTTTCTGTAAAACTTTCAGTAAATGAAAAACCGCAGCAACATTCAGAAGCATTCATCCATGCAGGTGTGTTATGTGTTTAACATTGCTGCCACTAAAAACCTGTGTAGGCCAACTTTTTTCCCAAAAAACCACACAGGAATCAATAAAGGAATCGTTAAAGCTTTGGATCAAAGGTGGAATCGTTAATGGTGCTGGTATCAATAACATCTTGTTAGTTCCCATCCCTTATAAAGACACCTGCAAGGTGATGCAGACAAACCTGGTGTGATGACATAAAAGTTAAAACATGGGAATATTGCTTATATGATAAATTCAAAACCTGGGACTCAAAGAAGGGCAGCATGTGGGTTCAGCACGGTGCTGTGCCTTGCAACAAGAAGGTTGCTGGTTCAAGATGGTGTGGAGTTGTTTCTTTTCTTTTCCAGTGTTTCATTTTTTTCAAATGTCCTGCCACTTTGATTTTAGTTTTTGTTATTTTGTTATTTTTTATTTTAATTATCATATTATGTAATGATGGTTTTGATAATGGTAATTAAAACAATAATTGTTGTTGCTATTGATTATACTGCTTTTATAATTATTGTAATTATTGTTATTGGTTAAATTGTTGTTATTGTTCTGATAAGTATTATTGCTATTTTTATTGGCATGGCCATGCTTACTGTTGTCTTAATTACTTATGTAGCCATTTAGTTACGAGGTCTGTCAGAAAAGTTCCAGGACTGGTATCACAAAAGATTTATTTAGAATCCAAACTACAAACTACAAGTTTTCCCCTTGAGTTTCTGCTTGAATCCCCACATCTGACCAAAGTCAGCCGAGCAAATGGTGGTCCTAAAGATTATCGAAGCTGATTATCCTGTGGTGTGGGGTGATTTAAGAGTCATGTTAACCTCTAGAATTGTCTCAAAAGAGCATCGAGGCCACCCAGTCTTAGATTTTAAGCATGTTCAATATTGACAGTTAAATACCATGATGTGTGTGGAGTGCACCAAGGACAGCCAAGCATGTCCTCTGTGTTTTGTCACATGGACCAGAACAAATCCAGTCTTTGGCAAGCTAACTGAAGGAGGAAACAAACTGAGACATGGCGATGAGAGTAAATTTAAGGAGAGGTGGTGGACTGAAATTAAAACTCCCAAGTCTGTCATAGGAAGCTAACCTCTAGCCTCATTCAGCTTCAGTTCCTTTTGCCTGTTGACCACTGTGTTTGCTCACACTTATCTTGCATTTGATCATGTGGGGTAGAGGCCCTGGTTGCTGGCGTCTAAGTCTGTTGTTGTGCGATGTGTGTTTCTAAGCCTCTTGTTGCACATCACACACTACAAAAACAAAACTGTCAAACCTGATGCTATTTTGACCTGATATGTGGGCTCTCTCTCTTGATACAAAATCAAGTATGATTTTAAAAAGTGTGTGCCAGGCTTTAGGTGGGCATTAGTTTGATGATGTTGGTCACCAAGAGAAAATGCTTTTGTACTGCCTGAATCATCTTTGATTTAAAATTGCTAGATTCAAATTGTCTTTACTAAGTAAAAGGCGCATGATAAAAATCTCTGTATTTACTTAGGTCTCCATCTGATGAAGACGTTGGAGCAGATCTTCCTCGGCCCCCTCAGATCCCAGGTACAACACGCCCAGGATGGTCTACAGTTTGCATACCGGACATGTGTTGGTGTGGAGGATGTCATCCTTGTCCTGCTATACTGAGTCCACTCACACCTGGATAAAGGATGCAGCATTGTGAAGATTCTCTTCTGAGACTTCTCAAGCACCTTCAACACCATCCAGCCCCTTGTGCTTCAGGACAAACTGAAAAGGATGTGAGTGGAGCCCTGCCTGGTTACCTGGCTCTCCACCTACCTCACTGACAGGCCACAGTACATCAGGCTGAAGGACACCACGTCTGACACTGTGATCAGCAGCACCGGAGCACCCCAGGGCACGGTGCTGGCCCCTCTTCTCTTCACTCTGTACACCGCGAACTTCTGCTACAACTCTAAGCTGTGTCACATCCAGAAGTTCACCGATGACACAGCCATCGTTGGATGTCTCAGGGACGACAGCAAGGAGGAGTACAGGAGCCTAGTGAGGGACTTTGCTGTCTGGTGCCACACAAACCACCTACAGCTCAACACCTCGAAGACAAAGGAGCTGGTCATCGACTTTGGGAAGTCCAGACCAAGACCACGACCAGTTCTGATCAAGGGAGCTGAGGTGGAGGCTGTGGACTCCTACAAGTACCTCGGCCTGTGGCTGGACAGCAAACTGGGCTGGACGATCCACATCGACCATCTGTACAGGAAGGGACAGAGCAGGCTGGACTTCCTGAGGAGGCTGCAGTCTTTTAACATCTGTGGGAAACTCCTGCGGATGTTTTACCAGTGTCCTCGTTTTCTCTGTGGTGTGCTGGGGGGGCAGCACATCCAAGAAGGACACATCCAGGATAGAGAAACTGATCAGGTGGGCCGGCTCTGTGGTCAGTATGAAGCTGGACTCTCTGGTGACGGTGGCAGAGAAGAGGACATCAGACAACCTGATGGACATTTTGGACGATGCCAGTCACCCTCTGCACACCGTCAACAGCAACCAGAGGAGCCTGTTCAGCCCCAGACTGCTCCTTCACAAGTTCAGGACCAACAGACTGAGAAACTCTTTTGTCCCTCAGGCCATCAGACTGTACAGCTCCTCACTGGGGGGGAGGAGGAGTAACAGGAAGACAGATGAGGGGAAGGAGCAGTAGCCAGCCAGTAGCCATATATTTTTATTATATTTACATTTATTTATATTTTTGTTTAGATCTATATTTCTTATATATATCTTTTTATCTGTAATATTTAACTGCTATTGTAATCCCAAATTCCCTGACGGAGTTTTTCCAAGGGGATTAATAAAGTTCTATCTAATCTAATCCAATGTAATCTAAGTACTTTCCACCTTAGTTCTACACTGCATGGATTTGACCCTCTACTTTGATCCTTATGCTTATTACTGTCATTTTTAGAAACTGTCTAACAGCAAACAGCAATGTCCTTGGAAAAAAAAGAAAGAAAGACCAGCATATTAAGTGCCACTGGGAGAAAAGACCCATGAAGACAAATACTGCATTTTTCCAGCAACCATACACCCTGAGCTCCTGCGGCTCTTTTTGTTGGTAACTCTGCATCAGATACAACAATCGCCCGCAGTCACAGGGGAGAAGATTTCAGGCAGCGAGGTCCACAGCGTTGCATGAAATGAGTTCATGAATTAAAGTCACGAGAGCCCTGCAGGTCACACAGCGCATGGTTTTCATTACAGCTGCCTCTGAACTACAAATAGATTCCAGAGCTCAGAGAGACAATCTACAAACATACAAGCAGAAAATTACGTCAAAGAAATTCATTTAAATGTAAAATGAGGTGATGCACCTCAAATGTTCACGCAGCACTGAAATGCTGTGGCAATGTTCCCTTCAGGAGGCTTTTATGATTCAGAGATATAGAGCTGAGCTGTTTCTGAGGTAAAGGATGATGCTTGGGTTCAGATCTGTCTCAGCTGGAGGGCACCACAAAGAGAGATTAGAGGTTAAGCTGAGTCTGTCAAGTCTAAAGTCAGAGTTTTTGGTGTCACGATGAAGGCTGCCCCTATCCTGGCAGGAACAACATACCTTACTCTGAGCTCCCTTCTTTTTTAATTGAGGACATTATTCAATAACATCGGCACTCCATACCATGAACTGTGAAAGTAAGACACAGGGGCACAAATATTGACTGTTACTAGAAACAGCAGCATGGATGGAGCTTGTGCATATCTTCTGCTGGCACTCACTACGTACCAATGTGCTGAAAATTAGGAGAAAAGCCACAATGCTGCACCTGCTGCTGGGATTTAATCAGGGATGGCAACAAAACTAAAGAGAACTATGATTTTTTTCCATGCACATTCTACTTGTTATGAAAAATTAACAACTAATAAAATGTTTTAATTGCAAAACTAACTGTGAGTTACTCATTATAACAAATAAATGCCAGTCCCTCTCAACCACAGATCAATATCTAGCTTGGATCCAATAATCTCATGCCCACAAACTCTGCCAGAAATCTGGGAGTCATGATTGATGACCAGCTGACCTTTAAGGTACAAGTTGATTTCTCCGTTTTGTCAACATGCCCTCTATAAAATCAAGAGGATCAAACCCTACCTGACAGAACACACAACACAGCTTCTGGCTCAGGCTCTGGTGATTTCAAGCATCAACTACTGCAACTCCCTACTAGCAGGCCTCCCTGCATGCACATTTAAATGTATGCAGATTATCCAGAATGCAGCAGCACGACTAGTCTCTAACCAGCCAAGATAAGCAGGTCACTCTGCTCCTAATCTCTCTTCATTGACTTCCAGTTGTGGCTCAAATTCAAAGCTCTACTTCTGACTTACAAAACAATAACAAGAACAGCTCCTGCCTAACTGGAACCCCTGATCCAGGTCTACACTCCTTCTTGCCTGCTACAGTCTACCAGTGAAACATGCCTGGTGCTCCCATCTCAGCATGGCTCAAAATCACTAGACTCTTCTCTGTTCCTCCAAAGTAGTGAAGTGAAATACCCAACTCCATTTGATCCGCAGAGTCCCAATCTACTTTCAGAGAAAGTTGAAGATTCAGGTGGACCTGAGGGAACACTTATGTTCTTAGTCTGACTCTTCTCCTTTAGTTGAACGAGTTCGAAGGTCTAAGACCTGGCTTTTTGTGAACAACTCAGCACTGAGTATGTTCATGCTTAATATGATGTTCATGTCACTGACATGAGGACTTGATGATGATGCTGATGTTGAAGCTACTTGACAAGGTTTACTGTCAACTGCTTGGTTTAAAAATAAAAATAATAACAAAAAAACGTACTTTCTCAAACTCTACATGCAGCACCTGTGTTTAATCAGACTTGAGGTAGTTTGTTGCACTTATTGATATTTTTCCCTCTGGCCTAGATTCTTGCTTGTGTTGTACTTACTCTCAGATGTTGCTTTGGACAAAAGTGTCTGCTGAATCAATGGTTCTCAGCTGGTCTGGCTTCAGGACCCACTATCACCCCTAAATGACTCTGCAGCCCAACTTGAGGAAAATTTTCCACTTCTCAAATGTACTTAATAAATAGCTGCTGCACTTTGAACCTGAGATAGTACATAATATCACAATATGCCAACACACAAACAAGAAGAAGGTTTAATGAGAAACCAAAAAGACCTGCATGTGGCAATGCTGGAGAGGGGAATATACTCTTTAACGCCTAATTAACTGCATTTCAATTGAAATGAAAACGTACATCTCAAGGACAAAAGGTGTCGAGACTAAAAATGTAACCGTAGCTGTGATAACCCTGCATCAGTGGAAACATACTGAACAGCTCAATAGTAATGATATTCAATCAGTAGCTCTGTTAAGCCATTGATCATGAGGCTGTTACACAAAACACTTCAGTAACTTCAACCTTTTTAACAGGCTCAACAGAGCTTTGATGAGCTAAAACATGAACTACAAAAGTCCAGCTATTGAGAAGTTGTTTCAGAAAATCTTAAAACATGTTACTTTGGCTGAGTACCTACTTATTGAATATATAACAAACACCTGTCTATCAAAATGTGTGTCAATTAGCATTCCAGAGTAATGTCACCACCTAAGGAGTGTAAAAAGATGGCACTCCTCTGCATAAAAAAACCCTTCCACAAAAAAGCACAGAATTTTTTTCCCTAACTTCTTTTTTTTTTTTTGCCCTGGCAAAGGCTCGCGACCAACTGGAAGAGGATCCGCGACCCACTTTTGGGTCACAACCCACCAGTTGAGAATCACTGTGCAAAATGACATTGAAACACTGTAACAATGTGACAATATAAATAGCACGAGTTCTCTAAAGGATTATTTTGCAATGCATTTTGGCCAAACAGTAAGTTCTGTATACCTCTTGGGTATTCAATCATAAGGGATGAGAACCAAGAAATGGTTCCACCTGACCCATTGTCAAGCTCCACCCTTTCCAGGAAGTAATTATCTGTCAAGCCCCACCCTCCTTGGTTACTGTTACTAGGTCAGAAAAAATCTGTTGTTGCTGGCCTCTCTTACATTTGAAACACTTGAAAGTTATTCACTTTTTGACCAGCTTTTATTCATACTTAATTCATTTGTTTCTTTTTCAAATTTTGCCCAAGTTCACAGTTTTCACTAATCAAGTATAAGATAGGGGTCACATGATGATTTAATTGTTTCCCGTTTTCCTCCCTGATCACACACAGGGGTTGTCAAGGCTGGAAACTGTTGCATGTGGACTTTACAGAGAAAATGTTAAACAAGAAATGTACTACATTTTGTTTAGTTCTAAGACTTATTGTGACTGAAATTGTTCTCTCTCAGGCAAATGTGATGCATTTTCCTCTTTCTAATTTCAGACAACTTTTCTTAAGAAATTACTTGTGCATGAATGGGTTCTTCAGAACATGAACGGCAAAAATCTTTTAGTGGAAAGGTGGCAGACCCCTGCACCCTAAAATCTAACAAGTTGGCATTACTTAAAAAAATTTTGGAAACCGATTGCCTTAAAAAAATTAAGTAAGTATGATTAATAGTCTTAGCTTACATTTACTTTATATTTACTTGTTTTGTGTACTCGGAACCCTGTTGTATTTACTTAATTTTATTAAGTAATTTTAACTTGGATTAAAAAAAGTTACGTCAGCTTCGTATGTTAATTATCCACCTGTATCAACTCACGCATTCACACTCTTTTATGCCCATTTACACACCAGTGGGAGCAACTTAGGGTTAAGTGTCTTGCCCAAGAACTTATCAACATTTGTTGCCCAGAGCTGGATTCGACCTTGCAACCTCTTGATGACTGACTGAGCACACTATCCAACTGAACCACCAACACCTCACATACAAGCAAGCACAACAAAGGATGCTTAGCAGTTTAAAAAAAAATGGTGTTTCACTTCCATTTTGGCTTAATGTCGCCGTGTTGCAGCTTAATGCAGATGCGTTAAATAACTCACCTTGAGACTAACAAAAATTCTTTGTCCCCAAACATTGAAATCAGTCTGCAGAGTAGTCTCCCGCCCGGCTTTACTGCACATGTGCAATCCTGAACTCAATGTTCAATCACCATGATAAAAAGTTTCGAGTCCAGCTTACACACAGGAATTAAGTAGTATAATTTTCTCAAGCTAAATGGGTTCCTTGCTCATACTGATTGAGTTCAATCAACAGGTTATTAAGATTTAAGTAAAGTGCACAAATGTAATTTAAGTAAGAATAGTTATTACATTTTAGAGTGTGCCATAAGTAATAAAAAGATTATATCAAGCCCAGGGCAAGCGTGGCATGCGCAATGACTCGGCAAAAGGGTGCATTTGACAAACACGCAGGGCCTGCACTAAGATTACACTTTGATGTCAAGTAGGGGTCTACAAGTTATCATCCGTTTCGTCATTGTTTTTTGGCAGTTATATTAGTGATGTTTCTATCCAAAGCCAAATGCATCAGCAATGACTGATGTGGACCAAAGGTACCTACCTCTTCTGGTAGCTTAATGTTGTGTTTAGTTCTTTGCTGTAGTGTTTTTTAATTTGCCAATGTGTTTAGTTATTTGCTGTAGTGTTTTTTAATTTGCCAATGTGTTTAGTTAATTGCTGTTGTGTTGTTTAATTTGTCGTTGTGTTTAGCTATTTACTGTTGTGTATAGTTATTTCCTGTATTGTTTTTTAATCTGTTGTTGTGTTTAGCTATTTGCCGTTGTGTATAGTTATTTCCTGTATTGTTTTTTTAATTTGTCCTTGTGTTTAGTTATTTGCTGTTGTATTTTTTTAATTTGCCTTTGTGATTAGTTATTTTCTGTAGTGTTTAGTTATTTGCTGTTGTGTTTTTTGATTTGCTGTTGTGTTTAGTTATTTGCCATTGTGTTTAGCTATTTGCTGTTGTGGTTTACACTCCAGGGCCACCGTAGTTAACCAATCAGAAAGTCAACAAAGGGTCAGTCGAAAACTGGTGCAAACCTTTTTGAGGCACTGATACAGTTATTCCCATAACAGCACCCTCGCCTTATTCCTAACAGAGAAGTCAGCAACATGAGTCACAGCGAGGAGGTTGAGAATTAAGGGCCGTTTCCCACTGGATGTGTTTTACTTCTGTGACGGCAGCAGCACCTGTTTCTGTTTCAGCCTGCCTGTTTTTTAAGTCTGAGCCTTTAGAATTGAAGTGCAAGCTGTGTGTCTAAAGAGCATCTCCTGCACCGAAAATCTCCAGAATAGGAGGCTCATCTATATTTTCTATGACCCGCATGTGTTTCTGGGCCAAAACAGTCAAAAAATTAGAAGTACAGAGCTACATTTGCTTTAATCAAGCTGTAATGTGTGCTGTAGATTATGTCACAGAAAAGACAGAAACCATCCAGTGAGAGTTAAAGCTTCAGTTTGCCTCCTCTGTGGATAAACTCTCCTTCATTGTCACAATGCTTTGATTCTGCAGGTTTCCCAGGTCAGTTATTTATGAACCTTTCAAAAACATTTCTGGAAGATGACTGGATTTTTGTTCTGTCAATCAATCTCAATATGGGCCAATCAGGCAATGTAGGGGGGCATTACATGTACAGCAGTCTCTTGCCTGAACACATCAGGACAGGGGTGAAAATATCTTTTCCTTGGAGGAATATTTTCAGTGTTCTTTGTTCTTCATTAAAAAAAGAAATGTCTAGTTCTGATCAAAAAGCTCCTAAAGCAGGTAGCATCTGTGCTAATCTTTAGGAGCAGCCATGGCTCACAGGCTTGCAGCTCCTTCTATCTGCTGAAAGCTCCTGCCTGTTTCTCATCCAAGGACGATGATTGGACAGTGCCTCTGTGGACTGAGCTCAATCGTTCTGGCTTGGAGCTTTTAAAGATGGACGTGATTGATTACAAAGATGAAATCAGCCAGATCCTTCTGCACTGCAAGGTAAGAGAGACACTAAAGCCTCTGATGATGCAGCACATGTCATGTGTCTGATATTCCTGACAAGAAAAATTATGATGCTGAATTTTTTCCACTTAGAAACACAACATGAATTATTCAGGGTTTGATAATCAAATGGATCAAGACGCAGAATCAATAACGACATTAATATGAATAAAATCACATCAATTCCCCCCTCTGGTAAGTATTGCTTCATCTTGTCATCATACATCTTTACATCAGTCTCTTCCTCCCCCTCCTCATCCTCTTTTAGCGACACAAGCACATCTAACTGAGCAGATGAAAGATTCACTGCCATGGGGATCTGAGCAGAACTTTTAGCCTCTGCCTGCTTAAACTCTTGAGCATCCTGTTGGGATCCAGGTGGCGGCATGGAGGTTCGACTCCCTAGAGGACCCGGGCGAGATGTTCATCTCACCTCGCAGTGGCCTTATTCTGTCACTCCCCCTGCCTGCTGCAGATTGGCCCTACATGAGAGGCCTGGGGAGTCCCCCCTCTTTCCATCTCCATCTGTTAAACTGCATCTCCAGCTTCCTCCACAGAAACACAACAGAACAAGGGAAAGGAGGGAGGGGAAGCTAAAATTTAGTAAAGGAAAGGGGAGACATAGGGATCCATGCCTCCCAGAGGTGTGCAACAATGCAGCTTTTTCACCCTGAAAAGATTCTTATGATATCTTATAATAGCGTGTGCTTACATCAGCTCAGCTACTGAGAAAGCTCTTTGTGTCTAAATGACCTTGGAGCAGGGTGGTTCATACAGGAGATAACAGCAGTTATCATTCATTGTTCAGCAGGTTACACTGTAGTCATTTTATTAAACTGTGCTCTTATGTTCCCATAAAAACTCAACAATGAATACAGTAACATTTTAAAGGCGGGGTCCCGGGGCCGCTTTACCAAAAAGGGATTATGAGATTATGACCCAAAACATTTCTCACACCTCTGTGCTGCTGCAACAGGAGAGAAAACCAAACAGGAAGAAACAGCTCAGCTCTAATTATTAAAGTTGGTAACACTTTAGAATAACGATCATTTGTAAGGCATTTATAAGCTATTAGTAGATATTAGTAGATAGTTAACTAATCATGAACGAACCACTTATAAACATTTGTAAATGATTATTATATCATTTATAAATGATTATTAAATCATTTACAACTTAGCTTACAAGACATTTATAAACTATTAGTTGATATTGAACTAATCATGAGTAAACTATATATATACATTTATAAATGATTATTAAACCATTTATAAATAAAGTTGCACAACATTTATTTATGATTTATACATTATTAAAAACACTGCATCAATATTATTGGCTCATGATTTGTTCATCATTAACTACTGTTATTTTTATGTGTAAGAAAACTTTTTTTATGATACAACGAAATATTCTTTAACTAAATGTATTGTTTTTCATGATTAATAAATGATTTGTAATAAGTCAGTATAAATCACGTTAAGTCTTTGTTGCAGCCCAAGCATTTGTGAAAAAAAATCATCAATTCCTAACTGTTTTTTATCAAACCATTTCAATACATTTACAACTTCATAGTGCATAGTTTATAAATGTGCTACTTTAAGATTCATAAGTAATCTGTGGATTATTTTTTTCAATATGATCAACCTGATTAGTAAATTGTCAGTGAAATACTTAAGATGTGTTTAAAAAAAAACCCACTGTACCACCATTTGTTTATTAAAAACATTTATTTATTATTTTGTTTAACAAATTATTTGTTACACATTCATAAAACATTTATACATCATTTGCGGATGCTATTGTGGCCCCTAATCTAAAGTGAAAACTATTCTCTATTTACAAATGTTTGGTAATGTTTATAAATGATTTGCAGACTTTTTACTCACCTCTTTTAAATGAGCTAGTTTTGGTGAATACAGATATAAAGCAATTACTAACTTGTCTTGTCTAATAAATGATTTGTTACACATTCTTAAAACATCTATAAAGCATTTGCAGATGTTATTATGTCCCCTAATCTAAAGTGAAAACTATTCTCTATTTACAAATGTTGGTTAACGTTTATAAATGATTTGCAGACTTTTTACTCACCTCTTATAAACAATCTGGCTTTTGTGAATACAGATATAAAGCAATTAACTTGTTTAACAAATTATTTGTTACACATTCATAAAACATTTATACATCATTGGCGGATGCTATTATGTCCCCTTATCTAAAGTGAACTCTGTTCATCATTAACAAACATCTAATAATGTTTGCTGAATATCTGTAGACTTTTTCATCACATTATAAATGTTGTAGACAACTTTGGCATCTATCCTTCTTTGTGACATCAAACAGTGACAGAATTAGGAGTACAGAGTATAAGAGTATAAAACATTTGGTAACACTTTATTTGAAGGGGTATACAGAAGACTGACATTAGGCTGTCATAATCGTGACATGACACCTGTCATTAACATGAATAAGGCTTCATGAAGGTTGTCAGAATAAAATAACCTCCAGTTTTGTCATTATGACCACTTCAAATTAACATGTCATAACAGACCTGACCATCAAACAGAAAGACAAAGTTTAGTATAATCTCTTAACTTTAAATTAATGGTTGGACTTGACATTGACTGTCATTAGACAATTATAATGGACCACTGTAAAATGATTTATTTCCTTGACCTGAAGTAAAGTGAAACATTTTAACCCAGTTATTAAGATGTCATTAAGTGTCATGATACAGTCTGATGATCTTATAACAGCAAAATGACTTATTTCCTTGACCTGAAGTAAAGTGAAACATTTTGAACTAGTTATTAAGATGTCATTAAGTGTCATGATACAGTCAGATGAAATCACATTAATACCTGTATAAAGCACTAGTTAAGTCAAGAAATATTTCTTTTCTTCTATTATATTTATTCAAAAACACACAACATGATAACTTCCACAGACGAGCCTTAGCATATTTTTAACTATACTTTGGATAAAACAAACAGTATCATCAAACATTATTTGAAACTTTTCTCCCTATTTGAATTGATTTTGAACATAATGGAAAAGTCGGCCCAAGACACCATTATAATTGCGTATACCTAACCAGTTGTGCCACTTTATCATTTTGAGGTGAATCCTCAGTGATTCTGGGGTGCGATTACCTCTATGTCGTCAAATTTCACACTTATGTTTCAATATTCTGAGTATGAGCACCAGTCTCTGGGTCAACAAAGTTCTTTTAATGGCAGACAGAATCATGGCCATATCCATATTGGGAGAGCTGACCCTTGTCGGTCATCTGTGAGAATGGATGTTCTGGGTCTGATATGCCTTTGGATGTGGCTGATGAGGGTTTGCCTTGATCAATCCTTGACGAGTCTCAAAATGGGTCCTCTGGAATTACCATCAACCTCCAGCACCCCAAAAACCCACTGACGATCACGGCGCCAGGTGTTCCCACGACGACTACGATGGTACTAAGAAAAGGAAAGAAAATTAACAGATACTTGAATTACATTCTAAGTACTTTCTAATTCTGAAAACTGTTACCTGAGCATGAACTCAAGCCATGTCCCCAAAGGTGTGTGAGACCTGGAAAAGAGTGATCCTCTGTGTACAGATAGAAGGGAAGCTTTATGATGCCCTGAGGAAAAAGAAGACAATGCACTGAAAAACAATCAGATATAAATCTAAAGTAGCTAACCTTGAATAAATTTATATTCATCAGAGACAAATGTGATAAGGACAGATTTATGATCTGGGTGTCCATGGGTTTGTGTCCATCATAAAATCTTATTTGTATCTGGCTTGATGGATACACTTCTGTATGTATATGTATATGTATATATGTGTATATGGATATTTCATATGTATTTGTGTATTTATTTAAAATGAAGAAAATGGCTTCATCCTAGTCTATTGTAAAATGCTAAAATGCCTTAAGAAAACACCTGCTATGAATTGACGCTATAAAATTGAAGATTGATTGATATAGTAGTGTAGTGGTTCTTGCAAATATACCTGCATATCCCCTGCACTACACTACTGCATTAAACATCATATTATTCTCACACACACACACACATATATATATATGTATATGTATATATATATATATATATATATATATATATATATATATATACACATATGTATTTATATATATATATATATATATTTATTCTCTGTAGTAATTTCATAAATTTATTGCCACTGGAACCCTAATTTCCCCGAGGATGTCTTTCCAAAGGGATTAATACAGTACTATCTAATCTAGTCTAATCTAATATTGATGAAGATAAAGCTTGTTTACAGTGATGCTGATTTCGACTTATGGCTCCTAAATAAAACAATGAACAGTGAGTACAGCAGTGAAAACTGAAGCAGGTACAATCGTCCAAGCCAACGTCAATAGTATGATGTAAGCCTTGATAACTACAACAGGTTAAAATTAAAACAATACACAACACAGCTAGCTATTTAGCGCCAAGCTTCTGCTTACCACCGTAACTCATGCGGTGATAGGTTATCAGATCCATGCTTCTGTAGCATTTCATCCTCCTTAACATCTCTGCATCCATCTAACTATTCTTTTGCTCCTGATAGTATTCGCATGTCTCATATTTATAAGAAGTCCTTTTAATTATCGAGCCATAGCACCAGTACTGAGGTTTCTAACCTTACAGCCTCTGACTTCAGTTTCCCTCAGTGTTGAGCCGTTTTTTCATTTGGGCGGCCATTGAGCTCCGAAACGTAATGTGTTAGTTGAATTTATTACCATGTACATTGTTATTGATGTTTTTGACGGGCGGGGCAGTGAAAGTGAATGACATACACGTGTGCCAGAGGTAAACAAATCGAACTCACCCCACACAACTGTTAACGCGCCTGCACCTACCTGACTGAGAGAGAGGACTGAGAAACTGGAGCCGGACAGGTGCCAAAGGAAGAGAACAGGGCATCACCGAGACAAAGTACCCACAGAGTCATCCATTCAAGGTAAGTTAAACATGTAAGGACAGTTTAAGGACAGTTATTTTCATGCAAAATCACAAGTTTTTTACAAGTCTTACAAGTCTTAAAACTCAGTTTTAAGACCAGGTATTAGTCACGTAAGGGTGTGACTAATACCTGGAAAATGCATCATTGAGGTTTTTATGCAATGGAAACGAGAGGTACGACTTGGCAAGGAGACGATAAATAATCTGCTCAAATTATTTAAGTGTCTTTTACAGTAACGGTCTTTTAGTGAAAAGTAACCCCATAGCCAGAATGACAGTATATTGCATTGCATACAACTGACAAACCCTGAATAAAAATTGAAAATATGTCAACTGAGATAGCCATGTCCCAGAATTAACGTTTCTCACACGCACTTTCATACCAGTTGATGGTAAGCAGTGATACGTTTGTAATAAAAACACTCTTATCAGTAACTATATTTTAGACATCAGTTAAACATGTAACAGTACTGATTTTAATATTACGTGTCAGATTGCCACTAACACTTTCAAAATAACATGCTTGTAGAAATTGTTTTCAAAGTACTTAAAAATATTATTCCTCATGTTATAATCCATTTTATGATCTAGTTAAATTTTTAAAAAGTTATAGGGGCTGTTTCATTTATTAATAGCTGGACTGGATTTTCATTACAGATATCTGTGATTCAGTTTTTCTTGTCAAAATGAGCACATCAGATGTCTGCAAAACAAATGGGTTATATATGCATAGACACATCATACGTGCATCTGCCTACACACGTACACAGGTTCATACATAAAAACATTAAAAAACAAAACATTTAACAAAATAACTGACCTTAAAATACTGGCAGTTGGACCCACCACGTAGATTGATCTCCTAAAAGGCACAGTAGGGTGTTCAGTTATTGAAAAATGTAAAGTAATGATAATGAACAATATCAAGAGAGACAATATGATGCATCTGTTCTCATGATTTCTTAAATGTTGCTTGGGCTCTTGTCCAGAAACTTACAGTTTCCTCTTTAGTACTTTATAACAGGAAACAAATGTGAATGAGCTCCTTAAAGTAACCTGCAGAGCTGAGAGTTTACTAATGTAGCTGAGATTATAGTGTTTTTTTTTTTTTTTTTTTTTTTTTTGCTTTTTACTACTTTAGGTAGATGGAAACTCAGAGGGCCTAATAACTTTTACTTTATGTCAGTGTTCCTCATTAATAGTAATATTTTAATTTTTATTAAAAATCACTCTAATCTACTTTGCTTTCCTCAGCCTATGCTTTGCTTTCTTCTTGATATGTCAAATATGTCAATATAACTGAAGTAGATAAGAAAGGATTATACTCACCTTGATGGTTCATTGTGCATTGTTCGCCCAGGTTGTTAGATGCATCCTCTAAGACAGGTAGGAAAAGTAAAATACCTGTTGTGCTGGTCTGCTGTGCATCCTTCTTCCTGGCTGGAAATGGTAGACATTGCTAGACTCAAAGGCAGATTGAAAATGAACTATAACTAGCCTGGAGGGAGGATGCACTGCTAACCAGCAGGGTAGGTAGAATCCTTTTTCATCAGCTAGTTATGAACCCAGTTAAAAATTATACAAAAATGTAGGCATAAAAACATTTTGTCTTTGATTTTGTTTCTCTTAAGCTACTACAACTGATGGAGTCGTCTGCCACTATGAAGAAGCCATGAGGAAATTTGCTAATTGTGGATCCATGAGAAGGGCCTTCACCAAGATGAACGTTGACCACAACACAATTGTGAGAACAGCAGAAATGTGCTTGCTATCACATTTCCAGACACCTTCAAGGAGCTGCTCCCAAGTGATGAAGATCACAATTCAAAGAAGATCTTTAAACTCGCAGAACACTGTAGGAGAGCTGTAACCAATGAGATGGCTGAAACAATCACAGCAAAGAGAACAAGGGGGAAACTCCTGCCATTAGTATTTAAGTACACTTAAGTGAACAAACATGATCACAAATGTTAGGACTCTTTTTTCAAAGAATAAGTGGTACTGTTTTGTTTTTATTGAGTTGCATCACTGCTAAGTCATATACCATTGTAGTTTGGAATATGTTGGGGCCCTCTGTGTTGTTTTTAGAATAAATCTAAAAGAAAATAAATATTTCTTGACTTAACTGGTGCTTTGTACAGGTATTAATGTGATTTCATCAGACTGTATCATGACACTTAATGACATCTTAATAACTAGTTCAAAATGTTTCACTTTACTTCAGGTCAAGGAAATAAGTCATTTTACAATGGTCCATTATAATTGTCTAATGACAGTCAATGTCAAGTCCAACCATTAATTTAAAGTTAAGAGATTATACTAAACTTTGTCTTTCTGTTTGATGATCAGGTCTGTTATGACATGTTAATTTCAAGTGGTCATATGACAAAACTGGAGGTTATATTTTTCTGACAACCTTCATGAAGCCTTATTCAAGTTAATGACAGGTGTCATGTCACGATTATGACAGCGTAATGTCAGTCTTCTGTATACCCCTTCAAATAAAGTGTTACCAAATGTTTTATACTCTTATACTCTGTACTCCTAATTCTGTCACTGTTTGATGTCACAAAGAAGGATGGATGCCAAAGTTGTCTACAACATTTATAATGTGATGAAAAAGTCTACAGATATTCAGCAAACATTATTAGATGTTTGTTAATGATGAACAGAGTTCACTTTAGATTAGGGGACATAATAGCATCCGCCAATGATGTATAAATGTTTTATGAATGTGTAACAAATAATTTGTTAAACAAGTTAATTGCTTTATATCTGTATTCACAAAAGCCAGATTGTTTATAAGAGGTGAGTAAAAAGTCTGCAAATCATTTATAAACGTTAACCAACATTTGTAAATAGAGAATAGTTTTCACTTTAGATTAGGGGACATAATAACATCTGCAAATGCTTTATAGATGTTTTAAGAATGTGTAACAAATCATTTATTAGACAAGACAAGTTAGTAATTGCTTTATATCTGTATTCACCAAAACTAGCTCATTTAAAAGAGGTGAGTAAAAAGTCTGCAAATCATTTATAAACATTACCAAACATTTGTAAATAGAGAATAGTTTTCACTTTAGATTAGGGGCCACAATAGCATCCGCAAATGATGTATAAATGTTTTATGAATGTGTAACAAATAATTTGTTAAACAAAATAATAAATAAATGTTTTTAATAAACAAATGGTGGTACAGTGGGGTTTTTTTTAAACACATCTTAAGTATTTCACTGACAATTTACTAATCAGGTTGATCATATTGAAAAAATAATCCACAGATTACTTATGAATCTTAAAGTAGCACATTTATAAACTATGCACTATTAAGTTGTAAATGTATTGAAATGGTTTGATAAAAAACAGTTAGGAATTGATGATTTTTTTTCACAAATGCTTGGGCTGCAACAAAGACTTAACGTGACTGACTTATTACAAATCATTTATTAATCATGAAAAACACAATACATTTAGTTAAAGAATATTTTGTTATATCATAAAAAAAGTTTTCTTACACATAAAAATAACAGTAGTTAATGATGAACAAATCATGAGCCAATAATATTGATGCAGTGTTTTTAATAATGTATAAATCATAAATAAATGTTGTGCAACTTTATTTATAAATGGTTTAATAATCATTTATAAATGTATATATATAGTTTACTCATGATTAGTTCAATATCATCTAATAGTTTATAAATGGCTTGTAAGCTAAGTTGTAAATAATTTAATAATCATTTATAAATGATATAATAATCATTTACAAATGTTTATAAGTGGTTCGTTCATGATTAGTTAACTATCTACTAATATCTACTAATAGCTTATAAATGCCTTACAAATGATTGTTATTCTAAAGTGTTACCAAAGTTTTTTAGGAAAAAATAAAAAATCAAAATTAAATTGCAAGTGACTGCATACACTGGTTAATAAGTGCAGCTCCTGTGCTTTAACTCTTGAATCAGTGAAACAAGTATTTGATAAATTCAGAAACCATCAGCAGTTTTCACTTAAGAATTATCAATTGGTTTTCAAATTGAAAAAAAAATGCTCAATATCAATTTTCCAAAATGTATTCCAGTCCACTGTGTTCTGGGCCCTGATTTGATGGTGTGAAGCACACAGTCTTAAAGCAGTTCGAGGCATGTTCGCCAAATCTCAAAATTAAGATGGTGCTTAATTCTTTTGCAAAAGCCAATCAGAGCATGGCCTGCTTGCCTGCTGGAGTTTTGTTATATACACAACAAATCTCACAAATTGGTCTGAAAACCTGCTGGATCATGTAATCTCCTTTCATTGTAACACGAAACACAGAGAGCACATGCAGGACACTCCCTGAAACAAGTTAATGCTTAGATTTCCCTAACACATTCCCACCACATGACTAACTGTAAAGATGTTGCTGTACACTTTTGCCAGATGCACATAAAACTGCCTTTCTTAATCACTAAAATAACCAGTGAAAACCCACAGGGCCAGACATGTTCTTTGTCATTGACCTGTTTACTTAACATCACATAATGGTATGTAAACATATTTTCATTCATTTATTTTTTTCAGAATCCTTGTTTTGTTTGTCTAGTAAAATGAATGCATGTATGTTGGCCTAGTGGGGCGATAAGAACACTAAATTACAGTTTTTCTGAGTTTCTGTTTCTTAAAGCTGATCTTAACAGCATTTGTGAAATAAAAACATAATTTCTTTGTCTGTATAATTCACACTTTTTTATTTTTCAAAACTTATGGCCAGTCAATGCAAGGTTTCTCACCAGAAACATAATCTCACTTTGTAAAGATTTCTTGCGGAAGTTTTGCCTGCAGAAAGCCGACATCTGACCAGTCACCACACACAAAATATTCAAAACGGTGGACCACTTGATGTGTATGTATCACAGCACCCTTGTTATGTTTGACAAAATTCAGACAAAGTTAAAAGGATAATGCATTTAAAGATAATGAATGGAGGAGGACAGTGTTGGAGCTGCAGTAGGACCATAATGCTTGTATACTCAAGCCTCTACCACGTCAGCAGCTGGTCCTTGTCAGAGCACAGACAGAAGGACTCAGACGCAGAGCAGTTCGAGATCCAAAAAACTCAGTCTTTATTCCAAGACAGGTTCGTTAACAGACAGCAGGATATCAAGCAGAGGTACCAAGACGGCAGGCAAAAGGCTAAACGTGAGACAGGAAACAGGTCAAAACTACTAGAAGCAGGTCAGAGGATAGTGCTGGAAAAACTACGGAGTGCGTGAGTTGATCTGGCAGAGTGTGAGTGAGCATGCAGGGTATAGATAGGTGGAGGGAGTGCAGGTAACAGGACACACGTGAAGCACATTAGGGAGTGACCAGGTAATCACACAGGAGGGAGACGGACCAGGAACTGAAAGAGAGGGAGACAAGAATTAGTAAAGTGAAACAGGAACCCAAAAATCAAAATAAAACATAATTGTTACAGTCCTGAAGCTGCTGTGGTTCAGTTTCAACTCAGGAATAAAATTGTGAAGCCCACCAAGATCTCCTCTGCTTTCCAGTAATGTTTGTAAGTGTTTAGCTGCTGTTTAATTTAGATAAACACCAGATCATAGCCACTTGATGTGAAGTTGGTTTTTACCTCTGAGGCTCAATTTCTTTTGGATGTTGATAATTTATTTGTAAAATCGAAAAAAATTCCCTCCCTATTTGAAATCTGTATTATAATCCTTTATTGATCCCTGGATGGAAATCTGAGTTACAGCAGCATAGGGCAAAAAACACAGGCAGGTAAAACAGAGAATTTAAGAAAGAATAAACGTTACAGAGTTAAAATATAGCTCTAAAAATACAGTTGTTAAATAAAAGAACAAGGTTTCTGAACTTGACAATATAAAATATTCTGTGCAGTGGTTTGCAGCTCAAGTAACATAAAAGACATCGTGTGCAATAAATGTTCAGTGAGGTGAAATAAAGTCACATATTGTGCAGCAATGACAAAAGAATAAATGTCCAGTTCAATAAAATACACTGTGCAGTGAATGACAAGTGGATGATAGTCCAGTGAAGTAAAATAAAGTCAGATATTATACAGAACAGATGCTGAACAACAGTTTTTCTTAACAAGCTGAATAATGAATTCAGTATTTTTTAAAATAAAATCTTAGAAAACAATGCAAGAACATCATCACTTCAGGTAAAGGTCTATTCTTGACCTCTAGAAACCCAGAGCCCCCCAATTGGGAGGGTAGAAGCTAGCTCCGACACAAACAGTGCACTAATCATGTAGAAATATAGTCATGTTGCACAACAAATTACTCAGGAAAAACTCAGCTACACACTCATATACACAACAAACACAACTCCGGCACCAAACAAATTAATTATCAACTAGAAAAGCACTCAGAGAGCGCAGACCTCCGCCAAGCAGCTTCGGTCCACTTTGGTGAAAATGGTCCTATCTGGCAATGTTAAAGAATCCTTTAAAAAAATTCCTGGATCCAGACGGTGATCCGGATCATCCCCCAAATTTAATCAGTTCTTTCATATCCCATTTCCCACAATTCCTGAAAATTTCATCCAAATCCGTTCAGAACTTCGCAAGTTATTTTGAACACAAATAAACAGACAAACAGACAGACAGATAAACGCCGGCAAAAATATAACCTCCATGGTGGAGGTAAATATCGAAACCTGTGTAGTACCATCTTGTCAACACACTCGTCACATTTCCACCACTTGCTGTCTGCTGCATCAAGCTACACACAAACGAGGCATCAGCTGAAAGCTGAGACCATGAACAGACAAGAAATAAATAAATGAAAGTAAAGATTAAACAGAGTATCTCACCATGGAGAGCCCTGTGTGTAACCTGACACGCCAGATGGACAGTTTCATATTGGAAATATTTCACATATCCATCTGGGTAGGAGCCATTCAAAAATGTTTTCAGGGGCAGAACCTTCAAAAACAACAGCAGCTTGTGATTGGACGATTATTCAGCTCGTTGCACTCATCACAGACCAATCCACATCAAGCAACGCTGCTACGTATGACGTAGTTGACTTCCTTTCCTTTCCCGAGGATCGAACTCACGATTCTCGGGGCAAGAGGCAGTGACAGTGCCACTGAGCCACAATGAGCACGGCTAACAACAGCTAAAAACAGTTAACGGCCCTTAGCCCTAGCGGCTAACTGTTAGCTGCTAGGACTAACGGCTAACAACAGTTAGCTGCAATGACCATTAGCCGTTAGCTTAAACTACCTGAAGACTATCATTTCACATTAAATTATACCACACAGATGTATCATTCAGCACTTATATGTGACACGAACCTTGCCAAAGACAATCCCTACCAAGTTTTCTTAGTAAACTTCTGAAGACAGCATATTTCGCCAAGTATCGCTGAGCAACCATGACGGCCATAGACTAACCGGCATGTCCGTGGATTGATTTCCACGTTCTCTCCCAGTTTCCCAGCAGTGATTCCCGGTCAGGAGAGGAGCAAAACATGACTTCCTGTAAGACAAGCTTCAAATGACCTTGTTTCCTCCCTTTTTAAAGAATAAATTGATAAAAAAAAATAAATAAATAAAATAATATATTGAAACCGCTTCAGAAGCCGCCATTGTTTTCAAACATGCAGTCACTTCCTGTTATCGTCACGTCTGCTGCTCCCGCAGCTCCTGCAGCTCCCGCCTCTCTTCCCTGATTGGGCCGATAAGATTCCAGCTGGAGTGAAGTCGTTGGACAATGGCGGCTGGCAAGATGGATATGCATGATTCAAGAATCAGGCAGGTCCGTCTGCTCTGCAAGGCTACCCTGTGTGAGGAGGAGGCTCAAACACAGCCGGGAGCTGGACCTGCACCTGGATCAGTAAGTCTGTGTTACACAAACCATGTTAGTGATATGTCACAGACAGGGGCATGGATAACAAACTGGGCTTTGTGCTGTGTGGTTAATGTAATTTTTATTTCACTTTTATGATTTCTCTGTGTCATTTAGGCAGACATGGAAGCTAACATGTGCTAACGTTAGCCTGCTGCTAAACGAACCAGGCTGCAGGATAACGAAGCTAAAGCTAAAACATAAACACGCGTTCTCCCTGTCGATTATTCTGTACCTATGTGATTGAGCTCATTTGAGGTCATTTATCTTACCGGGACACTGTTCAAAGTTAAGATGCCCATCAGATGAAGAGAGCAGGCCACACAAGAAGCACAACACAGTTGGAGATTGTCTGTTATCGATACAGATGAACTTGCATATGAACGTAGTTTTTGAGTTCTCCAGAAAAAAAAGATTTCTGTCTTTATCAATGTGATTTATGAAGCAACTTTACCCCTGCAGCCACAGTCAAAAGTAAGAATAATGATCTCTGTGGTATATTGGTACATGATCTAAAGCTGTGTCATGGCTTTTTTTTACTGAAATACTTTAGTAAATCAATTATCTACTATATAATGGATGAACAACTGCTAAAATAATATCTGATTTAAAATAAAATATAAAATGATACGAGAGATGAAATATGCAAACTTTTCAAAGTGTAATGGTATTCATGTTATTTTTTCTTTTCTTCTTCAGGTATGAAAATGGTTCTTGTAAATCCACACCTAAGAGGACTGAGAGTCACTGATGTCTACACACTGGTTTCTCCTCAGCATGGTAAGAAGCCTTGAGGGTTTATTTTTTCCAAATATATACAAACATATTCAGATTTCTATTTTCAAACCTCTAGCTACTTTTTTGTGTTTTCTCCACCAATACCAACAATGTAGCTCAAAACTCAATAAACCAGTAGTCAAAGCAGACAACAGCAAAAAATCACTTGTGTACAGCGACAAGTGCCACCAACGCCCCATCCATGTTTGATTTGAGTTGAAGGACTACATTTCCCATGAATCATCTGGGTCCTGAGAGGGTTTATAAGAAGCGAGTGCAAGAGTGTTCTAATGGATCACAGTGATTTTGCCCCTTTGTGGTTGGCCAATGGTGTTTTTGGTGCAGATATGGGTACTGACCCTCAATTCTATTGGCTTTAACGGTTCAATAAAGGTGTCAATCACCCAAATCGACCAATCCACTGCCAAGATACTGCCCTGTGTATCTCACAGTCTGTGTGAGCAGGAGACCTCGGTAGAGATTTCAGACCTCAATTATCACAGTTTTATGACTTATTTGGTGGCATTTTTGAGTTAAACAAGTCAGTACAACAATCCAAAAGAGGTTTTTCCATGGAGGAAGTGCTGCATATACATCTTTACAGATTACATTTTCAAATTTTGCTTTTATTTATTGGTTTCGCCTGACCAATCTGTACTAAAACCTCTCTAATTTTGCTCTGCTTCACTTTATCGGAATTAACCTTGGCAGAGGTAATGTTCACATATTTTATTATTCATTTTTAAAGATCTAAATCTGCAACTGCATTATTCCAAAGAATATTCACTATAAAAGTGTATTTTTAAGGTGAAAATGAAATCTTTCATTTATGCTGTGTTCCATGTTCATTTACTCTGACCCAGTAACATATATACTGATATTTACACATCTGAACAAATCTCAAAAGTGTTCCCTTTATTATGACACCAAAATTATTCAAAAAGACCTTGTAGTTGCAGAGATATACCCTTTTCTTTATGGGCATATCATTTTCTCGCAGAAGCCTTAAAAAGAGGCTGGGGCTTAACATTTCTGCTCCAAAAGAATTCAGATAAAAACAGTTTTTCTTTGACAGTGAAAAATTACATTTCTGAACAATCTCAGCTTATAATAACGTGGAAAGTTTTAACAGCTGCTTCCTTTTCTCTCTCAGTCTCAGTCTCACATTTTCTCTTGTTTAATCAGAGAAACGAGTCTCGATGCTGTCATGACTTCAAATCTGATCTCAGCAGACTCATACTCCTGCCTCACCTCGGATCCATACGTTGATAACACTGAATAAAGATGATTAAGATTTACTGATCAATTTATCATATTGGGCTCTTAATATATTAATTTTATTGTGTCGGGGAAAGATTCAGGTCGGTATCATTTCTGTAGAGATGCTTGTTTTGTCCCATCTGACCACATTTATCATCCTGAGAGTATCGAAAGAGTTTAAGTACTCTATGGAGGAAAACAAACATGTAAGTAGTCCATCTCTTCTCAGTTAAAGACTTATTTTGCAGTCTTCTTATTAAAATGCACTGTGTGTCTGTCTGTCCCTGTCCTCTGTTTGTCTCACCCACTGTGATTCTTACACTTCCTCCTGTGTCCTCCACTCACATTCCCTCCTCGCTGGCTTACCCTGGCTCATCTCCCTGGTTGGATAAGAAGTGTCATATGAGATGTTTTTGGACAAATTCATTGGTCGATAATCTTCAAGGCAGCGATGGTAAATGGTAGAAATGCTGTGCTATATGGAGTTAAACAGCACAGCAAGCTGCGTTATTAATGTCAGAAATATGAATAAAATCAGCCTGGGTCCAGATTGAAAGTTGATGTAGTCCAGACTTGGACCGGGGTCTGCCATTTGGTGATCCCCAGTCTACACCAAGGTCTGTGTCTGTTTTTTAGAATTTTAATCTGATGTTGTGAAGTTAGATTTGTGTTCATCATAACATTTTTAGTGATACTTTCTCAGCCTTGGAAACAATTTGAAAAATACAATTGTTTTGAAGATTTGCTGTAAAGAAATATGAGGTTTTCTGTTTTTTAAATAACTAATGTGTGATAAACTGAAGTCAGGTTTCATCCAATTTGTCCAAATGATCCTCAGCATGAGTTAGCAGGAGCGCTGGCACATTATGAATCCACGTTATGAGACCATATAATGAATCCACATAATGAAGCCTCTGAGCTCGCGGCTCTGCTCTGATCTCAGACTTTTGCTGCTGGAAGGATTTTTAAATTATTAAAGTCTTTGCTGAATTCCCCTCTAAATTGTTGAAAGTGATAAATTCCTCCAGAAGGGAGGAGAGAACATTTTCTGCTGGAGTGATCTAATGAGGTTGCTCAGTCAACCATGTTTCTGAGTCCATAAAAAAGGTTCAAATTTACCCAGAATTCATAGCAAATTAGTCTCACATGGAGTCGTTGACAACTAAAGAGCCTCCTGCATTGGATTTATTCACAAGTCAATCTGAGATTTGATTAATTTTTAGTTAGAGAATGTTTTCTGTACATTTTCTACATGTTATAAAACATGCTGATAAACATCATACAGCTGCACATATTCACTTATGAAAACACACATCAGTGAGACCTCTTATTTGATGCACTGCAGCTTTATTGATAAATCAGTAAGAGCACTGTCCAGAAACTGATCATTTTGTTAAAAACAATAACAGCTGCTGTGGTCTATTTTTTCTTCTAAAAACTCCCACAAAGATCCTCAACTGCATACTTAAATCATTTGAGTTCATTTATCAGAAGCAGAGTTTGATAAACTCTGAGGCAAAGGTTTGGTGTGTTAGTTGATTTCCAACATAAAATACTACAATACCTGAACTGTATTTAATGGATGTCGATCTGCAGAAGAAATGAGGCTGGAGATGTCTCCATGACTTCATATACGTAAAAGAAAAATGAGCATCCCAAAACTCTTACTTGAAAGTCTTGATAACCAAGCAGACACAAAGACATCGGAACAGTCAGTGGAACCAGTGAGATGCTCAGCTCAGATTTTTTATAGCTGTTATTATTTCTTGCTGTTGTTGTTTTGTTTGTTTTGCATGTACCAAGCACGCTTTTATATTTTGAAGACACGTCAAACCGAAAACTGTCAAAACTGAATAAATGAGTACAATGGCAGCAGTTGTGCTGTCAACCCCCCCCCCCCCCGGTAATTTTATGACTTGAAGCAGGAATGGGCAACTTTGCCTACAATGGGTGCCACTTTGCTTATATTTAAGCCAGAGGCCTAAATTGTTGCAATGCATGATACCTATGACTTCAACATCGTCATCTCAGCAACTTTATGTTCAGATTCAAGCAACCAGCACTATCTGATTTATTGAGCCAAACATAATTTAATGCAACTTCCTTTAATTTGTGTTATAGAGGATTTAAGACTTTTTTAAGTTATACTTTTACTCAAATGTATATTCTCAATTTTTTTTTTTTTTTCAGTTGCCTTTAGTGGTGCATAAAAACAGTTTAACAGGATCCGTTACAGACGGTTCAGGCTCTATTTTCTTGGAAATATTGCTGTTTTCTTTTTAAGGCAGATCTTCTCTCACATCATTATGTATTCTATCATTCTATCAGGGACAGCATGCATCGTAAGTATACCAAAGGTAAAGTACAGAATATCTTCATAAATACAGCTTTAACAGCATTGTTATCTCCAGTCACTACATAATTAAACTCATGTAAAGCTGCAGAGACAGTCACTTGAATTAAGGTCGGAGTATATGTAACTAGCAAGAAAAAAAGGACGCAAGTGGTCCAGTTATTAGTTAAACTACAGCTTGACTAAACTGTGGCAGTAAACACTTTGTCTACTTTGTTGTTAATATATTTTTAACATGAAATGTAATTTCATAGTTCATCAATGCAGTGATGGAATCTTTGATCGAGGTTGGTATTATTTACAGTCTCATTACCTTTACATAGTGGAGTCATTAAAAAAGCTATGTATGGATTTTTTTGAACATTTGCACAGATCTGGTGCCAGTCCTCCTCTATAATCTCATTTTCATGTCTCGTACCACGCAGTCAATTTGTTCTATGAAGAGATGTGAGCTATTCTATTTGGTTTCATGTTAGAATAAGCAGGAACCTGTATCACAGGATTATTCTCCCTTTCTTTAAAAAGCAGCATCTTTTCTTATCAAGAGCAGATTCTTAAACAATTTTTGGTAAGAAGGCCACACTTCTCATATTTTCCAAATGATAAAGACAAAATTGTACCTTTGCCAATGCCTTTGCTCAGGTTTTCCAAACATAATCCCCCCCGAAATGAAACCACTTGTGATGAACCATGGCTTTAACCTTCTGTTAATTTTGTAAATTTCTAAAATAAACATGACAAATGTGAAGTATTTGCATCAAAAAGCATCTCCTAATAGGTAAGTTATAAGGAATAAAAACACTAGGATGTAGAGCTTGAGGTCCAAAAATACCATCAAAGGTTTAAGTTTTAACCCCCCACTGTTCGGCTCAGCACCAGAGGAGGCACTGAGAACATGAAATTACACAACATGTGTTTTATCTTGGTAAAGAAAAAAAAGAAAAAAAAACTGATAGTCCATAGGGAGGAAAAAAAATGATAAATTTTCTGTGGAAACCATACACAACTTTTTTGAGTCAGTACATGTAAAGAGAAGTTTGCAAAGAGATAAACCAAAGAACATGTGCTCAGTTGGTACTAATGGATCCAAAGGGTACAAAGAAAATGTTCTCCACACCATTACAACACCACCAGCAACTTGAAGCATTTCAGCCTGACCAGATGGATCCACACTTTCATGATGTTCACACAATTCTGACCCCACCATCTGAATGTGGAGCAGGAATCCAGACTCATCAGACCAAGGACATTTGCACAATCTTCTGGTGTCCAATTTGGTGAGACCAAATTCTCCTTTAGGGTTGCAAGAGGTTGGGGGTGGGTGGTGGGGCAACCAATTACAGGGCCAATATGAAGAGCTATACAACCATTCATGCACTCACACCTTAGAGCAATTTAGAGTCAGCAGTTGAGCTAACGAGCATGTTTTTGTCTGTGGGAGGAAACCAGGGTACCCGTAGAAAACAGGGTGAACATGAAAACACCACACAGAAAGGCCACTCAGGAAGTCAAACCAGCAACCATCTTGCTGTGAGGCACAAGCACGGCCTGAATTTGTCTCTACAAAACAGGGCCCACAGGCTAGAAGAGTCTGCTGAAGGTGTTTTCAAGTCAAAGCTGATGTCCACTTTACGCACTGAACCTGTTTTTTGTTAACATGCATCACTGATCACACTGATTTCCACCTGAAACTAAACACAACTACAGGTGTTTGGTGTGCTGCAGTCGAGGAAACATCCGCTCATCCTGTCAAAGTGTGAAAGCTCCTCTGTTGAGTGAACTCTCTCCTGCTCTGTGGCAGAAGCTTTTAGATGAACAAGCAGCTTTTGTTTCTTTTTTTCTGCCGACTGAGATGTTTCTGCTTAACTCTGCAAATCTGCCGTGCTTAAATGAAACACTCTGCAAGAAAAAAACAGCAGTGAATTTTAAAAGCTGCATGTTAAAGTGTGCCCAATTAAAGAAAGAAAAAAAGTCTCTCATGAGACAAGTGAAAAATTCATATGTGTGCGCGTGTGTGTGTATGTGTGTGTGCTGGGGGGAGGTTACAGTAGAGTTCACTTATTTGCTGTTAGTTTTTAGCTGTTAGTTTTTCAGATCTGTATCCATAGGAGTTCAGAGGAGAAGAAGCAGACTCTGGTGTGTTTTCTGTGTAAGAAACATCAACACTGTCTCTCTGTTAATCGTGCACTCCTCCATCTGAGCTCAAATGTGTCTGTGTTCATCAGACCTTGATAAATTTTTATCTCAGCGGAGCAGCACGGCTCACAGGATCACTCACTCTGCCGGTCTGACTTCTGAATCCACTGCTGTCAGTGTTTGTGCCACTCAGTGTGGTTTAATATCTGCAAATGTGACTTTAATTTATTCTGAGTGGATTAAAACAAATCTCTGCTGTTACATTTAACTGTATATTAAAGAGTTTAACTCCGCATGCTCACATTCAGTGCTGGACTGCTGCCCCCCAGTGGCTGTTTGCTGAACTTTGAACATCTCCAAGGAAAACCTCAGCATAAACGTATGAATGTATGTATATGTGTTTATCTCTAATAGTGTATGATTTTACTGAAACAAATTAGACTACACAAACCACATTATGTTTACCTTACATCTGTACACAGTTACTCCACAGCAGCAGGCAGTCTCCACCAAGGACCCCAGGCCACCTACAAGACAAAAGCCGGAGGCGAGTACAGGAGCAAACAAAAAGGGCAAAGGCATATATAGAGAGAGGACGGAGAGAAAGTGCTTATTCCTTTTGAGGTTGTATATGACTGGAGCCTATCTTTAGCTGACATTATGGGGTATACCCTGGACAGGTCCCCAGCCAATCACAGGGCCAACACAAACATACTACTCAAAAAAAAGTTTGGAAACAAAATTTTATTCAGATATTTATTCCCTTTAATAATACCATTTGGTATTTTTATTTTAGACTGTCGGAAAGCCTGATTGGTCACCTTAGTACGAGATACAACTTGTAAGGATCAGGCATTCATGGAGTGAGCAGTACAGCTGAACATGTGGGTAGTGCCCAAAAATGTGTGTGTGTTCACACACCTGGTCATTGCCGTGTTATTCAGATTATTATGTGGGAACAAAACACAAGAAAATGAGCTGAGTAACTGATCAAGTGCAAAGGCTTCCTCAGACAAAAATACATGAATTCAATCTACAGAATGCATTTTGAACTCTGAAAATGTACGATGCACGATTAAAGATTTTGAGCTTTACTTTTGTTACTATTATGCTTTAGAAATAAAACAGTTTTCAACAAAGACAAAGGAAGCGATCAAAAACGAAAAACTGTGCATTTAAACCCTTGACCCCTGTTTTGGGTCAATGTCTTAAAAAAGATCTATTCATGTACAAAAAAATAGGCCACAGCTATAAGATCATTTGAATAATTAAAGTGTCATAATGAAGGGGACACTGAGGGATTTGTTCAGACGTGTAAGTTCAAGTATGTGACTGAAAAAAAGCAAAATTGGTCAGCACACATGATTAACGTTTTCCTTCCCACCTTAAATAAAAACATTTTTCCAGTAAATATCTCCTGGTTATGATGCTGTTGTAGCTTCAAATCTCGTCCAACAAAGCAAAAATCATCTGGACATAAAATGTTCTAATAATAATGTCAATAATCTTGAACAAAACAAATTGGAGAGGTTGGAGTACAGAGTTGTCAGATGGAATCCTGCAAAATTTGGCTTAATTTGACATTTCTCAGATACCAAAGTATATACCACCATCTCCTGATGAAAAACAGATCTTAAGAACTTTAAACAAAACTGAAGTGTCACCACAGGTGCTCATTACACAAAAAATATGATCTGAATTATTCATTAATCTATTTTTCTCTTTCTTCGCTGAGTGTAGCATGTCTCAGTGTTGCTTGCATCAAATTAAGTTTGGCCTTTTACTCTCCTTTTTTTAACATTTGGTTTTGTATTTTTGTGGTCATTTAACAGTTTGGTGTTTGATTTGTGAAAAATGATTTACATGACCTTGCGAGTGAGTTTGTTCTGTTCAATCTGTGCACTGTGTATCTTTGTAAAAGTGTCCTCTTTGATGCACTTAACCCAAGAACTTGCCACTGGTGGCAGCTCTGTTGAGGCTGTTACCCGCCTTGTATGAATATGTAAATAAAAAACAACCAAAACATAATTGATTTTTTTATCATTTCGCAGATAACATGCAGTGCACAGTGTTTGAGTCAAACAAAAATTACCCTAAACCATTTTCAGCAGAGGCAAAAACTCAACAAATATTTTTTTCAGTTTTTATAACTTTTCCTAATGTGACCTCAAGTTTAGAAAAAGTGAAAAATGGCCCTTTGATAGTATTTCCATGGACTCTCAAAACAACCAGTGTACCTACCATTAACATCTAAAAGTCATTTTTGACCCTTTATTTAAAACCAAGTAAACAAGTAGCACACTGTAAATGCACACCTTCAGAGACAGTGACTCAAAATGTCTCCCGTTTCAATTTAACTCTCTTTGCCATGTGTCATGACAAGTGATGTGTGCTACGTTGTGCTGGTCATGCTATTCAGTTACGTTACATTGGTAAAGTTGTGCGGACCTAGTATAAGTTACTCCCTGTCTGTTTATTTTAACAATGACATCACTGTAGTTATGTTAACCTAGCATACCGTTAGCTAACAGCTTAAAACCCAGCCAGTAACTGCAGAAATAACGCAAGTGCGCGAGAGTGCAGAGAACAACCGTCCATCTCTCCATCAGCTGCGTGTTGAAGCACATTTAATGTGGAGTGATGTGAAGGCAGAGGGGAGGGGGTTTATTCAGGGCAGGCCCCAAAGGTTAAAACCATTAACAGTGAGTGAACACAGGCTGTAACAGCAACTCACTGTGTGTGTTATGGACTAACATTAGCCTATTTGTGACCATTATTTAGCTAAAATATAACTGTCAGAGACAATATGTTTTGACATCTGAGAAAGGCGTCTCTGGTTTTTATTTTGGTTCATATGAGTCATGACTTCATGGCAAAGAAAATAATGGAGTAAAGAAAATTTGATTTAACATTCAAGGGCATTAGAGGACTGTGACCTAAATGCTTTTCTGCTTGTTTATGTACTTGAAAATTCTTCTCTGTTGTAAAGTTAAACAAATACTAAAGGACAAAATATTGTTAAACAGTAAAATGTTCTGCCTGTAATTCATATATTTATCGATGTTTTTATATTATTCATTTTATATATTTTTTTTAATTAATCAGCCAATTCATCGGTAACCAGAATGATTTTCTGCCAAATATCGGCAACGGCCTCAAAAATCCATATTGGTCGGCCCTAATTCATACACACTCAAAAGTCTGCCCACAGGTCTGTTCTTTTTTCCTTTTCACAGTGAACACGCCCATGTTTACGCAGCACAGGTCTAAAGATAAAACTGTCGTCCAATTCCATTAAAACAATGATCACTAATCGTCAGCACAGACAGCCCCTGCGTTAAAGCAGTTCTCCCCTTGACTGCATCCTCAGCAGGGCCGTAGAAAACGGTTCAGGGGTCTGAATCTTGTCCTTATCCTCTTGTCCACTATGTTATTGATGCCTAGGTGGAGGGGCAGCAAAAGGAGTAAATGTCATTACTGCCACAAAAGAACAGCCCTTTTGCCAAAACTGTGAGCTACACATGCAAGAAACACTTCTGCAAAGTCCATGAACACACCAGCTTTATTTCCATGTTAATTTCTCACATTTTTGATTGTGTCATTTCATTATGTCTGGTTTTGTTGATATTCACTGTGAATGGAAGGAATGGTAATAAATTAGTATTTTATGGATAACTGTAAAATATGCTGTATGAGAATATGTGGTTTCTTTCCCACTGACAAGTCAACAAAATATATATGTATTTAAGCCACACAAGTAAATTAGATAAAAGACAATTTTTATGACATTAACTTCAGCAGTAATGATAAAAAATATAAAGATGACAAACCTGTAATTTAGTGAATAAAACAGGCTGAACAGATGAGCAACGATAACAAACAAGTCGTCTTCAGTGATTTTATTTAGTCTTTTTTCACTGTGAGGAGGTAAAATCCAGATATTCACAAAATTTGTGACAAACGTTTGCTCCTTCGTGTGAAACTAAATGTAGGTCTCAGATTCTCTTTAGCTGTTTTATTTGTGGATTTCAGTGAGGGTGTGTCATTTTGATCGCACGAAGAGTATGCGGAATGATAATAAAAAGCATTTTCCAAAACATTTATATTAAAACACCACAATGAGCTCTGGAGTCATTTCGTCATGTTTGATTTTAGTTCAACATTAAAACAGACAAATAACCTGATGTAATAAAAGAGAGACAAAGTCAAACATTGATAAATATGGATCATAATAACACTTCATGAAGAGGAAGAAATTATTTTTTCATATACATATGATGGTCAACAAACTTTTATTATGAACCTGCAAGGTAGTTATCCATGGCTGTGTTGATTATACCTCCATAGTAACTATATTTACAACCATACAGAGATGAGGACCCTCTTTAAAATGAGATGCCACATCTCAAGGGGCTTGCCTTTAATGAATGTATATTCACCAAGGACAAATATGTTGCTATACAGATAAAGACTGATTGATTGAATCTATATGCCAGTCACCCTCTGCACACTGTCATCAACAACCACAGGGGCCTGTTCAGCCGAAGACTGCTTCTTCCCAAGTTCAGGACCAACAGACTGAAAAATTCTTTTGTCCCTCAGGCCATCAGACTGTACAACAGGAAGACAGTGGACGGGAAGGGGCAGTAGCCAGTAGTCATATTTTTATTTTTATTTATATTTATATTTGCAAATTGTTTTTACTTTTTTACTTTTCTGATTCCTGTGTGTTTGCTATGCTGCTGGAACTTTAATTTACCTGAGGGAATCTTCCCAAAGTGTTAGTAAAGTTCTATCTAATCTAATCTAATCCACTCAGAAGAGACAAATGTGATGAGGACAGATTTGTGATCTGGGTATCCATGGGTTTTTTACTATCATAAATTCTTATTTTGGTTTCTTTGTCTCTGCCTGGATGGATACATCTCTGGATGTATGTATATATTTATATATATTCATACATATGTATAAAATGAAGAGTATGGCTTCAGCCTGCTCTATTGTAAAGAGCCTGAGATAACACTTGTTATGAATTGGTGCTCTGCAAATAAAGCCTAATGATTGATTGATTGATTGATTGGTTGGTTATGATGTTGCTGAAATATGAGGTGTTTCATTACTGCCAATCACAAGTCAACACACACATCTTGATAGTGTGTTTTGCATGTGCGCAAGAGACCAGAGAAATGTGATTTAAGTCAGTGAGTGTAGAGTTTACCACAGAAAAATGTTTCATATACAGTATCAGTCCTGCAAAGCTCTCAGAACGTTTACCTGAGTCTAAAGTGCTGAGTTCCTCTCTGTAGGTTCAGACAGTTGAGTTGAGTTTCTGCTGTAAACGTCTCTGTAGCCTGTTGTTTATTCATCATAGAAACCCACGGACAAATGAACAACCAGAGAACTTTATTGTAAAAACATTACTGGATAAACAAGTTCATCCTCTAAATTGACTGCACTCACACCAGCACCCTTTATTAATAACATGAAGTGGAGAAACAGTTCAGTAGTTCTGTTACTGCATGAGTGAGACAGATTAGACTAAATGTCCTCATAAACTGCAGTTTGTGAAACAGACACAAACTCTGGCTGTTTTTGAAAGTGTCCTCTGCAAACATGCAGCAGATGATGTTCTGCACACTGCATTTGGATTATATATTTACTATGACTGCCACACAGCTATTTGGTCACTGTATGCTACGCCTGGCTTCATCTTCTATTTATTTTTGTGTCTCTGCTTTAGATTTTAGATATTCTAGAGCAACTATTTCTACAGCACAAATAAACCATTAAATCTACACACATGGACAAAATTGTTGGTACCCTTCTGTTATAGAAAGATAAACCCACAATGGTCACTGAAATAACTTGAAACTGACAAAAGTGACAATAAATTAAGATTTACTGAAAATTAACTAATGAAAATCAGACATTGCTTTTGAATTGTGGTTCAACAGAATAATTAAAAAAAAAAAAATACAAACTAATGAAACTGGCCTGGACAAAATTGATGGTACCCTTCACTTAATATTTTGTTGCACAACCTTTTGAGACAATCACCGCAATCAGGTGATTTCTGTAACTATCAGTGAAACTTCTGCACCTGTCCACAGGTATTTTGACCCACTCCTCATGAGCAAACTGCTCCAGCTGTCTCAGATTTGAAGGGTGTCTTCTCCAGACTGCATGTTTCAGCTCCTTCCACAAATAGAAGTTTTGTTCTGAGCCATTCTTGGGTGTTTTGGGTCATTATCCTGTTGGAGGACCCATGACCTGTGACTGAGACCAAGCTTTCTGACACTGGGCAGCACATTTGGCTCCAGAATGCCTTGATAGTCTTGAGATTTCATTGTACCCTGCACAGATTCAAGACACCCTGTGCCAGATGCAGCAAAGCAGCCCCAGAACATAACTGAGCCTCCTCCATGTTTCACAGTAGGTACAGTGCTCTTTTCTTTGTATGCTTCATTTTTGTGTCTGTGAACATAGAGCTGGTGTGACTTACCAAAAAGCTCCAGTTTTGTCTCATCTGTCCAAAGGACATTCTCCCAGAAGCTTTGTGGCTTGTCAATATGCATTTTGGCAAATTCCAGTCTGGCTTTTTTATGATTTGCTTTCAGCAGTGGTGTCCTCCATTAAGTCCACTTTGGCTCAAACAGTGAGGGATGATACTGATGTACCTTGACCTTGGAGTTCACCTCTAATCTCTTTGGAAATTGTTCTGGGCTCTTTGGTTACCATTCGTATTATCCGTCTCTTCAATTTGTCATCAATTTTCCTCTTGCAGCCACGTCCAGGGAGGTTGGCTACAGTCCCGTGGACCGTAAACTTCTGAATAATATGTGCAGCTGTAGTCACAGGAACATCAAGCTGCTTGGAGATGGTCTTATAGCCTTTACCTTTAACATGCTTGTCTATAATTTTCTTTCTAATCTCCTGAGACAACTCTCTCCTTAGCTTTCTGTGGTCCATGTTCAGTGTGGTACACACCACCATACCAAACAGCACAGTGACTACTTTTCACCCTTTAAATAGGCAGACTGACTGATTACAAGCTTGAGGACACCTGTGATGCTAATTACAGGACACGCCTTAGTTTAACATGTCCCTGTGGTCAAATCATTTTCAGTCTTTTCCAAAGAATGATGGGGTACCATCATTCTTTGCCTGGCCAGTTTCATTATTTTGTTTTTTAAAATGATTCTGTTAAACCACAATTCAAAAGCAGTATGATTTTCATTAGTTAATTTTCAGTAAATTTTAATTTATTATTACTTTTGTCAGTTTCAAATTATTTCAGTGACCATTGTGGGATATTTTTTCTTTAACGTAAGGGTACCAACATTTTTGTCCACATGTATAATATATCATCCAATTTTCTGTTAAACTCATGGGCTCTATAACCCTGCCAACCTGACACACCAGATCAACGGGTCAATAGATACCCATAAGATATTATTTCACAAGTCTATTTAGGGAAAGGTCCTTAGGAAGTGTTTGAGGAGGGCAGGATGCTACAAACAAATATCCAGAAGGTGACTGGACAATTGCGCTGTCAGTCATATCCACTGATGACCAATCAGATGATGCAGTAGAGTCTAGAGTATACCATTAGCTAATTTGTACAACAAAATCTGCCAAAATCTGTCAAAATCATTTTTCCATGCAGAAATGTTTTCGTGATGTGCTTTGAAAAAGTGTTGAGCTCTGATTAAACTTTCTCTAAAGCAGGCAGCACCTGTGCGATCTCTGCTTGAGCAGTTGTTGGACCCTTTAAAAGGGAAGAGTAGCTGTGAGAGAGGGAGAAAGAATCACACACGTCTGCCACCTTCACTCACCTGTACCGCTTTCACACTAAAATTAGCGGGTCAACACATTTTTTTTAATGAAGGTAACCTGCTAACAATCGGCAAGTGACTCCTCTCCTACTGCCAGCAGACCCAGGTCTAATCGACAGCAGACGAGCTGCGTGGCTGTTTTTTCTCCTCTGGTGGGTCAAGCTGATGTCATCACATTGATGACATCATCAGCGTGCCGAAACACAACCATGTACACAATGGAGAGGAGCATAGAGGCCGTGGACACGTTGGTCAGCGGTTTTCTGTACTTTGTACTTTTGTCCCTCTTTAAAAATGTACAAACTCGGCACAGATGATACGAAGGCGGATGGAATGTGCTGCTGAGACGGCAAAGAGTCACGTAAGATACAGACAGAGGGGACGGGCCCAATATTATGCCGTGAGCATGTTACGCCGACGTCGTGACGTAAATTAGCGGGTTGACCCAGGTGTGATGTTCTTACTGAAGCCGATCAGAGGCGAGCCGATAAAAGCCTGTGTCACTTGCAGGGGCAGTTGACCCAGGTCAAAATGCTGATTAGACCCTTTCAAACTGCCGACAGGAGTCGATTGTTACCGGGTTTTACGGGTTTTTTGGCCAGTCTGAAAGGGGTATAAGTGAGGAACAGAGCATGAACTCTACTGGATCCCTAAGGCCTAACCATCAGATCACAGATCACACAAACTATTTTAACAAGGATCTTGATGAACTTTCTGCATTTCTTCATTTCTTCTTATTAAAAGTTACAAAGCGATTGAAGTTAAATTATTTACTAGCAAGTGGCTAAAGTGCTAAACTGTTGCATCCTTTAATGGACAGAACAGAAAAAAGTCAGTTACAAATTGTTTATTTGGATTTTCATGATATGTACACACTAACATTCTTCTGTGAAATGTGTAACATCTACTCAACAACTTGAGATGTAAGTTCACAGGCATTTGATGCATGTTACAAACAAAAATGTAAAAGATTAATAAATCTTTTGCCCTTGACATATGCTGGTGCTGTCTGCCATTTTGACCTCTGACCTGTTGGTACTTTGTATTGTGGGAAACAGAACTCGACGCTGAGCGGTCTGGTGCACACTGATGCTCACCATGATGTCCTGGTATTTTTGGCACACTGTGGATTCTGCAAATATTTGCATACTGCTCACTGTACACTGTTTTGGTGATATGTTTGTGAACTGTTTCCAATAAAGCCCATATTGACCAAACTTAAGAGCCGGTATAACAGAGTGTATTGAAATAATATGAGTTTGGTATGAAACAGCTGCAGAAACTCAAAAAACACAACTGTACATTGATCTCAGCTCCAGTCAGAGAACACAGGCCCTGTTGAAGGTGTGATATGATGTTAAAATATTTTAGCAGCTTCACTGAAAAAGGCACTTCATCCTTTCTTTTGTAAAACTTTAAAAAGTATTAACTTACAAACTTAAAGTCACTTTGTTAATTAACTTAAAATCCAAAGATTTTAAAGTTTTTGGAATAATGTCAAAATAAATTTAACCTGCAAACTGCTGTTAAAGATTTTCCAAAACTTTGTTACGGTCTTAACTCTAGCATTATCAATCTACCAACTGTTGAGACAGACACCCTGTGGTTTGATTGACTGATTGAAGATAAAACTAAAATGGCCACCCATTATCCATATAGATAATATTAGTAATTACTGTGGCTCCTCAAGCAACAAGCTCAAAGTTAAAGGAGAGAAGATTCATCCTCGGCTGACTGCTTTAGGCCTTGACATGCCACACTCCCTACTCAGCAGCACAATGTGTATCTGCACAGTGTGTCCGTGTGTGTGCATGTTTCACACCAGCACACCCTGAGAGTCCTTGTGTGAAGACCTTGAGTGTTAAAAAGCACATCGGCCCTCTCTGCTGGGAAAGAGAAAAAAAAAAACCTGAAGAGATAAGAAACTTCTCCAGCAGCAGCAGCAGGAACGATCCGTCCTGAACGTTTCCACTCTTCTCGCTCTCTCTCTGACGTCTGCAGCCAGGGCCAGATGGAGATAATAACTGCAACAAGTTCACTGTTAAACACAGCGTGAACTCTGCACAGGCGTCTCAGGTATTTGTATCAGTGTAACGTGGGGAAAAGTTTTTGTTTTTCTCACTCCAGAGGGATTCATAGTCTCAGCAGGTGTGTTGGCATGGATGGAAACCACCAAGGAGGAGGGAGGAGAAGTGCTGAGCCATCACACACAACAGCTACTTTGTCTTTCTCAAACATCTTCAAGGTCCCTGTGGAAGGATAAATGTCTGAGAGGAGGGCGATTCCCAGGAGAAACTCATCTGGAGCTGTGTGGGGTAAGTTCTCTTCACGCCTCACTCACTTTATCAACCTCATTTGGGAGGATGGATGGGATCTAAAAATGCAGCTCAAACATTTACCTTCTCTCTTAAATATAAAATATGCATCATGTTTTATATTCTGCAACCACAGCCTGCAGCCTCTACACGTAAAACGAGAGGATAGTTCTTCTGCTGAGCGAGCAGACAGGCACGGGCAGTTCAACATTAGACAAAGGGCCACGCTGCAGAGGCCTTCGAGGCAGACATAATGAGCATCAGATATGAGGTTTATGTCAAAAATTATTCTTGGTATTTATATTTTAAATGTATTGAATACTTTCTGAAGTCCTCAGAGTGTTTGGCGAAGCTTGTACAAGTGGGTAAAACTGGTGAGTTGTGACAGCTCTATGCCAATTTCACCCACATTACTAAACGTTACCAACCAAATTGTGACATTAAGACAGTGGACAAGAGCCTGAAAACTGGATGTCTCAATGCAAATGATATTTGCTAAGTTATTTAGCTTAATTTATCTGTGTTAATAAGAAACTTTTTGTTTTTGTTGAAATGTTGCAGACATAAACCTGCACACTCTCAAATGTAAATGTTGCCCGTGTTAATTTATTCTATTTACTTATTTTAGTTTAAATTTGTGCAGTTGTGTTGCTTAGATACAGCCATTTGACTTATAAAGTAATGATTTAAAATCAAAGGATTTCTAAAAGTGGCAAACAATTCTCCTGATGCCATCAGGGTTATAAGAATAGGTCATCAACATTTGGGAAACTCTTCCCAAAATTCATTATCATTTGTTTTGTTCAAATATTGCTAACAAATAAGTCAGTTAAAAGTTAAAATGTTAATTTAAAAGATCACTTAAAATAGTGAACAGTTTTATCACCACTTTCTTAATTTCACAAATAAGTTCTTTGGACAAGTGAGTGGAATTACATTTTCTCTCACTCATTCGTCAGTCAGTAGGCATTAGTGTCATGGTTACATATAAAATTTGTAGATTCTGTTCTTTTTGATCATATTCATCAACAAAATAATGCTATGTCTGTTTAAAACAGGGTGTATGAGAAAACAATATTTTGACACCTGAAATATCCATAAATGTTGCTGCTGTATTTGTATATTAATATACTTACTTGTCAAAACAAATGATCAAAAACATTTATTTTTATGTCTTAAAAAAATTGTTAAGAGGTTCTTTTCTTATTATCCAATTTGCACAAATATTTGACATTATTGGGACTTGTGAGCTCAGCTTTACAGTTTCATCCTCTTTCCAAACATTGAATAGAAAATGATTTTCACTTTAACTCATTGTCAGTAAATGTTAACACTCTAAAAGCTTTAAAATACTTGTTCTCATGCTTTGACTGTTTTAGCTAAATGGTAATGGAACTATTTTATTGTGGCCTGAAAATGACTGAAACTGCTCCTGCAGATGTGAAACTGACCCACTTTTTCTCCCCCTGCAGGCTCCCTCTTGACACGCAGCACAGCTCTTTGCACTCGCTGTTCCTTTTTCCTATGCATATACCTCTTTCATTTGTACCTTTAAAGAGGCATAGGGCATGGGAAAATGGGGCTGCAGAGGTATTCCACCGAGTGAGACTGGCACTTCATCAGCACGGCTCTGTGGGACAGCTGACCTCAAAATAAACACGCACACACCACCTGTCATTGTACAAAGAAATAAAAAGAGCAACACTGACATGCTGACTGAAGGAAATTTTTGTGTATGCGCCATATTTCATGTTTTTTTTTTTTTTTCGTACTTCAGTTTCTTCACTTTAACTCATAATGTGCTTGTGAATGTATGGTGGGATTTTAGCTTCATTTTTTATTTTGTTTACTGCCATAAATAAATAAATCCAAGTAAATGTGTTTGTCTGAGTTTTTATCATTACACACATTCGTTTGATCAAATATTTTATTTAAAGATTTAAAGCATAAAACAAGAGCTAAGTGGCTTGACCAATTTTTTAAAAGAAAAAGCCAATTAGAAAAGATTTTAACCTGTTGAGTGTTTAGTTGTACCAACTTATTTGGTTATTCAAAGTTTGGTTATTTCAATAGTTTTAACTTTGCTTGACCTATAGGGTGATTTTTTTTTACATGAAAACCATTGAGGTATTGAGTCATATGTGCTCTATTGAGTTATATAATAAGATAAGTGCAATGTTGGACTTTTTACTCAAATTTAGAGAAGATATACTTTGAATTGTGTTGCGTTGAAACTGTTTGTTTTTACTTGTTGTTAAATAAAGATTTCTTGGCTCTTAAACCTGTATTTTCTTTTCATATTGTCATTTTTTAACTGCTCTTTAAGTTAAAGGGGCTCAATCAGGCAGTGGAATATTGAAATTTTCCTTTAATTCATATCTTCAGATTAATTAGGGTGGTTATACACTAGGCAGTTTTTTTGGTAACTCTCATGAGCAACAGTGCCCAAGACACTGCCTCAGTATTGCTGCTTTAACCCCAGAAAAAAGAAAAAGTAAAATAAACACTGATTATACTTAGTCAAGAGGAAGTGCACATATAACGCATTTATATGTATAATTGAAACAAGCACTTCAATTGCTTTTATTATAATGAACTTTGAGGATACATTAATTCTGTATAATATTGTTATGTGTTTGCTGGTGTTGTTGTGGCTGTGGGGGCATCTGTGGAGCAGCTTCTGAGTCCAGGACAAATTTCCCTGATTGAGACAATAAGGAATATTTAATTGATTTGATTGATTGATTGATTGATTGGTTGATTGAATAAGTGAGGGACTGGTAACCAGTAGGGCCACATTTATTCTCGTCACTGTCAGGAGGACATTTTTTTATGTCATAATAAGCTTAAAATAAAACAATCATAATTGTTTGTGAGGAATGAATTCTTAGTTTACATCAGAAGTTACATCATTGAATTTTTCGACTCAAATGAAAATGGGAAAGCTAAATTTAATGACTGATATGAAGACTTAAAAACTCCTTTGATTTGACCAGCACATTGTGCAGATACTGAAGTTTATTTTTCTTTCAATTAGTGCTGGGCCCCCTAGTGGGCTATTGAGGTACTACTGGTGGGCCATAAAGATAATCAAAATAAAAACCTTTAGTCTAATTTAAATCCTGTTTTCAATGATCAGAAAATACTGCATTACTTTTTCAAGCCCCATAATCACCAAAGAAGCACAATATCATAGCTTTTTATCATTTTGTCTGACAAACAGAACCAGTGTCACAGTTAAAATGCACTAATATTCTGCCTACTCTCTAAGAATTTATCTATACTTTTCAAGACATTAAATGTTCTGGACCACAAACCACGTTCAAAAAGAGAATTATGAAGAAATATGGCTGTAAAACCAAGCATTCACACTGATACGAGTGAATTCACACCAAATAGTATTCCATGCAGAGGGTTACACTTTAAGATAAGACTCATGTTACTCATGGTCATGTAAGACTTTAAGTGGACCCCTGACAAACATCAGATTTCAAAATTGGACACTGCGCACAAGAGTTTAGGAAAGGCTGGCCTGGTTCATATTTTTATGTCTTGAAACATAAACAAGTTAAATTCTCCTTTTTTCTTTGAGAGACTTTTGTCTTTACTTATTTTTCCTGCTCTAATGCATCTGACCCTAACCTTTTCTTTTGTAACCACAGCCCAGTTTCATCTAAGAAATGTAGTCACCCACTGGCTGTCATAAGGGAGCAGTGAGGGTTACAAACAGACACACAAGCATAATTTTAGTGAGTAATGCACAGAGACAGGGGCCCCGATGGGCTTGTTTCTAAACCAAAGCAAAGAGACATTTAAGTTTTTAATGTTTATTTCATTCATTGGTCAAAATAAGCAAATACATACAAAAATAGAAGGTCAAATCTTGAATGAAAAAGAGCAGAAAGAACAGTTATCCTGTATAATCTACCCCTCTGTCACAAGACACTAATTAACAAGGCACATAATACAACACAAAAATGTAAATAAAATAGCTGCGGATGAAAAAAAGCCAACACATCGCACTGTGAGATACTGGGACACAGAAAGGAGACGACACAGTAATGAACCCTCCATGAGGACTCGCTCTGTGTTTGTTAACGATGACATTTAGGCATGCAGTCATGAGTTAACACAGTCACTGACTGAACTGTTGAACATTCTGGGGCAATATGTTATAGAAACAGCAGCTGAGCTGAGAGGTGTCTCAGTCCAAACTGATCTGATATTTTCATTGATTATTGATGATTAAATGATCAGATTTGACATTTTAGTTGTCTCCCTTCACAACAGGAAGGTGAGCGCTCCCGTGTGCCTCAATTGTTCTCCAGCTACACACATGGTGCAGAACTGAAAGTTTTCACAGCTACGCTCAGAGCACAGGGGTATGAGTGCACAGGCATATGGTTTAACAGCATGTTTATTTTAGATCCTGCTTTTGTGTTTATCACAGTGGTGACAGGGACAGAGAGCCTGAGTATAAGGTCTGCACAGACAGATATGTGAGGATCTGGTCAAACTTTTAAGGTAGGTCATCTTTCAGCCCATGTCAATTAAAAAAGGATAATGAAGTTAATCAGTGTTATTTCTCTGCAGCTCAATGCCAAATGATCTGTGGCTCAGTGCTGGTCCACGGCCCAGTGGTTGGAGCCCTCTGCTCTAATACTTACAGTTTATGCTCAGGTCACTTCACTCGTACCCACTGGTGGATTCAGTGATGATGAAAAGAATTAAAAGCAATAAAAATGTTTGAAATTATAAAGTATTCAGGTTTCACAAATCCAGACAAAGGAGAAAGAAAAATACTAATGAATGAAAACATCAAGAATTACAAATAAAAAGCTCCAGGGAGAAAACAAGTTCAGGACTCAGGCCTTGTTTGTTTCAACGGTCGATGTCCCCGCCGTGTCAGAAATGACTCATCATTTATTAAGCACCAAAAATGAAGAAACTTGATCTCAATCTCTCTCTGTCTCTCTGACACTCTCTCTCTGTCCTCTCTATATATATGCTTTGGCCCCTTTTGTTTGCTCCTGTACTCCTCTCTGGTTCTTGTCTTGTAGGTGGCCTGGGATCCTTGGTGTAGATTGCCTGCTGCTGTGGAGCTCAGTAACTGCATTTACAAATATTTGTCCATTCCTTTAGTCCCATTCCATTATCATGACAGCTCCTGATATTAACTTCAGAGAGATCAACAATATTAAATACATGGTAGTTCCTGCAGACAGCACACATATATTGGTGTGACTTTGTCAAACAATCATGGATGACCTGCTGCTGGGGACCTGCTCCACTCCATGTGCTCTAGCCTGTATCAACCACCAACAGAAACGACATCATTTAACATAAATTCATGCTTTTAGACTGTTAAACCCATTTTAATGGCAGTTCAGCCAGATGCAGCTATATTTAACAGACTTGAGCTTATATAGCGCTTTTCTGGTCTTTTGACTACTCAAAGCAGCTTTACACCGCAGGTCACATCCACCCATTCACACCAGTTCACTCTCACATTCACTCACTGATGGTACAGAGTTACTATGTCACTTATTTATCAGTATATCAACTAGCACATTCTTGCCCATTTACATGCCACTGGCGCAGCAGTGGGAGCGACTTGGGGTTAAGTGTCTTGCCCAAGAACACGGCTCGGAGCTGGGCTTGAACCTGCAACCTCCCGTTTACTGACCAAGAGCATTATCCAACTGCACCACCAACGATATCAGTCAGCTTCATTCCTCTCCAGATTATTTTCATTATAAATATTAATTTTAATATTATATTGATCTCCCTAGCCATGGTTGTATTGATTGTACATCCATGTAAACTATCTTTACAGACATGAGGACCCTCTTGAAAAAGAGATGCCACATCTCAAGGGGCTTACCTTTAATGAATTTAGATTTAACAAAGATAAAAATGGTGCTATACCGATAAAGATTGATTGATTGAGTCTATATTCAGCAGAGACAAATGTGATTTTAGTCCCTTTATCTCTGCTTGGATGGAAACTTTGGATGTATGTATGTGTATATACAAGTATAAATATTTATGTGTATTTGTATATATGCATATATGTGTATCATAAAATGAAGAGTTTGTCTTCAGCCTGCTCTGTTGTAAAACGTCTTGAGATAATACTTGTTATGAACTGGAGCTATACAAATAAAGAATGATTGATTGAGTGATTTTCCTTGTTAAATAAATAAATGGCATAACTTGTTTATGGACTTTGCTGATGTGTCTCTTGCATGTGTAGCACATTTTGCTGGTTTTTCTAGTCTCATAGGGAGCAATAGATTACTGACATCTACTCCTCTAAGGCCCCATTTACACGACAACGTTGTCATCAGAAACGGTAAGGTTTTTCCTTTGCATTTTAAGAAGCGCTCTGTGTTCACACGGAGATGCAGAATGACTGAAAACGCTGTAGCGTGCATGCCAGGCTAGTAGATGACAATGTAGGTTTGTAATGACACAGTGGTGTGTCACACACACGTACGCTTTCCGGTGATGACAAACTTTTCACAAACAACAATGGCCAGTGGACACACAAAGATGCAGGTGTTTCTTGTCTGGACAAAAATCTGTCTGGATATTTTTTTCTGGATAATAAACTGAGCACAGTAAGCAGCACACATGTTGCTCTGTAGACAGCTGAAGCTGTTGTTGTTGTTGTTGTTGTTGTTGTTGTTGTTGTTGTTGTTGTTCCTGGGTGTGCGCACAACCTCATCTGAAAGAGTACTGCGCATGTGATGACGTCAGCGTTTCAGGGGGAAACCTGTTTACATGGAGACAGATAGGAAAACATTTTAAAACATTTCACTCTGGACCCTGGTGTCCAAGTTTGCAGATTCAGGCACGCCAGGCACCGTTCTTCTGTAAACAGGGGGCAAAAATGCAATGAAAAATCTCTGTTTTCTTTGTGAACGGGGCTTAATTCCCCCCAGTTGGGGCATCTGTCTGCACCCTGAGGGGTTAGATGGTATACCTGTGCTTCAACAGAAGCTGCTAAAAAGTAGAATGGTACAGAAGTAACCTTTGGTGGTACTCTAATACTTATTGTCCAGTATTTGTTCCACGTTGTAGCAAACTCTTCATGCTTACAAAAATGAATAACTCACAGCTAACATGGAGCACATTGTGATCAGAACTTCAACTTAAATTAACTTTTTGACCTTCTTTCAGTAAGAAGTCATGTTTATGGTGCATTGTGTGACCTTAACTTAGAAACATGTTAAATTTTCCTCTAAAACTCTGAATAATGTCAGTATTTACTGTGAGTCCTTCCCTCATGTGATGAGCTGAGCAGCTCCATCACTGATCATCATCATCATCGAGGTTATCAGCATTGGCTCCAGCCCGTCTGCTGTTAGCACCTCTTCACCTGAACACTCACCTCGTTTAAAGGGATCAGTGATGAGCTCATTGTTATTCAGGTCACCAGTCCTCCGCCCTTGGATGATGATGAGACACGTTAACAGATCCTTATGTCACCATCAGAGCCTAAACATCCACATACCTACAGCAAAGTGCTGCTCTATCAGGAGCTGGATCGTGTCATCCAGTGAACCTTTAAGTGAAAATGTTCCTGCACTGAGACCTTCATGGTGCACTGATGGAGATGTCTGGTCTCCTTTGAGGACTGTGCCTCCTACTGGGAGACATCAGAATTACTCTCAAACAGCTGAAGGTACAAAACTTCATTTCTGTCACACTAGTGTCAACTTTTAACAAGATTTCATTTACGGGTAATATTCCCTCAGTTTGAAAATACTAAACAAGACAAGGGCAACAACTATGGCAGCAAAATGGAACAGAAACTATATTTAGGTTTTTCAGGTGAACATTTATCACCTGAAAACAGACTCTGTCCCTAAATAATATTTTCTATCTGAACATTTCTTCATTTCTCAAAATGAGCGGGCTGAATTAAGATGCAAAGTAAAAATTATTCAGAAGGCTGGTGTCTGTGAGTCTGTCCACTTACACGTGACATGCTGCCTTCATAAGCCAATCAGTGAAAGAAATAAAGCATTTATGGGCTCTTCTGCATCATTGTCTTTCAGTTTTAGGTCCTTTATGTGTACACAACGTATTTCAGGATTTGTTTTTTAAAAAGACAAAACAGAATCTTATATTATAATATTTCATAATAATCATAACATAATCCCTCAGATCAGTTTGTCCGGATTAAAAAAAAATCCATCCCATTGGTAAAATGTGTATTTGGCCAATATAATAAGTTAGGTATGGATGTAATGTATTTTTACATCTTAATCAGCCTTTTTTAATACAAACATGTAAAAACAAATGGAGACAAATGTAAATGTTCTAGAGTTAGGTTATCAAGATGGCCACTTTTAAGTTAAAAACAGTGTTTAGGAAATTTGGACCAATAATTATTAACATTAAACATTTTCTTATTTTATCAGAATACTTGCTTAAAATACAATTATTCCCATGGATGTGCCATCACTTTTCAAAAACATAACATGGTTTGGCATGTTTTAATAGTTTATTGAAAAATGTATGTAAAAACAAAAGGATTATGAGGAATATTTTCTTGTGAGTTGATCTGCTTACAAGTGTGTGTGTGTAACTTTGCTTGCATGAGTGACTCCATCTATCCAGTATCTGCACCGCTTACCCATTGGGGTTGTGGGGGAGTGGGGGTACACCCTGGACCAGTTGCCAGGCAATCACAGTGCCACAAAGAGAGACAATCATTCATGCCCCCACTCATACTTAAGGGCAATTTGGAGTCAACAATTAACTTAACAAGCATGTTAGTGGTCTATGGGAGGAAGCTGCAGTGCCTGGGAAGAACCCACTAGTGCATGGGGAGAACATGCAAACTCCACACAGGAAGGCCCTGACTGACATGGTGATCAAACCAGCAACCTTCTTGCTGCAAGGCAGGAGCACTACCTGCCTCGCCACCATGAGCGACGCATGAGTTTAAAATGATTGAAATTCAATGTTTCCAATAAAAATGTCAAAATACTTAAACAGTCAGAGACAAAACGTTTTCCACGTATGAGGCTTCACAAGGTGATGTTTGAAGAAATTATGGTTTGAAAATGTAGACACCAGGGGGATTTGAGGATGAGACACACGGAAAAATGGCTGCAGCCCTGAAAAACCCAGTGGAGCCATTTTCTGATGTGACTTTGGTACATGAACCTGCACTCTGGGGCTGGACCCATGGCACCGGTGCCTTCCTCTGGATGACATTAACCTTAAGGCCTGGCTTCAGGCTGCCCGTGCTCCAGTCTTATCCCTGAACTAGCTCCTATATGCTGCCATCCTAGCTCCTACTCTTGCCCTCAATGGCTTAAAGCAGTCCAACACTGAGGACAATGTGGCAAAGTCATGCTGAGGTTGTCAAATAAAAATATCTTAAAAATAATAATATATGAATGCTGGTAACATTTTTAAAAAATGGAGTTTATGCTGTGATGAAGGCTAAACCTGCCTGAAGCACTGATGAATAAATGTGTATTTTAGGGGGTCTAGGACATTGATTGATGTGGCTCTTAGTAAAACTGTTTTGCTACAGTATTTTTTCTGTGCTGACAGCTTGATGAAAGTTGCTGCATAAATCACTCACTGGTCACTTGGAAAACTGAAAACTATCGGTATGCCTGCTACTCCAAATGAAGTTTATATTCCAGAAATAGTTTTGAGCACATGTCTGCTAACTGACCTAATGCTCGGCCAGTTGTTTCTCTATATTGTGGTTTTGGTTGTAATAATTTTTAAAGCAGTCCTTCTGTAGACCTACTGTAGGCCTGCAGCCTTCATATAAAATCTCTCACCCTCTGAGGTAATAATCCCTCCACCAGCAGGAACTTCCTCCCTGAATCTGACTTGCATATCATAAGAGGAGAAGAAGAAGAATTTATGACTGTTTTTGGCTCAATCAGTCGGATCCCTAATGACTGAGAGGTGAGTGAATACACACCTCAGGCAGACTTCAGGGCGCCGTCCCTCCGTGTCTCCCAGCGAGGTGCGAAGGGTTCAATCTGCAGACAATAGAGCTCAATGGATCTCAATGATCCAGCAGTGAGCTCCGCTTTGAAGTCTCTTTGAAGAAGTAAATCTCCAACAGAGGAGAGACTCAGGGCACAGCCGGGGGGCTGCCACCGAAAGACTAATGAAAACATTTACCTGCAGACACACAGGACGCTGACATGGTGCAGGGCCTGGGACATCCCGGAAGAAACCGGCGCTATTTCTGCGTAAAAACTGCGCCGCTGCACATTGTCTGATTTATTTGTCTGCGTGAACATTGAGAGGGAAGGGGCATGAGGGACAGAGAAAGAACACTATGTTCTGTATCTTTGTGATGAAATCAGGAACACTGGTCTGCAGCGTTTGTTCCTTTTGTTGAATTTGACATCAGTGCTGCAACAGATGGCCCCAAACTACTGCTCGAGTTTCAAAGGTGGAGCTCCTCTGTGCTGCGTTATTTTGCACACACAATCACTAATGCTTGAGGAGCGAATCTGCGTTCACTGCGCTTGTGAATCTCTGTAAAATGTTCCCAGTGAGTTTACTTCATAAGTCGGGCTTATGCGATTTTACGGGTGCAAATGACATAGTTGGTTAAGTCAAAAATTCTTCAACAGAATTTTTTTTTTAACATATGTAATCACACTCATCAGATATTTAATACTTTAAAAACAAGATGGTATTATAGACTTGTCATCACCTTGAAAAAAAATGCACATATATGTGTAATCAAAAAACTTAAACCTGTAAAGTTGATTATTTTTGAAAAAAAAAAAAAGCAAATGGCCTTTACTTACAATCAACTTTATGGTGATCTTAATGCCGGTTATTATTGATGATGCTCATAAAAAAAGTATCTGGCATAAAATAAATTGTTTCAAATAAGATATATGACAAAATGACTAAACTCATGCAAACTTTACATGCACTCAATATGTCATACTCCCTTTATTTGATTTAGAGTTTAAATTAAAAAATAATATATATTTGGACTAATATGACCTACAGTGCACAAGTTATGTAAATAATCAGGAGTGATCTCCTCCTTCAGATGAAAGCGTGAATCTACAAAATGTCTTTTTTGACCGTTTAACTTTGACTAAGTGGTCAAGCCGTAAACCCTGTAGCCGCCCTACAGGGTCACACTGTAGAGCGGCTGCGGGTGCGGGCAGAGGCCGCTGACGGGGAGGAGCTGTTCACTCAGGGTGGTGCTGAAACTGAAACCAGAGCAGCCTGGACCTCCGCTGTCAGCTTCAGTCTGTGGATCTGGATTCGAGGTTATCACCTAAAGAGGTTTATCAGAGTCAGAAGCAATCGATTTGAATTCTGATAAAAATAAAAAGGACTTTCATTGGAATCAGTTACATCGTCCTCTTGTGATCCACAAGTGTTTGTTCCCTCTGGAGGTTTTCTGCAGTTTCCGAGGTGAACTGGTATGAATGGAGCATTTATTGTCAGAGACAATAAGAAAAGTTAATATTTCCAACAATTTTACTGTCTGCTGCTCTTCACACAAGCACAAAAAACAGCTGTGCGTTATTAAATTTAGCACATTCCTTCAATCCGCATGCACGCCTCGCTTTTCTGACGGTGTGATACATTATAAAGTGAGATCACGGTTTGGACTGTTGTTCCTTTTCTGTTATTGTCATACCAGCGTTAAAACAGGTCTCTGAATGAGTCTGTATGTTTGTGCGCAACATAACTCCAGGTCTGATGAGACGTTTGGGGACCTTGTCCAGCACATCTTTGTAAAACAGCTGTTGAGTGAACAATCCATTTTCAAACACTTCTGAAGAGCGTGAAGGAGCCCAGGTCTCCTCTTGCACAGGATGTTCAGCAGAAGCCACCCCACAGAAAAGAGGCCAGATTGTCTCCGAACAGAGGCCTCTGTTTGTGTCTTCAAGCGACCCTCTGTCGATATAAGCCCACAGGAGGGCCACACTTCTTTATTTACACATGCAAAGAGATGTCAGCGGAACGATAGAAACTGGATGGAGGTTGTAATTGAGCTTAATGGAGGCTGGGCTGTGCGTTTTCTCACGTTCACGGCTGAGATTCTGCGGCGCCACCAAGTCTGAGTATCAGATACATGACAGGTCGGGTTTAATGAGCTCTGAATGGACTCACTCAAGGTGATATCCGCTACTCAGTGCAAAGATACGGGGCCGCTTTAAAGGGAACTCATTTGGCCAAAAATGACACAGTGTTTTGATAACATGCTAATTAACCAAAGTTTTCAAGGCTCTAATTTTGTCCCGATTACATTTTTTTTTGTATTTTAAATGTATTTTACTGATGTTGTCCTGTTTAGAGTCTCGTGGCCCTCCTAGACTTCAAAGTGTTTTGTTTTCCACGCCTCTTCAGCACTTTAAAGTGTGTTGAAATGGGAAACCAAGACTGCTTTTAAGGGCTGAAAAATCCATAGAAGTAAGACATTGGTGTCTGTTTCTCAAAGGAAAAAATGATGGACATGGAATAAATGTAGGATGCGAAGAATATATATATATATATGTATGTATATATATATATATGTATGTATATATATATATATATATATATATATATATATATATATATATATATATATATATATATATATATATATATGTACATATATATATATATATATATATATATATATATATATATATATATATATATATATATATGTACACACACACACACACACATAGGGAGAGAGAGAGAGAGAGAGAGAGAGATGTGTGTGTTTATTTACTGAGTACATGGGTGTGACCCCTGCAGTACAGTGTTTGGTAAAGTCTAGCTCAAAGGAAAAACACTGATTTTGATATCTTCTAATGCCCTAAAATGGAGCAAACTGTCTGTCTGTGCGTCTGCCTGTCTCTCTTGGAGGGTTAAGGACTATTGATAAACGTCTCCATCCTGTTAGCCGGTTTGGTTGTTGCTGCTGCAGACAGGACAGAGAAGCGCCCATCTGTCTGAGCATCAGGCTGCTCCATGATGATGAGGTCTTTGTCATGGTATTGAGGGGGGGGGGGGGGGGGGGGGGGCTGAAAGTGAGAAAGTGCTGTTTGATGTCTGAATAAGGCATTTGCTGGAGGGAAAAGAGCAAATGAAACCTGAAATACTCAGAGATGCGTCCTCGTGTGCACTAAAACTGATTTAATCAGACTTACTCGACACTAACGTACCACAAAAACTTTAAATATTGAAGTCTGCGTCACATGTGCCGCAATATCATCAAGCACGAATGGTGTGCCTGTTCTCTTTCAAAGAGATGTCCCGCTTAACTTCACGCCGCATGACTGTTTTTTATTTTAATGGGACAGGGTCCTCCTGTTGATGTTTTCCTGGAGCCTCCACCCCAGCCCGGGTTTGTTCTCCACACAAACCTGCAGACTTTCTGGAGCCAGGCCGAAGGGCTCCCGCTGGAAGTGTAAACTCATCAATGGGCGGATTAATGAGGACTAATTGTCGACCATGATCTGCCCGTTAGCTGCTGTTTGAAGTGTAAATGACAATGAAAGCGAGGAGCATTTGGTGTGTGTGTGTGTGTGTGTGTGTGTTTGTGCTGCTGACAGCTGAGGGACAAACTTCACTGCCTGTGTCATGATTCTCCTCCTTATAGATTATAAAATCACGATCCTCTGATGTAATTACACTCGTTTGTATGGATCGGTTTGACTCGGCCTCAGCCTGATGTCAGTCTGATATGAGGAGAGGATCAAAAGCTGCAGATCTACACAATGAGCTCAGATAAGATCATTTCACTTTAATGGACAACTCCCATCTTTATCACTCCTTCAAGGGGCCCCCTCCTCAAGATGAAAGACAGGATGATGTATTCATGCTGAACTAATCCTGCAATAAAGATTATATCATCAACGCTATCGCGGAGATATTCACTGATGGCACCAACGAGACAAATCCTCTTCAAATGGCTCTGAGGAGGACGGTCTAGTACGAGGTCTGGCTGCAGAAGGGGCCCTTTAAACAAAACATGATCCAGGTATTCAAGCGCATTCATTGTTTATCGCCTATACTCTGATATGCAGCATCGCTTATCAAGACATCTTTGATAAATTCTGATGAATATATACCTGTGTTACCGGTAAACCAACTGTTTCTACCAAAGGATACCTTTCAAAGACATGACCTGAATTTGAACTAGAGATCCAATTCCAAATTTTAAGCAAAATGGAAAATTAACATAATATTAAGTAAGTTATCGTAAAAACAGCGATGTCTTTTCTCAATGGGCTCACTTGAACCATAACGTCTGATATAATTGCAGCAATAATCGACTCATTGAAATAGTTTGTTGTCATAACTTTAAGTCCCTTTAAAACCATTAAATTTATTTTTCGATAACTATATCTTAAGAAAAGCTCCTATATACTGACTACATGACATAGAGAACGGCATAATTCCCAGTTATCGAGGTTGAATGATTCAATTTCTCAAAACTGTGCTTTTTGAAGTGATTTTCTCACTTTATTTGTAAGTTGTATTAGTAAAGTAGACCGACTTGATATCTCTTTGGCCCGTTTTCATTTTAAAGCAAGGGCAATGCCCCAGAGAATATTTGCCTCTTAAACGTCCATCACTTTCACGCTTTTTTTCACGATATTTGTTCTGAGGCTGTGTCTGCTCCTTTTGTACCTCTGAATGTAATTTATGCACTCGTAATAACTATCTAGTTGTCCCAGTGTCTTCACACAGATGATATTATGTATGAGCAACCAAAAAAAGGTTTTACGCCCTGTTGAAGGATGCTAAAAAAGGCAGGGCTACCATGGTTCAGACTGTCATTGACGTTTGAATTATTGCTAAAACTCTATAAAGGATCAACAGACAGGGCACCCGTCTATTTAAATATATAAAGCACACACAAAGGCCTTACTGGAAACGTAAGCAACTGCAGTGAAACTTTGAAATGTTAAAACTATAATTCAACCATTTTCAAGGATTTCAAGCACCCATAGAACCCTCGTATCCAAATGCGCAAATAAGTTGGCAACATTCGGAAAACAAATGAGGCTGCAGCAGTTATTTCATTTGTGCAAACTGTGCAGTTTACACAGGTTTTACACAGGATTTCAGCAAAGAAACCAGAGAGTCACGAGCTTCAATATAGATGATAAACTTTATTCAACCATAAATATACTTTGGGTAAAGTATTTACAACTTTCATATCAATACAATAAAATTCACACATCAAATAAACTCTAGATTGCACTGTTTTGGGATTCTAAGTGTTTTCGCAGAGGGAGAGTCTCTTATGTTTTAGTCTTTCAGTAGAAACGTTGGCTGTGGATGACACGATGAGGAAGCTGGTGGGGGGGCATCTGTGGCTGAAGGACCAGCTGTGGGACAGGGAGAGGGTAGAAGGCTGGGGATGTCGCGGGGTAGTGGGGTCGCTGTCCAGGCATGGCGTGGTACTGAACCGGGGCCAGAGGCTGGAACATGACCGGGGGGACCTGCGGGGTCAGATAGTCCTGGACCTCACGTTTCAGCTTCATTCTTCGGTTCTGAAACCAAGTTCTAATCTAAAAGAGAGAAAACAAGGTAGGTCAGGACATGCGCAGTCAGGTTGTACTGGAGTTTGGTTTAATACATTTAAATGATGGATTTGTAGTTGGGGTCTTGTCATACCTGTGTTTCTGTGAGGTTCAGTTTCTGAGCTGTCTTCACTCTCTCTCCTGCGTCCAGGTACTTGTGTTTGGAGAAGATTTTCTCCAGTTTGTTGATCTGCTCGTTGGTGAACTTTGTGCGTACGCGGCGCTGCGGTGCGTCCCTGTCCGCCTCACTGCCCTCATCGACTGAGAGACACTCAGAGGAGGTGGCCTCACTCTCATAACCGGAGGAGTAACCACTGGTTTCTGAAACTGGAGGAAAGGAGAGAGAAAAAAGAGCTCTGGTTAGAACCGATGCTGTGCGCAAAACTGTGCGTAAAAGTCGACAGACTATTGAGAAGTCATGTAGTATCTTTCGATGCCATTTGATGGGATATGTTAAGTTATGAAAATGAGTAAAAATTAAAAAAAAAAATTCAAGGAGCACAGCAAGTAATGCAAAACTGTGTCCAAACATTGCACGCTATTTGAGGATTCAGCACAGGTCGTACCTTTTTATTACTGTAAGCATTATACCGAGAAAGAGATCTTTGCTGATTCGCATTATTTGAAACCTATATATAGCAATCATTAGTATAAACAAATTTAAAACTTATCATTATTCCACTACAATCTTGACATTGTCAAAATTTGTGATGAAACTGCACACTTTAATTGGCAAAAAAAGGATTAAGATGCGCAACAAATGAGATGCTCAATCCCTGTGCATCACGTTTAGTTGATAGAAGTGATTGTTGTGGCACAGAGGGAGGTCGAAATATTTTTTTTTTTGGCCTAATAAACTCGTTGTCAACTTACTTGGAGAGGCGCAGTGTCCAAGATGTAAAGGCGAACTCGTCAGGCTGTGGTCCTGCTCCCCGGCGCTTTGTTGGACAGTGACGGGATTTGCGGGCCTGGGTTTGGGCTCCAAGTAACTCTGCCCCAAGGTCGGTGGTCTTGGCTGCACCATGCAGGGGATGTGGGGTCTGCAGGCCGGCGTGTTGAGTTCATGCTCCTCGCTGCTCTTGGTGCTGTGATGGCTCTGAGCCAGCCAGTCCACGGAGTAGAACTTCACCATGTTGTCTGTGGTGCGTAGGGAGTGAGGAGGAGCTGTATGTGAGTGTGTCCGCAGCTGGCCCTCGCTAATAAGGCCACGGCCCTGGCTGTGATTTACATATGCATATGCGCTTGTTAACGCCTGATCGATCCCCATGATTAGAGCTTAATGGCCCCTTATTGAAGTCTTTACATATCCTGTGAGTGTGTGAAGAGCTGGCGCCGCCGAGTCTGTGAGAACCTCGGAGCTCATACATTTGTCCTGCAGACAGAAACTGAAGGCTGCAGTCACACAGCTGGAGGATCAGAGGACTTTCATCCAGCTGCTGCATACAGTAGTTAATGAAGACGGCGATATCATGTCTGCTTTCTCTCAGGAGCTTCACATTCACTGAAATCATTATTAGTTCATGTCTGACCTCGTGAGTTTTCAAGTTAATACATGCACATCTGGAGGCCACAGAGAGGTTCAGTGTCAGGGATTTGGTTTGATAGGGAGCACCGGGGCACAATGATAAAATGGGACACTTTTGATTTTCGTGTTTACATTTCTTTGACTCTAAACTCCTTCAATTTGTGGGACACGATTTTTAAATACCTTTACTGACCCCTATCTACAAATGTTCCAAATTAACCCCATTCAAGAGGGCAACTTCCTCCACTGAACACCATTTATAGGCAGTTTTAAAGCATTTTATAAGATAACAAATGGCATTGAATTTTTACTTCTTTATCCATTTGACAAAATATAAGAAATCAAAAAATAATATGATATTGTGAAATAAGAGACAGGAAGCGCTTGATGGCTATGTAAACCTAATACATTTTATGTAAATTGTTAAAAAACAAAAATGTACAATCATTCATTAAAATCTATTATAATAGAGAAACAAAGGCGTAGGTCTATTATTATGGTATTTGGGGTGGAAGTGAGGGATGAAAGCAAAGAACATACTGTTAGAGCTGTTAGACTTGTAGGTGTACGATTCTGACGTCAAGTTAAATGTGTAACCCTTGGTCCTATAACTTGGAGTTTCCATTGCAAAAATCAGTTACACAAATAAGATATCAAAATGTGTAACTTTGACCTTTATACAAATAAAGATTGATTGATTGATTGATTGAATGATTGATTAACCTTTGTGTTGCCTTTCTGTCATAATGAACTGCTCCACCCTCATGTGTGTGATCTGTATATATTCTTTATTTCATTCTTTTTTCTTTTTTTTTTTTTTTGTTATTTATGCAAAAGTTACGCTGTTTTGAAAATAAGAGAAGATAGGAGATTGTGGCTGAATTTCTGAAGTTTCTGCCTGACTAATAATAATAATAATAATAACAATAATAATAATAATATGATATGAAACACTTGAAAAAGGAGTTGTGGTAAAACAGTTTGCTGTTTTGTTAAAACTCACATCTTCACTGAATTCCTGTCGTGTTCAGCTTGTGCCTTATGCAAAAACAGAATTAGAGTTTTAAACCAACCGCACTGTTTTATTTTAGGAGTGTTGGTGACTTTATAGCCTTGAGGAAAAGAAAGTAGACAGAGCATTAAGAGTACACAGGGGTAAATCATAAAATCATTTGTTTCACATTAAGCTGTTGCCGCATTCTAATTTGAAGGTCCATCTGTTCCCATCATAACCTTTGACCTTTATCAACCAGAGGAGCACAGGAACCTAAAATAGCTTCAGTCTTTGCTGTGATTGCATTAAAATTGACCTGGACTGTCCGTGGCTAACCCTGACCCCTGACCCTTTGAGGGGATGCTAAATGATTTTGAAGCAGACACATCTGGCTGCAGACTTTACGACATATATATGTTTTATTTCAGTCAGCTCAGATAAAATAATTTTGGTTGTATTTTTTGCTTTCATATCTCATGTGTTGACATGGGAATTGTATGTCTGTCTGCTTCCTGTTTGAGAGTCACTGAAAACTTTTATTTTTGTCTGTTTCAGCCAGGACAAAGACATTTAATTTCTATGACCTTTCACCTGCTTAAATAAGTTATTGTATCAAAACCTTTCATAGCAAAAAGCCAAATGAATGTGCTTAAATCTTTATAAGTGTAATCTGATACATAAAATGTAGTTACTTTTAACAGATTAAGTTATCTGACATTGAAATGTTGAACTAGACTTTCTGTCTGAGAGCAGACAATGGTTCTTTGTTTAACGATGAATAATTAGTTAAAAGATCAAATGGAGGTGAGGAAACTGACTGTATGCATTCAGACTGCTTCAGAGATATTCACAAACACTGATATAGTATCTGCAAAGTACTATGTATAATTTAAAGTATGAAATCATTTCAGATCTAAACTTTTTATTCGTGGTTGTTTCTGGATTTGGTTGTTTGTTTTAATATTAGAAACTTAAAAAAAAATTCTCACTCAAAAATGAAGCAACATGTATGATTCTATTGCTCTTCAGCAGTTGTAGTCCCTCTCTCGCTCATAAAATGTTATGTTAAACTCAGCTTTGTCAAAACTTTGGAAATTGTTTTTCTGTTCATTTAGATATTGATTAATACATTACTTTTGTTCATAGGGGGTGTAGACTTTTATGCTGGGCACTGCATATGTGTGTGTATATATGTATGTATATATATATATATATATATACACACACACACATATATATATATATATATATATATACATACATATATATATATATATATATATATATAGAGAGAGAGAGAGAGAGAGAGAGAGAGAGAGAGAGAGAGAGAGGGAGAGAGAGTACTTAAAAGGTAAAACTATATATAACCTTATATCTACATTTACTGCGTTCAGCAACTTGTCTTTAAATGAAGTTTTTAAAAAGTTCGAGTCCAGTCTCCTTCTCATTCGTAATGCTTTGGTTGAAACGCAGGGACAGACTGTGGGACTGTTGTTGACGGTGTTGTTTGGTTCCCCGCTGCGCAGCTGGCGCCGGCAGTTTGGCGCAGTTTGGCTCAGGCTGCGCCTCGAACCTCCAGATCAAAGCTTTTACAGTAGCGACACAATGAGCGCTGATTGTCGTCTGTTCATGTGTTAATATGTCAAAACAAGCTGTGAGGAAACCAAACAGGACGACAGAGTCATCAGATAATCCTTCAATGGATGCTTCACACACCAAAGGATCCTACAGCAGCCCTACAGCAGCCCTACAGCTCCAATTAATGATCGATTATTGATCCAATCAAGACGATCTGAGGTAGAGTAGAATCATTGGAAGGTCTTGTATGGGGCTGTCACACCCTGTGGGATCTCTGTGGGACAAAGAAGCTCCTGCGTTGGCCCGTCATTTTTAGAAGAGGGGGCAGCAGAGAAGTTCAGCCTGTTTTTCTCGCTGATGTGTGGAGGCCGCAGGAGGAGTCTGTTTATGAGGAGCTTTATCTGAAGCTTTGAAGATGCTCCATGATCCAGTTAGATAACAAAGAAGAGAAACTTTCACACCGAGACTATTTCCTCACCCCAGACTCTGCCTGTATGTCTGCAGATCTATCTGTCTGTCCGTCCCTCCCAGTGAAATGACTGCAGTCTTAGTTGATATGAAACCCTGTTAGGTGTTGACTTACCTCTCAGCACCCCTGACATAAGAGCGACAAATATCCCCCGAGATGTTTAACACTTTAAAACTTCGCAAAAGTTTTAATTTCCAGCTGCGAACATGTGTGGTAATAATCAGTACACTCTAGAATCCGAGCAAGCGCCGTCAGTGGTTTTTAATCTTATGTTAAAACAGGTTGTAGGCAGTGTGGGGTTGCAAACTGGCATTGAAAAGTGCACTAAAAATGCCGTTAAAATCATCAATATTGGCACTGAATATGGTCAGGAACAAGGGGAATTTTCTATTTAACTGGCTGAGTTAAACAAATACCATCAATAAAACCGACAAAACTGCTGTGAAAAGCGTGTGATGGTGACAGTTACCTATATGGTCCTCTATATGCTCCAGCAGCTGATCATGATGACATATCAGTTACTCACTTGTTTAATCTGTATCCCATTCTTGACTCCATAGTAAAAACAATGCATAAATAAATGTAAAACCCTTTATTATAAAGTTCACAAATTCTAATGAATTTTTGTGAGTTAATGCATGAATAAAGCATAAATACGTTTTTATGACAGAATACCAGTAATGCACATGCGTCGACAGTTAATGCACTCATTGAGGTGTTTCAGTCACTATCATTCATTAATTATACAAGGTGACCATGCTGCCTGCAATTAAAGGAACTTGAGACACACAAAAGTGTAATAATCATCATAATTTCTGGATTCGATATGTTTGTGGACCTTCAAACAAGGCAGAAAAATACCTGTCATAAAATAAATACCATAAACATCATAAATAACCCATGATAACCAACACAGTTCAGAGACATTAGTTAATACACAAGGTAAGGCTAATAAGTGTGTAGTACTGTAGTATTTTATCATAAATAAATGTGTGAATTCATGATATTTCTTGCATGAATTCATGCAGAAAATTGACAAAAGTTTTCTAGAGCCCGCAAGAAAGTTTGTGGAACAAAAACAGGAAAGAAAAGAAAAACTGGAAGTTATTATCCAGCCTCTTTATTTTCATCTTGAAGCCCCTACCAGGTGAGTTTTGGTTTCATTATAAAGCTGCAATGGTTTAGTTTTGCATTTCGTTTATTTCCCCATCCTATAAACCATTCATGATTCTAATAGTCACTCCTCTGTAATAACTTTAAAGAATCCAGTTATGCATTTTTGTCCCAATCCCCTACCTCCTGACAGAGTTTTATTGTGCTGTGTTTTTCTCTGAGTCTTTAATCAATGGAAAACACATGCAAACATGTGACTTCATTTAAAAGACCACAGGCCTTCGTATGATTTTAGTTTTCAGTTCACAGTCAGCTTATTTATCCGTAGATAAGCTGACAGTCATGTACAGAAATTATCCTTAATGTGTTGTACTCTGGAATAATGTTCCTAAAATAAATAAAGTAAACAGTCTCCTGGAAGCATCATTAGCAGTGAATTAATGTGCTGATTAAAGTACAGTATCTGAACTGTATAGTCAAAGTAGTGAGAAATATATATATATATATATATATATATATATATATATATATATATATATATATATATATATATATATATATATATATATATATATGTATTTGCAATGAAGCTGTCTGTGTTGAAGATATTGTTCCTTTAGTGTAAGACATGAAAGTACTGAGAACTCCTCGTGTTTTGACTTTGTTATAAGTCAGTGACCATATCTCACCAGCCCCTCAGGCATTTTGGATATTTTTGTCATTTTTCTTCATGACATTTAGTGATTAATATGTCTGTGTTACAGTTTATGGCATGTATTTCTTCAAGACTGTAAATCTAATGTCAGTTACTCTAACAGGTCTATTAAACACTACTGACACTCTCTGAAAAACTACTTTAAAATCATCGTTCATCTTTATTTTTTCTGCTTTTTCTGCATAAACCTCTTCAGTCGCCTTATCTCTGCTAAGAACTACAAAGTAGTCAATAATGTTAACCCTTTAAATGCTAGCTTTTATACATGTTCACAATTCTTTGATATATTTAAAGAAAAGATCATTTATATCATGAACAGTTGAGGGTGGGGCATTGCTGGGGTCATGACCTCTCTCAGGTTCATTTCAGGAGTCTACTCTAAAGACACAAGAAACATCCATTAAATTACACAAACCCTGTATTATATGGAAAATATCTCATCATGTGTGTTTTTTAAATACAAAAGCAAACATATGGCATATGTCAAAATGGCATTTAAAGGGTTAAAATCCTAAATTCATTGAATATTTGGGGGTTTTAAAGAGTGGAAATGATTTGAGAGATTTATGCAGAAAAACATCTTTATGCATGATGATTTTATGGAAGTTTCTTTCCATGTACATTTTTTGGATTTTGGATCTCCAGAGGGGGTGAAATTTTACATCTGACACCACATAAAAATAATAATGCAATGAAATCAACGTTGCTGCTTTATGACATATCCAGGACTTATCTACCCCCTCCCTGCCCCGCACACACTACTCATTACACAACAATAATCAAATTTGATGTTTTTTTCATAAACATCAACACTGACATCATGTCTTCAAACTGGCATTTAAAGGGTTAAAATCCTGAAAATGATGGAATATTTGGTATTTTTGAGCAGAGCTGAAGTAGTGTGAAAGATTAATTCAGAAGAAAGTAGAACATGTTTTGATGTATGATGATTTTTATCAGTGTTTTTGTGCATTTACATTTTTAGTAAATTAGATCGATGCACAAGGGTTATGGTTATTGAATTCTGTACATGTAATTCAAGCATACAGACAAGTCAGATTATTTTGGTTTCAATCAGTTCACAGCAGATAAAAAGCAAACACCTTATGGTTTACAACAGTTTAAAATATATATTAAATTATCGATAAAGTGTATTTTTAACTGGCCTAAATGAGATTTAATCTTTCCATCACTGATCTATCATTTATAATTAAGCAAAATGCTAATGCTAACCAGCAGGCCAGAAAAGCGCCGCACAGCCGTCACATCACAAACACACTCTGACAGTGATACACTCCGTCGAGACAGGATTTATAAAACATCATTTATTAGACTGAGTTAAAGAAATCATCACACATCACCCCCTGTCTCCACGCTGCGTTTCACAGAATTAGAGCAACAGAGACAGAGCGAGCAAATAGACAAATATACACGGATGAACATTATTCCTCCAGGATCAGTTTTGCACTGACTGACATCTCATTACGTTCAATCACTGTCTCTGTTACAGAGGAGAAGCATCGTGACAGGACGCTGCAGGACACACATCTAATAATAAATGCAATCATTTTTATGATTTGTTGTACAAACAAGGCTTGATTGAATATTAGATCATGTCATATAAAACTGATTTGATCAGCATCAGACAGATAAGCAGACAAAGACTTCTTGATAAAGGATAATAAAATATACAATCATGAATGGTTAGTAACATTTCAATAAACGGTCACGGCTGATTTAACCTGAGGCTGAGCTTAACTGTTATTCCTCTACTGGGATGAATCCAGGCAGGTTCAGGGCTGGGAAACATTCTCAGTTTTTAAGTACAAATAATATATTTTTAATCTAGGGAAGGACAATATTGTCAGTTTAGTTCATGTTGATGAAGAAAAGAGATAGCAGGCCTAATACTTAATGAGAAGACTGTTTGTCCATGACATGCTTATTGATCCAAGACAAGCTATCAGTAATGTGCTAAAGAAAGTTATTTAATTTTCTATTGACTTTAGTAAAGGAGCTTTGGTATGTCCATACTTGTTTGACACCATTGGTTTGAATCTAAAACCAGAAGCGCTCTGAAAGCACAAACCTTCATCAAAACATTTTCGACCAAGTCATTCTTAAAAAAGAGGAAGACGGCCCTATCAAATAAAGTCCTCAAGTCCTTTATAAAACTCCAGGACCCACATTCGGGTTCAGATCACCACCAACATCTCAACACTTCTTCCTTTTGCCAAGACCGACTCCCTGAAAGTTTTCTCAAAATTTGTTCATACCTTTTTGAGTAAACTTGCAACAAGACCAACAAACAAACATAAGCTTCTTGGCAGAGGTAGAAAAGCAAGCAAACTCCAATATGAGGTTTAGACCGGTTTTAAAAAATGGTAAATAATGAAGACATGGGTGGTAATTAGGACTTTATTTATCAAAAAGTCCTAATTACCACCAGATAGGGTAAAATGATATTGCAATATTTTTCCTTCTGTGAAACACATTTTGATTTTTTAGGGCAATTTTTAAATAATTGATATGTTTTCTTGAATAACAGAGTTCAAACAAATGTTCACTATAGTTAGATATTTACTATAGACCTGTTTTTATTTATTTATTCTTTAAATCATGAACAAAAAAAGGCTAAAGAAAAAGAATCTATAAAACAGCCATTTTTTTCAGTGTACCACCGCTGTATCTATGATCATCTGCAGCTTTTACCTTGTAAGTGCAGGTAACACAATTACTCTGCAGCCCTGTGGTCCTTCAAGAAGCTTTCTGATGGTAATATCTGACATATTTTACTGTATATATAGAAATGAGGAAAGATCCAGATTTTAGCTTTATTTCTGGAAATGTGACTATTGCATATGAGCACATTACCATTGTGATGTCAGAACGATACATTGTTCAGCTGAAGTGGGAAAAGTGAAAGTCCAGGGCACCCTGACAATTTAACCCATCTTTCCAAAGTCCTGGCATCCATCCTTGTGTTCCTCGGACAGCATTCTCCTTACTCTGGCTAAATCATGACTTAAGATCATTAACTTTCTGCACTTTCTCAACATCAGTCAGAAAGTTTTTATCAGTTTGATATTGAAGAGTTAAGAATATGTTTACAATCCTCCCTTATATGGAAATGTTCCATGTTTTCATTAAAATATGTAGACAATTGTCAGCAATTTTTGATCATACAAACAAAACTCTTAGTGTGGATTTAGTGTTAGAAATTCTATTGCTGTTGCTGTGGTATCGGGTGGTATATCATTATTATATTCTAAGTATGATAATATCAAAGTTTATAACTCAGGTACCATGACAATTATATTTTTATTTCATAAAAATGCAATATAAAACATTTATCCTTTATCCCCACACAGCTGATTAATATTGAATATTATGGTCATTTGTAGATATTCCCTGGCCCTCAGTTGGCTGAATGGCCCTGTTTCTAACTTGCATGACCATCTGTGCCGAGTAATTGGATACCAAGTCAGTTTCTCCTCAGAAAGTAACAGTCCATAAAACAGCGTTGACATGTCATCGTTTACTGGATTCATTGTTCACTAAGCTCTCAAGAGCGCCTCGTCAGCTGGAAAGACAAGAGGAGGAATAACCCCCCACCCATGAAAATCTGAGAATAATCACATCCCAACCTCTGCTAAAGAAAACTGAATCGAACACTTTGACTAAAATACTTATAATTTCTATAAAACAAAAACAGCTCTTGTTCTCTGAACCTGTAAAGGCTCATAGTTAATTATAAGAAATCAATAACTCTAAGTGAAATAACAAAGAAGATCAGCTGCTCAGGTGAGACACGACCTTTACCACCCTCCAGGTGATAATCCTAAATGAGTGGAGTGTTGCAGGGCTGCACTGAATCAAAATATGACACAAAAGTGGTTCAGTATTATCTGTGTGTGAGTGTGTGTCATGGAGTCTGCGTGTGTGACATAACTGTGCCTCAGCATGATTTAGGCAGGAATGTGAGTGCAGGCCAGTGGGGCACTCATGATCCCCCCCGATCAGGCACAAGCACGGCACGGATCAGTGGCCCTTGTCTGAGTGTTCCCTGAAGATACAATAGATTCTGTTTAAAAGGCAGCTTTTCATGTTTGTTTTTCATCCTTTATCCACTCACACGTTGTAGGTCAAATGGATATTTGGAAAACTTTTGCTGAGTGAAGATTTTATAAGCTCCATTTGAGGGTGTGGTCCTGTGTTGATGGAAAATGGTGTCTTGGGCTTAAAAAATCTCACTCTGCACCAGTTTCTCCTCAGAGTGATGCCACTCTGTGACACACTTACTCCTGTTTCCATGAGAGTTGTACTGCAGCACAGGTTTTCAAACTCTTGCTGGTTTCAGTGATGAATTACATTCTTACACATTCTTACACATATTTCAGCTGCTCCCTCACATAGATGCTGCTTCAAACACTCTGCTGACATTTTGGATGAGACCCTATGTAACTGTTTAAAAACTGACCTTGTTGACTGGTTACCCATGGCTGCACATGTCTGTGGTTGCCTTAGTTAGTACTCATGAATGATTTTTAATGGCAGATTTGATCAAGGTCACTCAATATTTCTCAGATTAAAATTCAAACCAAAAAATGTTTTCACATACGCCTGCAAACACCAGCCAACTTGGTCACAAGTTAAACCCGTGAAACTCATGGTTAGGATAAATTTCAAAATGAAACCGCTTTTGCAGAGAAGTTGAGATAAAGTGCTGCATGTCACGGACACTGCTGCATAAAAGCATTTATCATTGCATTTACACATGTGGATGTGAACCAAAGTATTTCCGAAAACTCTGCATGTGATTATTTTTGAAAACGGAAGAGGAAGACCTCCGTTTAAAAGGTACCCCTGTACATGTGGACTTCGCCTCAGCTTTGACAGTGGCTTTAAAAAAGTTGTTTGAAGGAGATGGAAGTTCAGACCCAGTCTCAACCTGGCAAAGCCAGTCTGGTGGTCTTTGTCTCCAAAGTATTTTGAGGTCTCCCAAAGGGTGTAGTTCAGAGTCAGATGCAAGTGGTTTAGTTTTCCCTTTTCAAGCACTGTCAGTAACAGGAGGTTTTTCTTGATTACTGGTTTTATGCCGTCTTGTTTAATTCTATTTCTTCCTCCCAATAAACTGTTTTGAACTCTGATGGTTAGCCCTCCAGGAGAACTTTAAAGAGGTCATATTTCCCCTTTTTCAGGTTCATACATATGGTTTTGGATGACTGCTCGAGTATGTTCAACATAAACTAGTTTTCACATACTAAGTACCCTGATCCCCCTCTATTCTCAGTCTGTCTGATACTATCTGTTGAAGCTCTGGTCCCTTTAAGAACCCCCTACCAATGTGGCCCCATTCTGATTTGACTGGTTGAATAGTCCACTCTAGTAATTGCTCAGCTCAGCTCCTTGTTTCCAGAAACAGTGCAACCCAACAGGTCTGAAGTGCTGACAAAACAGTTGTAGGACATCCCAACGTAGTTGGGGGAATGAGTTGTTTCAGGCAGCGACTTGCACTGTAACAGGAGGAGAGGTAAACGTCCAGATTCTCTGGACTCTGATGTCTTGTGTACAGAAGTACTCTGTTCATACTCACATGTAAAGCACATCGGGCACATAAAACAGGAAAAGAAGCATATAACCTCTTTAAGACACCCCATGTCTGCTGCTGTCCCCCACTAATCCACACCCTGATAGGAGGGGAGGGAGAGACAAGAGATCATCAAAGTCAGAGGAACTGATCCTACAGAGACAAAGACAAAGAAATACTAATTCAACAGTTTTATCAATACATGCCATTACTGTTGACACATTTCAGTCAGAATCAAAATCCTGAACCATCAAACATGCCAACATCAGAGAGCAGAGTGAGAGCAGACTGTGTGCTTTATTAATATGATTAAAATGATATTCTCATGTTGTGCTGCGACCAGGAGGCTTCTGTCCATCACTCCACAATCATGAAGGAACTCCAGCCTTGGTGTTGCACATGCATTTTGCAACATAAAGACCTCAACAGCTTCGTCACAAGGTTAACCACAAAACTGAAAGTAAAGTCAGAGTATTAAACTCTGAAATATAGTTGTCTTTGTAGAAAAATGCCACAAGGAGCCGACAGAGTTCTTGGAGAAAGGGTGTAAAACATGAAAGTTTTGAGCTGTAAAAGGTAATCCAGGGCTTTAGGTTTATGAAGCATATCTGTGATGTTCAATTAAAGTCTTTGGAAAAATCAGTAGATAAAAACTCTGCTTGTCATAACAAAAGCGTATGAGTTTTTGAGTCGTGGCTCAGACTCTGGGGGTTGAACCACTGGGGTTGTCTGGCTCTGGGCCGTGTAGTCTGACCTGAACCGGGCTCATTGAAAAGTAGCTTTCACCTTCCTCAGCGTGTCCTGGATCCTCCGTGTTTGTCGCTCATTGGTCTGCTGGAAGTTGGCATCGTTGTCTCCAGCCAAGAGGTGGATGTCAGAGGTGGCGAATTGGGCGATTCGGTTGCGGAGGTAAGCCTGCAGCTCCCGGTCCGGGGTGTAGGGGCACACGCCCTCCTGGAAGGCATGGACCTGACTCACAACCTTTGCTATGCTCCTTTAGCCAAGATGGATGAATGACATGTAAAGGAAACACAGAAGGGAGGGTGAAAACAAGAAAAATACCTCATACTCTGTTACAAACAGAGCCTGTGCTCTTCTCCCACCAGCCTCACCAGCTTTGACCTGATTTGCAGAAAGTGGGGGTAACCTCAGGTCCCCGATAACCAGCTGTGTCTCTGCCTCTCCCTGCTACATCTCCTGACCCCAGCATCTGGCTGCAGCCCGACTCATCTCAGCATCTGGCCAAAAACCTCTTTTCCAATCAAACCTCATCCCACGGGCGCCATCTGGTGCAACACTGGCACCCCTACCGACAACCCAAATCCAACAGCTGTGCCAATTCCATCCCTCCACCTCTCTGAGTGACCTCAGCATCTGGTCAGCCATATTGAAGAGGAGGAGAAGGACACAGGAAAAAAAGTCCTTTTGGAGAGTTGGCTGACTTTGTCATAGATGGACATTTGAGATGTGGGCAGGGAGTTAATTATGTCGCTAACACTGATATTATTTTGTGTGCATTCAAAAAAGGCTAGCAGGCTCATTTAATGCCCAACCTATTAGAATAGTTGAAGTTCAAGCATGCAGAAACAAACCTTTCCTTTTACCTTCTACATTTCAAACAGCAGCCTTGAGGAGACCACACACTACTCTACCTTAGCATCACCATTTAAGGCCAACATACACAATCGTTGTGACATCAGTCTTGAGCAGTGATCACCAACTGGCAGCCCAAATCTTTCCATCTGGTCCTCAAAAGTTTCCATCTGGCCCCCTGAGTATTGTAATACAGAAGATGGTTAGGGCCACTCCAAAGAAATTTCTTTTAGAAACTGAAATTTTCTATGGCTGTGAAAAAAGTCTGAATTCTGAGGAAAAAGTCAGCGTATACAAACTGACTGAAACCTCAGAGTTGTGCTTTTTCTTTCTCGGACTTAAAAAAGGGTATGGGGTGGTGCTATGGTTCTCAGGATGTTATTTTTTTGTAGTTAAATACCCCAAACTATTAATGAAACAGGAATGACTTCCTGTTTGATCTGAAAGCCACCTGTAAGCCATAATTAGCCAATTTTCAACTGTGAAAACATATATAATGGAGTTTGGACCCAGTGATGAAACATATAAAAACCCAATAAAGAAGTAGCCCGCACATCAACTTTGTCCCAAGTGGCTGGCTGCAAAATGGCTAATAGGTACTGATCTCACTTTTAGAGGCTAGTAAATATAGATACAAGTTAGAAATTCAAAAGTTTGAACCATTAATAGTGTAAGTGGACCAAAACATTTCTATTTTTGTGTTTTTTCCGCAATTCTTTTTTTTTTTTTTTTTTGCAATGTCAGGCCCCAGAAGCATAGACCAGGAAAAAAGCTGGCCCTTGTTCGAATGTAGCTGATGACTCCTGCTCTTGAGGGATTGAGGTTGCTTTTTTCTGGTGAATGGTGATGCGGCACAAAGTGCTCTATACCTCATTTCAAGGCTCTAGTTTTATGTCTCTCACATCTACTTCATGATACAGTTGGATTTGTGAGCCCCCCTTGACTACACCAGAATCAGAACACAACATTTAGTCAAACTGCTCACACATTTTGAAACAAAGACAACTTTTACAAAACAAAGCAATAGTTAAGGCTTTCTTTTGGCTAATTTTATTTCACTGTATCTCTATTTAAAAATATATTAAGATGGCATTAAAATGATGTGTGAGGGTGGCAATGAAACAGTGCCTGTGCAGTATTTCTTAGATTGCACAGCTGAGACTTATTAAAAATCTTAATGTAGTTCCAGTGTTTCACTGTAGGACTTTAATGGACTTCCTTAATTCTTCTCTGGAGCAGAAAGTTTTCTATCCAAACTTTTCATTTACTTATTAGATTGATGTTTTTTGAGGTCAATGTAAGTTTGAATGAGGCTTCATGAAGTAAATTTTGACAAATAAAAACAGAAAAAAATGACACACACCCAAAGATTTCAAGAAATTCCCATGAGACTTTGCATTTCATGTGCTGCCAGAATAAAATAGAAGAAGTATAAAATAAGAGTGTTAAAAGTACACCATAGTATCAGTCAAGCTGTCCTGTATAAAGTCATTACTTTGTTTTATCCTCTTTATACATATATTTAAATCAGTGATTATTAATGTTTCAACACATTAACAGCCAAATATTTCACATTTTTGAGCCCCTGAAGCCTCAAAAAGATTTGTGTATGTATTTCTTTTAAAATAACATGGGCACATTCAACACTAGGAGACTAAAAAACTGCATTTTCTTTTTAAGATAATCTCCAGTTACACATCACTGTTATCATGTGATGAGAGAGTGACTTGATTAGCTTGTATTAAGTTTTATGGCCATTTTACAACAAACAACCAAGACCATCACGTGCACCCCAGGTCTTGCTGAGCGTTTCTAAAATGTTTGATTGTGGTGGAACCAGCCCAGATAAAACGTGAGCTCAAGATTTAAAAAGAGATATTGTTTGAGGTTTCAAGGAATTAGGACCATGAGGGCCTGTGTCCACATGCACTGTTTCTAGCTTGTTTTTCTTTTGCTCATTTTCAACTCTAAACCAGTGCGGTCCTGCGTTCCCACTGTTGTGCACCCTGAATGTAACAACACCCTCAGCATCAGCTGATTTTTATCATAGCACTCCCCTTTCCCTCAGTTGAAAACAGTTCACACAATCACTGACCAATGCCTCTGCTGTTCACTTTGTAAACAACAATGGAGGAAGTGACAATGAGCTGCCTCTTATATCCAAAGGTATCATATTTCTTGGTCTTCAACTTCTGCCAGTGGTAGGACACGGTTTCTGGACTCTGTGTTCATGTGTTCTGGGTGATTTTTTAGTTGGATAAAGAAACTATGATGCACACAAAACAATTTCAAAAAGCTTTACGGGTGTTACCAAGAGAAGTGAAAGTCAACTCTTGTTACCTAGCAACATTATGTGCTGTCAAACTGAGGCTCAGAGCTTTCTGTGGACACAGGCCCTACAGAGGTCAAAGTGAACAACTACTAAGATCTTTTCAGTTCATCACTGAGACAACGAGCATGTCATCCCAAATCTGAATCAGATTCCCCAGAGCATCTCTATCACAGAATTAAAACTGACAGGTTAAACTCAGCCACCCAAAAACATCATGCCTCTAGTCACAGCTTTTCCCAGAGCATGAAATACAGATCAGAATGAGATCTGACAAACACGGGCTGACCCGCTGGAATAAAAGCAGCTCATTACTGATCCAGCTCCCTCTCACCTGAGTTTGTTCCACTTGTACGCTCCTGTGGTTAACGTGAACGCTCCAATCTCACGCTGCTGGACATGCATGGCGAGGATGTGAGCACAGGGCAGGGTGGGCCTCTTCCTTGAGAGTTCTCCACCCATAAGACACAGGTCGTCACTCTTTAGAAACACCTGAGGGAACACATTTGTGAGTTCACTGACATAGACTTGAGCAGGGATGCTGCCAGGCTTTTTGGACCCAGTGAGAGTTTTTTTGGTTAATATTTTATGATTGAAAATTCCCGTATTGATGGATAGGTCATAATAATAATAAATGTAGAATGTCATTTTTCCCACAGTTGCCTGTAAAAAGAACCATGACAGTAAACATCTCAGACTTTACCTTGATATTGATGAAATGTCTTTTGGTTGTTCAGATTGATCACAAACTCAACTGGAGAGAAACGGTTGATTTTGATTTCTGGCATCTTGAAATGTTACAGTTTTATTCATCCATATTTATTTTATTGTAGTATTGTTTGAGTTAACACATTCCCAACATATCACCAAGGGCCTAACCTGAAACACCAGAGGAACAGCTTGATAAACTTCACTCATCCATCTGGAAAGAGCCCATAGAAAGTGTTTGGGAATGGGCAGAACCTTTCAAAGCATTTCCAGCAGGTGACAATAGTTCTGTCGGTCACATTCATTACGGGCCAATCAGATAATGTAGGGGCCAGGTGCTACTGCCGCTGCCTAAAGGACAGAAAGTGAGCCACTTAGAAGAAAGAACTCTCACAATAACATGTCTGTTGTTGAGCAATAATATCCTTTCTATATAGAAGTTAGTAGTGTTGTTTTTTTTTTTCATTTAATAAAGAAATGTGGTCAAAATCTGGTAAAACTACTACTGAAGCTGTTAGCTGCTACGCTAATCTCTGCATAGTCTTATTAAAATTCAGATTAATCTGTTTGTTCCAGAAATTATTTTGTAACTCATTCAACTAGATCAGCTAAAAATTTATATGTTCATTGAATAAAACATCCCTTCGTCAACTTTCATCCAAACATCAGGGAATTATCTTGTGGTATACAAAAATGGACTGGAACAGCTGAAAGGGTTACCACGTCTCTATGAAAATGTAATTTATTCAGTGTTTATAAACACCTTTCTTTTTTATTCTGTTACTTATTATTTTTTCTGTCATTACAGTTTCTCTTTTTTCTTTGAATACAATTGTTCCTCTTCATATTGATGTTCAATATCTTGTTTTGGTGGTTCAGTGTTACCTTATATGCGTCTCTTTGGTGTAGCCTACGTAAGTCCTTACCAGGTGTCTACAACTCCCACACACAGTTCAAGCTTTAAATAATGTGCTCAGAGCCACTTCCAGGTTTTTCCAAAAACTGGCACGAGAAGAACTCAACAGGACACAGCAGCCAAACACCAGTAACATTTGATTTAAAAATTATTTTAGCACAAATCTGATTCAGAGACAATGGTTTCAATGTCAGGTATAGACTGTATTTTTACAATAATCAATACAATCTACTATTTAAAATAATCAAAACCCTGTCTTTGGGGGTCACTCTGTTAACAATTAATCTTTCTTCCCTTAAAACTAAAATAGTACCCATAGCTTTAATTCATCTCTAACCTCTAGAGATTTTTCTTGTCTGATAATATTGTGTTTTCAGGCACAATAGGACTTAGTTTCACAATACCTCAACATTCATGCTGGAGTAGGATAGAACAGAATACAGTAAAATAGCATTTATTGCCACTGCACCTTAGTTCAACAACAACAAAGAAATTGCACAATTGAGTGCACCTTCACATTGCAGATGACAAAGTTATCCATTAGAATAGAAGCACGTAAATATTGTGCAGAATTTTGAAGGTGCATAAAAGGACTAAAGCTTGTTATAGGCGGGCTAATTATTTTCATTTTTTTATTTAATCTTTATTTTTACCAGGAACGTTCCCAATGAGATACAAAGATCTCTTTTGCAACCGAGTCCTTGGTAGGTAATTATTACACAGTAAAACATACAGTCAGATCAGGTCATGGACATAAAAGTACTCAGCATGTGCAATGTTAGCAGATGAAGCAGAGAACTACAATACTCTGTGGAAATATCCCTGTTATGTTGGATTTTGGAATGAAGGGACAAGAACATCAACTTCAATTCAAAAGCCTGTTTCTTTGGAGCAGCTGTGGTGCAACATCATTTTGGTGAAACACAGTTTTACGCACAGCCAAAGCATTAAAGTGTGCCTCTTCCCAGTTCACTGTCAACTGTAAGCATAACAGTAGCTGTAAAGGTTGTTCTAATCTTGTACAGTGTCCTTGAGTGTCATGAAAGGTACTTTTAAATAAAATGTATTATCATTATTATTATTACTTGCTATTCTGTTATTAGGCTGCAGATTTACAGATCAGGGGTCATATACTTGGCTGTGGGATGGTGAAAGATCAGATGATTAGGCTCTGTACCTTTTTAAATAAACCAATGATTGTTCCACATGTGACCTTTTGTGTTGAAGTGCTTGTAAAACAAATACCCTTCACAAAAAAGAACCATTAGAATTAACGTCAGAAGTTGTTTTGCCTCCAGGTTATGCTGTGATGCACCTGTGATGCAGGCCGAATCCTGTTTCTGTCTGAGTTGTATAGGTGGTAAAATCCCGTAGGACACTTTTAATACTTTTATTCTGGATTAACTGATAAATGTTATGTCTTATGTAGTTTGTGTTTTTTATGCTCTCCGTCCAAGACAAATTCTCTAAGGGGCAATAAGGTTTCATTCATTTGTTGTTAAAATTGAGGTAAGGACTTATGCAGAGTAGTAAAGTGATACTCTATTGTATCAGCCTCATAATATTCCAAATGTGGAAGCAAATTATTTCTCATTACAGTTAAACAGAGAGAATGCTCAGTGTTTGGAGCTCGAATCATCAGGTTCTTTTGAGGAAAAGTTCTGGAAGCAGAGCCAGCTGTAAGCCCTCACCTCACAGGCAGAACGCTTGAAGCTGTTTTTCTATCAATTTGTTTGCCCTGCAGCCCAGTTTCCCAATATGTGACTCTCCAAGGCTTTAGTTACAAACAACATACGTGTGGGCTTCCTCCAACACACCTACACACTCAAGCACACACACACCTGCACAGCTCGTAGCTCCTCCAGGATCTCACACACCTTGGAAGACAGATGTTTCCACGCCTGTTGGCAAAAGACCAGGAAGTTTTACTGAGCATCTCTGAAATTAAAACTAATTATGAACTGAATTCAATGAATCTAATCCCTGTCAAATGGTTAATGCATAAATTACACCTCATATAAACACTGGTATCTTTTAATAGAGAGTTTTAAGTGACTCATATTCACAGGCCACATTCCCACTCTCTCTCCATCTAATTTGAATGCATTAATACAAATTTCTAATTTCCAGAACTAATTAAACAGACAGATTTTCACATAGCTACACAAAAACATTTAGCTCAGGGTGTCTGACTTATTACTGAGCCTAAGAGTTTATACGTGGAGGATTTTATGAGATGCAGCCTTACTGGTAATTGCCTGACAATCACGTTGTCCAGACCTCCAAGGACCTGCATGGCGGTGGCAAAGTTCCTCGCTTCGTAGCAGTGCTTCCCGACCCACAGATACTTGGTCAGCACAGCAGCTTGGGTCTGAAAGAGGGGACAGATTGTTATGAATATAATATACTGCAGAAACTGGGGACATGCAAAATCTCAGTAATACCATCAATGTGGCAGACACCATAAACTGCATGATGGCTCAACTGGTTGAGAAAAATGCAAACAATAGATACCTTAAAGTTTCTTATAATGTATTGTATCTTTAAAGATGGATGGAATAAGGGGCTCAGAAACACTGGCCAAAATAAATTCCCAACATTTCTGGACTGAGGGGACATCACAGTGTGTATATACTGTATCTTTATCTGTAATGGCGTAACAAACAGGTCAGAATATCCGGATTACAAACTGGACAGGATTCCTTTGAAAGACAAAACTCAAACCTGTCCAAATCCATGAGAAAAAAACCCAAAAAACTCCTGGACACCAAAGAACAGGTCTTTTTGTTTTTAATGATCAATAGCTGCAGGGAAACTCTTCAAAATGCTCATAAAACAAAACAGAATAAAATAAATAAAATGTATAAATACAATAATTCCTCATTTCGAAAAAAAAGATGTCTCAGGAAGATTAGGTTGTGGTCAATGGGTGACTCACTGTTGGCTGTTTTTTATGTGAACAATCTCAAGATCATAAGGCCTGATACTTTTGTTATTAACAGTACATTTAAGGTTGCATCTTTGTGCTTATAATACTATACAGATATTGATATTTTTGAGACAAAAGTATGCAATTTCCACATCAATCGATTGATTATAGAAAGATAGATAGATAGATAGATAGATAGATAGATAGATAGATAGATAGATGGATAGATAGATATTTGAATGGATGTATAGATGCAACAGTTACCGGCAAAATGATAACCCGCAATAAAATATTAGACAATTAGTATTACCATTTCCTGTTTTATTTATCACTAAAACCATGTTTGACTACCTCACTTTGTCAAAAACTCACGGTGATACTGCTCATTGCCTGGAAAAGCCAGGACTGTTTGTCTGCTCCTTGGCAAAGCAGCAATAACCATAATATGAAATTTTCATACCATTACATCCCTAATGGATGGATTAAAGGATGGATGGATGAATGGATGGCCTTTCCTGTCCCAAAGGGAAATGTGCTCTCACAGTCTTTACCACCAAGAAAACATTTGCAATACATAAAAACATACACCATATCTGCACACTGACACAAGAACACATGGTTCATACAAAATAACATGGCTAGAATAGCTAGGGCAGCATGGTGGTGCAGCAGGCAGTGCATATGCCCTACAGCAAGAAGGTTGCTGGTTTGACCACCATGTGGTGCAGGTTTTCTCCAGGCAGTCCGGGTGTACCCCGCCTCTTGCCCAGTGTCAGCTGGGATAGGATCCAGCCCCCGTGACCCCAAAAAGGATAAGCAGTATATATAATGGATGGACAATGAAATAACCAGCTACAGTTAGTAGTACAGGTTGTTGAGTGCTGCTGTGGCAGAGGGCACGACGCTCTTCTCCATTTCAGCCTAATGGCAGCTGTGGGAAAATGGGTCGGGGGATGATGGGGGTCATTATCTACTGAACGTGCAAGTCTGATAATGGCTCTCTGGTTTAGGTCTGAGAGGTTAGGCGTGAAAGATCTGATCATTTAGGGGGCAGTGTGTGTGTGTGATTCTGGTGAGTTTACTTTAGCTGATGGTAGAGCATGTTGTAGAAACAAGGAGTGGGTTTAATGATGCTCTTATACAGAGGAAGCAAACAGAGAGGGCACTATAAGCCTGGGGGTGATTTTGAGGTAAAGTCAAAGTCACTGTGTCAGTCTGTGTTAGAAACAGGAGTAAAATAAGAGCAACTTTTTATTCTCTTACAAATGATACTGTTGATCTTTAAAATTTGAAAATTCAGTCATAATAAGGTAAGGCATCCTTGAACATATAAATTCATATTAATACTGTCCATCCCTATTCCTGACAGTCAATGAAACATGAAAAGACTCAAAAATGCCACTGAAGAGGTCACTCTTTGGCATGTGTGTCCATGTCCTCAGAGCAATCAGCACGAGCCATGACAGCTGTGTTGTCTCTTTCTCTCCTTCTGACCTTGTTACCTTGATGAGTTTTGTCTCCTCTCACCTTGACCGAGTCACTGATGACGATTTCAGCTGAGATCCAGTTAGTGACACTGTCGGCGTACGAGAGCAGCCGCTGCAGGAAGCTGCCTGAAGACATCTGCTCACATTCAAGTGCACTGCTGCCCTCTGCTGGAGTAACATGCTGAGAAACATTCCTGATGGTGGTAGGAAACAGAGGATGGAGAAATCACTACGGGGAAGGAAGAATAACTGAAAAAAATCATGTTCTCTGGTTAGATGTGTGCTATCCCTGTGCTGTGCTCTTTTGGAAGTGCTAAGCAAATATTTTTTCACATCTGGTCCCAATTCACAATGTTATGCCATTAATCTGCATAATGGCCTTCAGGGTGGAAATTCAGTTTAGTTTTGTGACATATTTTGAAATGAGAAATTAAGTCTTGATTTGTTCTATGTAATTTTAGTGTCATTTGTACTTTTTTCATTAGGAAGGAAAATCTAATTTAAAATTGAAATATTTTTGTGGAAATATCTGGAATTTTATCAATGGACCATATATCTCTGCCCTTCTTGGAGCTCCAGGAAACTTTTAACACTAAAATGTGAGACGGTTACAAAAAAATGTGATGAGTTTCACTATATCACAGAATGCTTCCTCCCTGAATGAGGAAATAATTAAGTAAAATGACAAATCTTCACTGTGTGTAAAAGTTTATATGCATTCATGTTGGTAATATGTTAGGCTGTAGACAGCCTTAATGACAGCTAATTTGACCCTTGCTTATATTAAAAAATGTGGAGTCAAAGAAAAGAGGTCTTTATTGGCTGAATGTGTTAAAGTCATGCAAAGTTTGAGCTTGACATCGCCGAAGAATTTATCACCAACATTCAGGGATGAACTGTTTTGTATTCTTACTGAGTAGGACTGATGGAGCAGATACTTTAGTAAAAATAATGGTTTTTAACATCATTCTTCACAGCAGGGGACACTTTTCCTCCAAACACCTTGATAACAGCTCACTGAATAAGGCCCCGTTAACATGACAATGCTGTCACCAGAAATAGAAAGATTTTTCCTTTCATTTTCCAAAGCGCCGCGTGATGCACATTCACACACAGATCCGCGGGAACGACTGAAAACGCTGTAAAGTGCATGCAAGGCCAGTAGTTGGCGATATAGGTTTGTAGGGAAACAACGGTGTGAAAACATGTGTACTCTTTTCAGTGAAGACAAACTTTTCACGCACAACAACGGCAAGTGGATGCACAAAGAAGCAGGAGTTTCTTGTCTACACAACAAATCTGTCCAGATATTTTTGTCTGGATAACAAACTGAGCACAGTAAAACAGCACACATGTTGCTCGGTAGACAGCCAAAGCTATTGTTGTTGTTGTTCCTGGGTGCGTGCGCAACCTTCATCTGAAAGCATACTGTGCATGCGCCATGCTCATCATTTTCTCTGAAAACGCTGCTTCCTGTTTACATGGAGACGGATACAGATACCAAAAAGTTTTCCAAACTTTTAACTCTGGACCCTGGTTTCAAAAGTTTGCAGATTCAGGCACTGCAGGCACCGCTCTCGTGTAAATGAAAGGCACAAACGCAACAAAAACTCTCCATTTCGGTCATTTTCGTTGTTGTGTAAACTGGGCCTCAAAGACTCTTGTTTGCTCTGCAGTGTGTTCTGAAATTCACTGAGCCCGGTGGGTGTGTTTCAGAGTTAGACTGTCTTTGGGACTGATTTCCACACATTTATCATATGAAATGCCACACCAGGGCTGCACAGTCATAGTGCAGTCGTCTCACAGCAGACCAAAAACATGCCTGTGGGGTCTTCTCTGGGTTTGCTCAATGATGGTTGATAGGCTTTAACTCTCATTATCCTACATGGGATAAGAGATATAACCCCCCCTCCCCATTTGCTCGATCTCCGGGGCTACTATCAGAGGTGTAGTATGGGAAAGAGGGGGGCATGTGAACTCAGTGGGGGACAGTAGAGCTGTCAGTGCTGTGGTCACAGTGGAGTCATGTTGGGTTTGGATGTATGTATATGTATATAAGTATATGTGCACTTTTATATGTTTATATGTGTATCTATGAAATGAAGAGTAAGGATTTGGCCTGCTCTATCGTAAAGTATCTTCAAATAAAATTTCTTATGATTTGACTAGACAAATAAAGTTTGATTCACTGATTGACTAATTGATTGGTTGTGTCTCTGCCTTTGTGTGTATGGGGAGCACACCCTCTGTCTCTCAGTGTGCAGCCCAAAGATGTACTGCACTGTGAATTGTAAGAAATATTATGGTCCTACAGAACTAATGTGAATGTCTTGAGGTGTATTGGTGATGACAGACCTTCATTGTGGACTTTTACATAAATGCAGGGTGAAAAGGGCTGTATACCATGGATGGGAAAAAGCCACAGCATCCTTTTACAAACAAGGCTCAACCCTGATTTGAATATACATAGCAGCAGATTTAAAAACTTCCATCGGGAATTTTTCACATACTTTCTTCCATTAAACTTCTTTTGCTAATAAATTTGGGAGATAATGTTGTTTTACTCACCTTAAGTTAATCAACAGGTAAAAACAGTGACAGTACATAGTGGTAAATATAGATTGCAAATTAATGACCAGAAAAAAATAAACTGTTATGAATATGGACTTGTTTTTGCATTTTTCCATGAGGTCTATTTCCTTCCAGAAATGATTAAAAAGTGTTTAGCAATACCTGTGTTGATTAGGCTAGGAAACTAATCAATACTTCTTATAGACCTTTCATTGTAATCCAACCAATTTAATCAGTCCATATATTTATCTACCTTTTGGGGGCACAGGGGTTGGAGCCTATTTCAGCTGGTATCAGGTACATGCACAGGGAGAACATGTTACCTCCACGCAGAAAGGACCCAGCTGACTCAGGGGGCTCTAATTTCATAGACCAGGCGCAGGCGGGGTGCACCTGCCCTGCGCCGCGCCTGCGCCACGCCAACGGGGTGTGTCCAGGGCATTTAACACAGCCGAGTGTAATCTTCACCAATCAAATGAACGCCTCTCCTCGCCTTTAAATGTGCCGCGGGCGAGGCGCAGCGACAATTTCACCTTGGTGGCGAAGAAAGTCAGAGCCGCTGTCACTTTTGCAGCAACTGGGAGAGCGCAGGGGCCACTGGGCCGCGCATCGGAGGCCATGATGCGCGTCACCGTGTGGACCAGCATTCCTGGTCTGTCATCGCCAAGTAGCAGGACCTTCGGTGAAAATATATCTCCTCCTCATCCTCCTTGCAATAATGTACTCCATCTTTTTAGATCACGTTAAGAATAAAGATTAAAACAGAGAAATATGGACAATCACAGGTAAATCCTTAAGACACCGAGTGACTTACATTTATTCAGCAAGCGTCTCTCTCTTTTTTCTTTTCTTTTGAATTTCATGAGATGAGAGAAACCGGATACTCCGTATCGGATGATGTGGCTGTTTGTGGTTGGCTGAGAGATGTGAACTCGATAGTTTGCGTCACTCTTCCGGCTGCCGTCAGGTTGAGTTTCCATGATGACAAACGTCTCTGATCTGACATCAGATGTGACGGGACAATTAATATAGATACAAATGTATGTGCTGGTTCAGACGGTTCCATTAAATAGTGGTTGCTGTAATTGTTTATTGCATTGAAATGTGCCTGACACTGTGGATACCTGCCTGTGAGGTTTTGGTGACGTGTGCACACTGTCCCCCTGTCAGCCAAATTACCACTGCACGGGATGCGCCTCGCCTGCACCGAGAATAGACCAGGTTGGAGCTGGCGGGCTTTCAGCGCACCTTCCACACAGTTTTTTGGCACGAAATTGTCACTGCACCAAGCTGAATCTTTCGACACCTCCCCCTGCACCATCACACCCATCTCAGCGCAGCCGGTCTACCAAATTGCCAAATTGGCTGGGCACGGCGGTGCGCCAGACAAAATTACCACTGCGCGGGGTGCGCCAGGCTGCACCAGGCTGCCCCACCCTGAGTTGCGCCAGGAAATTAGAGCCCAGGGAGTCAAGCCAACAACCTACTTCCTGTGAGGCATGAGCACTAACCTGCTGCAGCTCCAGTTTAAGAAAGAAACAAATCTAAATACAAAGGTTAAGGTCAATATCGCTGGTATGTGTACTTACTTGTTGGGTGTCGTTGCTTTAACCCTGATTCCTTGTGTTCTGGAGTTGAGGAAGTGAACCGGGTGACATCCCTGAAACAGTTCCTGCATCATAAAAATATGATTATTATCAGATCAGATAACTGACCTATTTCTAAGCCCCACTTAGAGAAGGGTCAGATAGATAAATGTCCAAGACATTTCAAAGGATCCCATACTGGATGTTTTCGGGTGTAAGGGTCTTATTTCACACAGAAGTCATTGAAAAGATCTTCACTATGCTGTGGATGATACATCCAGAACTTGGGGGCAGAAATGAAGGATAACAAGGCCAATCTGGAGGCAAGAGTTTACAGATCTCAGTGTAAGAGGGAGAAACCTCATACTATTAGCACCACATTTTTAGACAAAAAGTGAGATAAATATATTTTTACTTTAATGAACCTCTCCAAACTATTGTAGCCCTAGTCCTTGTACCTTGAAGGTGATGGGGGAACTTCTAGCTTTCCCTTCACAGAGGAATTGCTTAAACATAGAAATGAAAAACAAAAATATTTGTGTCAGCACAAATTAACTATTGTATTCATTCTGAAAAATAGTGTTAGCCAGCATTTTCCTGTCTTTGTGACGTGTATATCACGGTATTCAGTTGGGTTTGCTTTAAACTACAATGTTTGGCTCCCATTCACTCTAACGTCAGATAATTAAATAACAGTTCCACTTAAAAGAATTGAAAAGATATGATGACCAACGTAAAGAGGGGGACGTGACACGAGCAGCAATTAGCTTTCTGAAGGTAAAGCTATGAAGCACAGTTTGTTTCATGGTGATGTTCATTCACCAGGTTAACACAATATGTAGCTTTGTATATTACGTAATTTCATAGCTGACTTTGCTAACGCTATGTTGCCTTAGGATAGATGTAGACATCTTTGTTGATCTTCATGTTGAGCTGCTGTGGTCTGCCTCAGTTCAATCCAAAGGAGACACTTTGGTGTGTTCATGTGGGGTCAAGGGAAGAGAAAGACCACTCCATTCTCAAGCCTCTCAGGATACCTTGTATCAGTGTTATTTTTGGTCCATGCACATCATTTGAGCCTTTTCTCGAAGTTTTAACTGGATAAATATAAATAAAATGGCAGAGGGGCCAACGTTTCCAATGCTTTTCTATGGGAGTTTAAGAGCAGCATGTCTGAGTGTATTGAGTGGCTGCTGGACATGTGATTGGTCCATGGCATTGCAGGGCGGGTTTAGCAATATGTCAATCGTACTCATCCAGGCATTAAGTCTGCTGCAGTTAAAAGTTACAAGATTCACTATGGCACATAGATAAAGCTTATCAGCATATCTACATAATATCTCCTCCATTGATGGTAGGAGCCACAAACATTTCTGTGATCTGCATTGACATCCGTTTGTGCTCTAAATCCACGTCTGCACAGTGATCAGTTCAATGAAAACTAATGTCTGTAACTAGCACTGGCACATACATCTTTATATAAAAAAATACTGTTAATTACTGTGTACTGTGGGCCTGGATATTGAATCTTTGTTTTTGTTTAACACCTGAAACAGTGGGGTAATTTTTTTGTACAAGGTCTGGGCTTCTAAATCTCTGTAAACTATGCTCAGAATAACAGACAGTCTAAAATCTGGATTAAAGGAGTACCACTTCTCTTCTAGAAATGTTTTTTTTTGATTGTTGCTTAGAATCAGTATCATCTTAATTACGGGGGAATGTGACATTTGATCCTGTGGAACTGGCTCTGAAATCTGCTGCTGTAAAAATGCTTCCCTCTAGTGGTGCAAACAGAAAACAACATGGATTAAGTTGATGGAGAGGGTTTGAGTGAGGATGTCAGTGTACCTGCTGCAGGAGTGTGAGCTGCTGGGCGATGTGCTGAGCGCTGTATTCACTCTGACTGAGCGGGAGTCTCTCTTCACCGTGCAGACAGACGTTAGAGAGGTCATCCAACATGGTGCTGTAACACGGCATGGGCAGAGCGGCAGCGATGGAGAAGGCTTTCTCTTTAGGGAGGGAGGACGAGGGCTCCACCACTCTGGAGAATCTCCACTGAAGAGGAGACGGATGTGGTTATGGAGACATGATGGTATGTTTTAGGATTAAAAAGGAGCTGTCTCAGCAGAAAAAGACGATGAAATTTATTTAACATAAAATAAATGCATCAAAGAGACAAATTCATACTGCTAAGAACAATTAAAGCTTACTGCTTTACAAACCCTATGACTTAAAAATGTTATGAATAATTGTCATGCAATTTTTTTTCCCTGTGACATACAATGCAAAATAGATAACCCCATGAGGTTATGACTTACAAATGCAATAAGATAGGGTCACCTTAAATTAATGCATCAACATTTGCATTCGAAAGTCATAACTTACTTATTTTGTACTACAGTTATATGTAAACTAGACCAGTACTAAATTAAATTAAAGAATAAAGATTTGCTTCAATATTGCAAAAATATATTGGACTTATATAAAAGAAGTTGGGGCATTAACTTGTAATATATTAATAGAAGACTTATTTTTTGAGTAGCTAGTATCTTAAGGCATGATACTTTTAAACCAGTAAAAATATTACAATTACAGTTCAAAGTTAGTTACTGAGTTACTTTTAGTCATTGAGGGGCTGTTATTATGATTATGTGTAGACTTCTAAAATATTCATAACAATGTGAAGGAGGAGAGTGAAAGAGTGAGCTGTATTTAAAATATAGTTTTGATTTTGAGTTTGTCTTTGACAGAAACACAGGACAATGTTGAGTGTTAACAGTTTTAAAAGGGAAGAGTCATTATTAAATTACAGTGAAATACTTTTTTACTTTTGATACTAAGGTCACTTTATTATAAAGACTTATATTTGCCCAGCTCTGTAAGTGATAAGTATTAGCTTTAGTTTAAGCAATTCTAAAGGATTTCAATCTAAATCCTTCCTTGAGCCCGAGAGTAGATCGTTACAAAGTTTGACAAAAATACCTTGATGCATTTAACTTTACAGCAACCTTTACTGTTGACCTCATTTATCTAATCAGTTCCCCCTTGAGTTTGAGTAAATGAAGTTTGAAGTACATCAGGAATATCAGAAAAAAAGGTAAAAAAAAAAAATAAATATAATGCAATACTTCTATACTCCTGTAATATCTTTATTTTATATGGACTTTGCTGATAAATGCAGTTTTTTATACAGAACAATTTAAATTAGATCTTTAACTCAGTTTTCTATGAACCTTCTAGTTCTTCCACTGCACACTGACTGTAATACGGTAACGCAGGAGAGGGAGAGTTTATATTTTACATTTATAGACTTTACAGATGAACTCATGGTCTATGATTGTCATACTTACATCATACCGATGTCGAAGATGGAAAGTGTCATTACAAATATCTCATTGTTAAAAGTATTTTCACAATTACAATTTTAATAAAGATAAAGGAAGAAAAACTCTGACATTTCCATTTAATACAGTTACACAGTGAACTGTAACACCAGTGTATCAGTGGTGGGTGTGGCATGTGGGCTTCTTCATGTTACTTGCAGGTAACAAAGTGATGCCACTGATGGTGACATTGGACATATTTTTCCATTAAAACAACACATAAATGGCAGCATGACATACTTTAAGTCATGTGATTAACATTACACCACCGACATTGTTTCAATGTTAAAGTGCTAAATTAGTCCGCCCTAGTTTGAAGAAAATCCCTCACAGCATTCTTGACATCAACCTTCACAGTAATGGCCAGTGCATACGGATGAACAACCAAGAGACATAACTAACGCTGGCACTAAATGTAAACTTGTTGTGCTGATGGGATATTTGGCATTCAGGAGATAAAAACAACAAACTGCAGCAATACAAATCCAGAGTTTAAAGACTTCAAAATACAACAAATCAAAAATCCATGATTAAATCATGTCATGAGAAAAAACTTTCAGAGACTCTCTAAATAGATATTTTCTTTGACTATCATGATGAAGACAGCTCACTGACCTTTCTCCCAAGGTCCTCAGTGGATGAATGCACAGATGAAGAATCATCATCTTCCTCAAAGCTGCTCAGGCTTCCTCTACCTTGACTCCATGTTTTACAGGGAGGGTTGTTAAGGGCAGAGAGGATGGCCTCACCTCGACTGTCTACAGGAATCACCTGAGTGGAAACAAAACCACAGTGTGATCAAACATTTTGTTAAAAAATATCAACCACAGAGCAAAAACACGCTTTGACGGATGAGTTTATATTTAGGGGAGCTCAGCTGCATGCTTCATTGTTACCTCTCTGACTAAACAGTTGAATAACAGCCCCATGTCTGTTAGGCTTTTCAGTTGAAAAATTAGTACAACACAAATATATGTGCCTCCATCAAACAAAGATTATAACTATCCTAATACATACATCTTCAGAAATGACCATCTGACAAATGTCAAAGCCTTCTGAGTGTCGAGCTACTTGCCTGATAAGACAGCTCTGCTGAAAGAAAGTAAATGAGATGGTTTCATGTTACCTCAGTATTCAGGAAGTTTTCTAACTTTTCCACAAGTCGCGATTTTGATATGAAGTCAACGGATCTGCAGTCGGTCACCCAGAACTGAAGCAGGTCCAGACTGCGATGGAAGACCTTCTCATTGTCTCCTGACATGTCTGGACCTGGTCTAGGGGGAAAAAATCAGACGGTTTAAGGAACATGTTTTATTTATGTAATTTAATATTTTTTGTGGTGCACAGTAGAGGTGATTTGATTCAAGCACAGCAGCCTATCTATGAGTAAGTTTTTCCTGCACACATTGTAACCCCATCATATTTTGGACCGAAATGCTCAAGTTACTCGCAAACAGTGTGATGTGATACAGTTAATCAGATATAAGCATTACTGGAGCTTTAAGTACTTTGTCTGATTTTTAGGTTCATTCTGTTTATATTAGCTGCTTACTCTGGTTCTTTCGTGCCCTCTGCACATGAGTTAAGACTGGAAAGGAAATAGCAGCGGGAGTACTGGAGGCAGGATTGTTCCAAGCTTAAATGAATTTAATGAGTCCAATTTCAAATTGAAAAACTTGAATATCTTTATCTCTTAGATGGGGGGAAATACAGCAATGCAAAACATTTACAAAAATTTCAGCAACGTGGTGAAGGGGAGGTTTAGTACAGATTCACTGCTGATAAAAATCACGTAGACTAACTTTCTACAAACTAAGAGAATTTTGAGGTTTATGTAATAAATTACCTGATTATTCAAAGTTATGGTTTAAGTGTGATAATGCTACAGTTCTCAGTGTAATAAAAACTACCTCGCAGCACAGATGAATTTATCCATGATGAAGTGCAGCAACTGCTCAGGAGTGCAGAGAAAGCGGTAGGTGAACAAGAACTGCTGTATGTAGCCCTCCACTGCAGCATTTCTAAGAGGAAAAAGAGCATTAACACAATTAATTACAATATTTAATGTCATAAATTAGAATGAAAACGAAAAACACTTAAAGTCAAACATTTAATATCACCACTGTTATTGAAGGGAAACAAGAAAAATAAATATTATATTAAAAAAACATAGAATGAGTTTGAGTTAAATAACTTATTGACAAAGGAGGTAATGAGTCAAGAAACACTTTAAAAACTAGTTTAGTTTTCAAATGACAATGATGCAGGGCTCTGCTGCTCTTTCGAGGTGAACATGGGGGGTTGTCTTAAGTTCCTGGTTCTGCAATTTTCAGGGACATAGCTTGAAAAGTTTTTGAACCCCTAAAATATGCAACAAAGCTACCATCAGCATGAAATGTGCACTCAGTGTGAAAATGATGTCCAATGTCTATTTTTAAAATATGAATTAAGACAACTGTCTGTTGTGTTGATTTCATGGGTTCTTTTAAAACGTTGAATCCGTCCCAATCAAAACAAAACCAAATGTAGGTTTGAAGGTTACAAGTGGCGCTTGGGTGAAGGAACATGTCCAAATCATCAGTTAAGTACACTGTCTTTTCAGCGTTTCATTTATGTGACACAAAAGATCATACAGCATCTGAGACAGCAGCTATGACCATGAAGAGTCATGCTGTTAACATGCCACACTGTCATATTCCATGTTATTTGTTACATAAACATGTTATGGCATATTTAATCTATAGCCAGATCATTTTGAAGCTGACTCTTGTGCAACTGTTCAAGTTTTGTGATCAAAGGAACTGTTCACACATTTTAATCTGTTAAATAAGAAACCTTTGAGGACAGAAAACAAGAAGAAGCTTTATCTACAGCTTCACCTTCAGGCAGAGAGCTAAGGGAGGTAAAATAAGTCAGACACTGTGTTCCTGTTTCTATGACTGTTGATGCTGTTTCCATGACAACACATACAAACCAGCCACTGAAGTATAAGACTGGGTTGCAGTAGAACTACGGCTCTAAACAATGTAAAAAAGAGACATGAATGTAACCAGAGATGTGACTTGTCTTAGCTGGGACTCTGCTGTTGTGTTCCAGATCACATCAAAGAATCTGATGTTCTAATCTTTGTCCATTGTCTCATAAAGTCTTTTAAAAATGTACAAAATTTGTTGTTTTGTTCATTACGACAATATCCAGTGTCATTTTCAATATGTTTTAAATGATTTTCTACCTGTAGATACTAAATATGTAAAAAATAACAACAATCATTTCTATGTGTGTTTGCTTAATTAGGCGATCTCTCTCTCTCTCTGTCTCTCTCTCTCTCTCTCTCTCTCTATATATATATATATATATATATATATATATATATATATATACATATACATATATATATATGTTCAGAAATCATCTATAATGAATATAAACTGGAGAGGACTGATGTTGATCAATGTAGCAGCATCCAGCTGAACTGCCTTAATACTGGGTTTAACTGTATGTGTGTATTGTGGGCTGAGGACTTGACTTGCTCTTCTGGTTACTCTTACAATACTTCCATGCTGACATCAGCAGGGGCCTGAGGTGGTCCAGGGGCCATCTGCACATCTGCCAACACCAGCCCTGTAACATTCCAGGTGATCCTTTCTTTAACTTTCCACAAATGTCTACTTCCATTCAGGATTCACTGACATTATTTTGGAAGTCAAAGGTCAAGTAAATATAACTTTAAAGAAAGACTTATTTAATCAATGAAATCACGAGTGATTGCAAATTTGCAAACCTTATTGCAATTGTTTTTGTTTTTTAAAACATTCATCTGAAATTAGGTCACTTCATCTTAACACAGGAGGTATTTTTTAAAAATTGAAACTAGGGATGGGAATCAAAAGAAATTCCAAGTGAGAATAGTTTACAAGTTGGTCAAGGAATCAAATATTATTTGTCTTTTTGCTAAACTGTTCATTTATCAACTCCTTCTACTTTGTTCTGCATGCCTTGATTAAAGGCATCACGCTCATCAGAGTAAGCCAGCAGAAATGATAACAAAGAAGTCAAATTTATAATAATCCCAAATGGAGACAGAAGTGGTCAAAACTGTGGCTTCAGTTTCAAAGAATGAAGCTGACTGCACAACATTTAGTGGCTGGAAACAGCACCAACTTGCAGAGGTTTCTGACATTGTTGTCACTGAAGGCCATCATGGGCCAACTGTTGCCCACACAGAAAATCACATTAATCAATAAGGGTAATCGTTAAAGAATTGTGCCGAAAAGCAGAATCAATAAGTAGCATTGGCCTCAGTATCATCTTATCAATCACCATCCATGATTGAAACTCTATGGGATATGAGGTGAAGCAGTGAATTTAATTCATGAGCCTCAAAAGCTTTATGTCCTTAAGGCTGATGTATTGCAAGCTCCAAGATGCAGTTACAACATTTTCTGGCCCCCATCTGATCTCTCACTTCCACCTATGATGAATGACGTTCTTATTGCACCAACAAATGCATGTGAGGCATTGGTTCAGCATGGTTCATGTAAGACTTTATAGAGCTTCTTTTCTCTAACATAAGCCTGATTCCAGTGAACGTCCTCTCTTGCATGTGATCTTAATCAAAAAGTCAGTTGGTCTGAAGTCAAAAGGCTGGTGTAGAGAGCTGAACTGGGGTATAGATGAACGTGAGACGTCAAACTCTCTGGAAATTTAGGGTAATTGGAAAAAATTACAAGGCCATCCAGAATTTGTGTGGACTAGAGTCATTGTTTCTATCTAAAAATAGCAATTTCACGTACTGACAAGGAAATTATATTTATTACAATCACACTCCACAGAAGCTACCCCAGCCCTTCTTCTTGACCACCTTTGCACTTTCACTATTTGGCAATTCTGTACTGCATCCAGGCATGAAATAACCAGGTTTAAGATATTCCCACATTTGTAAAGATCACTAGATCTTCTAGATTTCATGGCTGCTATTTTTATTTATTACCATGACATTTTAGACATTATTCTCAATTTGTTTATAATGACCAGAGAAAAACGTGACAACAAATTTCTATTTTTGACCCTCATCAGTGTTACCTGGCGTAGAGGTAAGCCATGAGGCCCTCGGGGGAGCCTGCTTGTAAAGTGCTCTTCCCTTTGCTTGAACCAAAGCTCAGAATGGATGGATCGTCTAAGGACTGGAGGTCCAATGAGCCTGGACCACATGCTGCTAAGGAGGGCAGTAATGAAACCTCCAGGCCCCACTCGTCCACACTTAAGACCTGCATCAGCAAAAAACAGATAAGATAAAATAAATAAAACAAATACAATGCAAATGCCCTTCAGGGCCTTTGTAGAATTAAGTTAAACAGGAAATCCCTCCACACGGTTTGCTGGCATGCCTTGAATTCACATGATTAGTCTGACTAGTCAGATTTACAACAGAATCCAACAGTCAGTTCAAGCTCTTGACTCCTGCTAGTGCTGATTCAGATTCACCTCAAGGTATTTCTTCACACCATCCAGGAAGAGCACTTTGGATCGAAGTTCTTCAAACTGTTTTTTTAGTTTGGACAGCATTTGTTTGCTCTCTGAACCTTTGAGACAAAAAAACAGTTTTAAAGACCACCCTGGATCAGTATCCTTTAATTCTGTATATGAGCAGTAATAAAACCCTGGAACCTTTGTTTTTCCGCTCCTGTTGGATCAGCCTCTGGTAGAAATTCCTGGTTTTCTTCAGATTTCTTGTTTCAATCATAAGCTGCTGCTGCAGTTCCTGTAAAGAGAAAATCACACAAACTTTAGCCTTAAAATAATACCACATGCCTTCCACTGAAAGAAGCCTTTGGGTTTTTCCAGTGAGCATGTCTTATGTTTCTCTCTTCCCCGTGGAAACAGAGTGCAGCAGCTCTTTTGAAGTGAGAGGTCTCTACAGCAGCAATAGCAGCTCAGCTCTTAAGGTGTGTTATTAGCTGCTGTACAAACTGTCTGTGCCATCAAAGAGTGCAAACACAAAAGCTTTTCATTAATATTCTCTTACAGATGATAATAACTTCCTCGGCTGGGGGCGAAGTTCAACACATTCATATTCAGATCCAGTTTGGAGAGAATAACACACCAATTATCTGAAAGTCCCTGCACAGTTTATTTTTCTGTTTACTCAGAGCCTGCCAGAGCTACAGTTTATTACAGAGAGGAACATAATTCTGGCTCCTGTTCATTAAGACTGACCAGGTTAGTCACACAGTGTCCAGCATACATTCACGTACAACATAATACAAAGTCCTTCATGCAAAAATTATTAGATAACAGCAGGATGTCATTTTTCCCTCCAAGGGCATGTTAACTCATGTGAAATGTCATAGATTTTATATTTGTTGTATTTTTAAAGATGCAATAGAAGTGCCTCCGGCTATCTAAAAAAGTACAGCAATGGTTATAAACTCTGCTACTTAAACATGACTCAAACCGTACTGGCCATGTTTTATTATAGTTTGTCTAATAAAAATTGTCTTTAGTGACATGGTTTGGTCACCTCTGCCTCTCCTCTACAAAGAGTCCCTGTACAGACCTTTTGCATGAGGTGTCATGTTTCCCGGCGGAATGATAAAAGACACCATTACTCAATGGGTTTATGGCATTACTATGCAAAATTAACTTTACTGTTACACATAAACTTCCATCTACAAACCCAGCCAGGGTTCTCTCCTGCTGTGCAGCTGAGTGTGCTGACAAAGTCTAAACTGTCAGGATCACATACCTGCTAATCATGTTCTGAAACCTATTCCACAGCAAAGTCTAATTTGCAACCAGCAGTAACACGATGGGCTTGTACCAGTGTTTCTCAGACAGTGGGGTGAGACCCCCAAGGGGGGTGTGGCCACAAGTCAAAGCGGGCTTGGTTGCGCTGCTTTGCTTAAATATGAAAAAGGGCTAGATCGGAGTCTGCATGTTCTCTTCATGCATGCCTGGGTTTTCTTCAGGTAGTCTGGTTTCCCACAGATCAACCACATGCTCTTTAGGTTTATTGGTGATTCTACATTGCATTCAGGAATGTTTGCTTGGCAGTTTATCTCAAGATAATGATACTTGAAGGCAGTATGGATCCTCAGCATATGCATATGTTCACAAAAACATTCAAAGTATGAATGGGTATACAAAGTTATCAGATGTAGCTGTACTGTACTGTACTTTCAGCCATGTCACTGACTATTGTCAAGTACCTAATACAACCTAATTTCAAAAATACTGGACTATCCCTTTAAGACTCTTCAGCCAGTTCAAAATGCTACAGCACGTGTACTGACTAAAACTAGAAGGAGAGATCATTTTACTCCTGTATTAGCTTCTTTGCATTGGCTTCCCAAAAATATAGGACAGAATTCTTCTTCTCACTTATAAAGCTCTCAGTGGACAGGCACAAATTTATCTTAAAGAGCTTGTAGTGCTGTACAACCCCTCTAGAACATTATGCTCCCAAAATGCTGGCCTGCTTGTGGTACCATCAGTCTCTTAAAGTAGTATGGGAGGTAGAGCCTTCAGTTATCAGGCTCCTCTTCTCTGGAACCATTTACCGACCACGGTTCAGGAGGCAGACACCCTCTCTACCTTTAAGGATAGACTTAAAACATTCCTTTTTGATAAAGCTCTTTGCTAGGGCTGGCTTAGGCCTGGACCAGCTCATAGTTAAGGTGCAATAGGCTTAGACTGCTGGGGGATTCGTCTTCCCCATCTGTCCAACGCTCTTTTTGCCCAATATTTTCGTTCCTGTACTGCTCTCAGGTTTTGTCTCGTAGGCTGCTTAAGATTGTTGGTGTGGACAGCCTACTGCCCGGGACCAAGAAAGCTTTAACCACAACAATTACTAATATTCAGCCTTTCCTCTAGCCCCGTTCTGCTGTCATTACAGTTCCTGATATTTACTTCAGACAGATCAGCAAAAGTATATATATGAGAATATGAACTGGAGACCCCTAGGTCAAAATGGGAAGCACCTCTCAAGGTGATTGAGAATGACCGAGCCAAGATCCTGTGGGACTTCCTGATACAGACTGCCAAACTTGGTAATGGCCAACCAACCGGACATTGTAATCATAGATGAGCAGCAGAAGAAAGCCGTTGTGATTGATGTAGCCACCCCAAGTGATAGCAACATCAAGAAAAAGAAACAAGAGAAACTAGAGAAATACCAAGGGCTCAGAGAAGAGCTAGAGAAAGCCTGGAAGGTGAAGGCAACAGTAGTGCCTGTGGTCATCGGGGCACTCAGGGCAGTGACCCCCACACTGGAGAAGTGGCTCCAACAGATCCCTGGAGAAACATCAGACATGTCACTCCAGAAGAGTGCAGTCCTAGGAACAGCTAAGATACTGCGCAGGACCCTCAACCTCCCAGGCCTCTGGTAGAGGACCCGAGTTGAAGAGAATGAACAGCCACCCACCCCACCGGGAAGAGGGGGGGTGAGAGAAGAGTTTTTATATATACATGAAAAACAATGAACATTACCATGACCGGGACGAATTAATAAATGAAATGAAATGAAATGAAATATGAACACAGCAAAAAAAAAAAAAAACGTGCTGAGCTTTCCTGAAAAGGTTTTGTTTCTAATTGGCCCTGTTTGCAGTGAGGACATATTTGCCCCAGTAACCGACTGACCAGCTAAATCATTCCAATGCTTCAGTAGTATAAGCAGCAGTTTCTCTGCAGATGCTTCTACAGATGTTATGCTGTGATAAGTTACCATGCTATCTGGTGTTTTCTACGGTCTGCTGTAGACACCAGCCAGTGTTAAAAGCTTTTCTTCTTCATGTGCTCAGTTTGATTACATTTATATCATAAGGAATGCGACACACTGACAAATACAAATCATCTGTTAAATTTTACATGGGACGATTAACCTCCCCTATTAATCAGTGAATGGTTTTGTGGGTGGTTTAGCCTGAAAGCTTTCTTCCCATAATGCACAGCTCAATTCATAGTCACAGCAACACTGGCAGTGATGTTATGACCTGAGGGTAGCTCAGGCTGTTCGTAGGACTAATCCCGCTTCAAAATACTGCCGGGTGAACATGAGCAATCCAAAGGAAATAGGCAAATTTGTAGATTTTTTTTCAACTAAATCAGAGCAAAGTAATTGAGCTGTAGGTGTGAAAAACACCTCAGATATTTTAGCCTCTTATTTCTGGGCTGTCATGTTGTCTTCACATTGTTTGACACCAATGGACTCAAACTCTGACTCAACTTTTCTCTGATTATTAACCAGGGATGGGAATTAAAACAATTTCACCGATACCGATGCCCTTATTGATTTATCTGTCAGAGTTTTAGCCATTTCTCTTATCAATTCCTGTGGATTTCTGTTGTGTAAAAAAGTCTTCCTACTCATTTTCAGTGGCAACAACATGATATATAATGTTATGCAGCTACAGATGCATCTGCAAGTTGCTGGCGTTTCCAACCGTCACATTGACACAGTTATTCTGTATCGTTTTGTGTACAATTCAGCCTCAGTTTTGACCACTTCAACCTCCTGTCTTCTATGATCAGATCTTTATCTTTTCTGCTGAATGCTTCCATTGTGAGCCTAGTGTTCTTGTTTAGCAGGGTATACTTGAAGATTAACATTTTAATTCCTTGAGCAAGTTATTATTCACAACTGGAAGTGGTATTCGATTCCCATCCATAATATTCCACATTAAAGGCTGACTGCGGGATTTTTGTTAATTGGATCAAACATGATGAAACTTCCCATCTCAGTTGTCTTGGGGTTGCATACATAGCTGCAGAGATTTAACATGAAAAAAAGATACCCTTAAAACCAACATATTTTTCCTCCTTGCTATTTCAGAATTTTAACATCTTCTGGGGGCCTGATGGGAATTAGGAATCTGATGTGGCCCTGGGGTCCCCAGTTGATGAACACTGACTTCTCAGACAGCCTTTTCAGCTAAGCAAAGCTATTTTCTGCTTTCTTTTTATCTGTTCTCACGACCAGGGTGTGATATTTTGCCAAACAGCAACTGAAACTGCTGGTCACGAGCATATTTTGTGACATCAGACCTTCTGCACAAAGAGCTAAGAAATGTCAACTGATTTAATCAGTAAAGAAGCAAAGCACGAGTGAAAACAAAGTCATCACATGATTTTTGAGGGACAAAATATATATAATATTACAACTAAAACTCTGAGTTCTTCCCACTGATCCAGCTCAGTGCTGGTCATTCATTATCAATTATTACATTGGTAGGTAAGGCTCTTGATTAAAAGCCTCTTCCATGACCTTTTAATTGTGCATGTGACTGTTATTCACAGTCACATGCAGCAAATAACACCGTACATCATGATCCAGATTTGAAGTGCTGTAGGATCTGAATCACAGGCAGCTTTATGTTCAAACACACCAGTTTAAGGTCACGTCTGACTCACAGTTTTACCCACCTGCATTTTCACATCCAGACATGGTGATCCTGTATGCTGCCCTAGCTTCTTCGTGTACTCGATTACTTCTGGACTGAAACAATCCTCTCCGTAGAAGGCAAGGGGCCAGGCCGGACTGAAGCTGAGAGCAGGACCCTCTGCTCTGGATCCAGGTGAGACAAGGCGCTCCGACACCTGAGAGTCACTGTCCTCCATGTCCTCGGAGCAGTCAGGGCTCATGGGCACGTCGTGGGCCCCTGCCAGGCCTTCATCTCTCCCTGACACAAACTCAGCTTCAGAGGGACTTTCATCGCTGCCCCCTACCGAATATTCTCCTCCCTCCACAACCCCCGCCTCTGAGCCGTCAGTACTCATGCCTCCACCAGTAAACATAGACAGTGGTGAGAGAGAGGGGGAGGGAAAAAAAAGACTGAATCACATGCAGAGAAAAAATGAATTCAAAAGAGACACAGAGAGATCCTGGGTGATGTTAAGGGTATTTGTTGTGAAGCCTGTTAAGGCTGCACAATGTATCCTCTGTTTACATACAAGCAGAGCACTTCAACTTTCACTTCTTTCATTGTTGTCTGTTCCATCTTTAGTGCCTCATAAGAGTCATCCTGTCATCACAGCTTATACACAAATGAGGATAATCATGCCTTTATGAATGTCATAAATCAGGAATGTACAGTAGTCCTAAACATTAATTGCTTATTCATTTCATTTAAAAAAGATATAATATGATGATCCCTAACCCAATGCTAAAAAGATTCAAAATGCTACATCGTGTCACAAAGCAAAAATATTTTTGATAAACAAAAGTATTTCACTGGGAACAAAAAGACCGATTTGTCAGCGATTCTGTCTCTGATGTCTTTAGGGAAAGGTGGATCATGGAAACATCAATAGGTAAAATGTTGACCTCCAATAAGCAAGCCACATGCCTCATATTCATTATCTTGCTAAGATCTGAACTGAAAGATGACAAGATGGTCCAGCAAATGAACAAATGTGGGAAAGACATTGATCATCAAAAAATACAGTGTAGGAGATGCAGACCCTCCACCTGAAGATGCAAACATTTCAAACTATTGCAAAACACTGATTAAATCAGTTTAATGTCTTCCATAGATCTATATTACACAACAGCTTTGTCAGCTCAGTTGTAAGACATGACATAGTAAACATTTGCAAATTTAAAAAAAACCAAACAAAACAAATAAACGTATTGTCCTGTCTTATGTCAAATGGAAGATATCAAATATTCTCAACAGGCTGATTTTTTAACTTGTTCATATTAATAGTTAGTTAACATAAAGTCCTGATACATATCTAACTAAATATTTAAGCCTGCAAACACTTGTGTTGTGATTTTCGAGTATATTACTAAAGTACAAGAAGAACAATTACTGAAGAAGTCTGTTCTCAGTTATTAATTACAAAAGGATGAATAACATCCACTATTCTCTCTCTTCCTCGTCTCTTACCTCTACAGATGAAATGTTGATTCTCCTCTGATTTTAAGTGAAACTCTGTGTGCAAAGCTTCATTTTCTCCAAGACAGGGTTGGGCCTCGATTTGCGGCGCATCCAAAACAGCAGCAGCAGAGGGATTGGATGTGTGAATGTTTCCGTTCAGGTCGAAACAACCACGTGAAAAAACTTCCTTCCTCTGTGTCCAGACCGTGGATATGGAGAGTGGCGTCACGGCTGCCCTTTTCACACTCTTTGATGGAGGCTGCTCATTAGAGGCGCTGCAGGAGGTGCATGAGGAGAGAGAAACACACACAGAGAGGGTTCAAAGCCTATGATAATTAGCACTGATGTAAAGAATGATGTCAATCATGTGCATTTGAGAGTTTAATGAGAAGGAAAATTGAACCTTGCACAAACAAGGATATGGGGTTTGTGGGAAGGTTCAAGACAATTTATGAAATATGGTCCATTATGAAATCTGATATTTCACTGCGGGACTACAATGACACAAAAATATGTTGCAACCATTATCTATATCATAATATGCAACATGCTGCCTTCCAATGTGTCAAATATAGCATAATTCACAACACAGTGAATGAATACACTGTACTTCATGAGAAAAAACTACAACACATGGAGACAAAATTCAGGGCTAAACAACATCCACTGCAGAGAGAACTGAGCAGAGCCAGAGTGACATGATGTGAAGCCATGTTAACATTCTTGTCAAAAAATATAAATTCACTTATTTTTGATTAACTTTTTTTTTTATTCAGGAATAGAACTTACCTTTGAAACAGACTTGTCACAAAACTAGTCTGTCAATGCAGAAGAAAGGTGAAGAAATCATTTTAAAAAAAAAAGGTGTTTTTATGCCCAAAGGTTTCAAGTAGCTCAACGTCCAAAATGCACCTGGCTTGTTGTCTTTCCAGGCTGTTTTCTATTGGACAAGTGAGGTCAAACTTCAGGTTGGAGGTTAAGTGTTAACACCAGCAGGTGTCATTTTGTTGACTAGGTAGATTACTGAGAAGCTGGACTTGGGCCCTGATGAGGCAGATTGGAGGTGCCTGAGGTGGATTCATAAGATTCATCAGAATGTAAAATTATTTCTAGACAGCCTGAATTAATTTTTAAAAGTGAAGAGCATGGCATCAACTTGCTCTTTTGTGAAGTGTCTTGAGATAACATTTGTTTATGATTTGGCACAATACAAATGAAGACTGACTGATTGATTGATTGATTGATTGATTGACTGAATGATGGGAATTCAACACATTCCTCAATGTGTGAGATTTAAAGCCTGAAAAGTTCTTAAATAAAACACATAACACATTTCCTTGGTCATACTTTAACCCTCAAACTGACTGCAGCTGAAACATGATTCATTTCGTAAGTATGTCATTATACAGATATGGTTTCATATCTATTGGGACACAGATTTGAGGAGACACTGATGTCTGTTGAGACATCAGTGTCAGTTACAGTAACTGAAGATATTTAGCTTAAACAATCGTTCCCCACCCATTTACTTAACTCAGCTTGTTTAGTAAGCATTACTCCATCCCCAATTCAACTAAATTGCACATTCTAACTGACCAAACTTAACTTTTTCAGTTCCTGAACCCCAAATTATGTCTTTCAATAAATAGTGCCTGGTAAAATACATACACTGCACAGGGGGGTAGAACTGGGCAGTGACCCTAGGGACACATCCCTACCAATATCATGCCACTACCACATAGTCCCTACCCACAATTTCCATTGGGGTCTTGTCAATTTACTTAGAGTCAATTTCCACAGAGAAGTGCATTAAGAATCAAAGTTTCAGATTTTGATATAACTCGTACGCTTCACACATTGTTTTACAATAGTCAGCACGGGTTATTGCCTTTCACAGAAAACAATTAAGTGGCACGGCCTGTGGAGTCACCCAAGCCCTCCTCACTCTAACTCACGGTGCCAGAATCGCTGTAAGCAAAACACATCATAAACACCACACAATCAATTCCTTATCCACGTCAAACCCTCCCAATATACCCAACAAAACCAGCAACACAAAACACAAGCATTACAACACAAAACACAAGCATTTTAACATAAAATCACTCTTCACGTTATATTTCCCATGAGCCATTGCGGCCACCCGCAGCACCGCATAAAATATAAAACAGAGTGAGAGAGACAGAGTGTGAGACAGAGTACGGGAGTTCAGCTGAATTCAGTGTCTTTGTTCTGTCACGTCTCTCTTCTGTATCAAAAAGTTCGCTCACCATTCTTCTTCTTCTTTTGTGGATTTTCTTGGCGATTGGCAATCAACAGATTGGTGCATTACTGCCATCATCTGATGTGGACCGTGGATCCTGATATTATATATATATATATATATATATATATATATATACATATATATATAAATATTTATCCTGCTCAGAGCATTTATTTCCCTCAGATATTGAAGTAGCAATTGTAATTCCTTTCTTTCTGAATTTTGTCTCAAAATTTCGACACTAAGTTGACTTTTGGCTCTTTTAAGTGTTTTGATCAAATTCCTTCTTTCTGCTTCATATTTCCCACACTCAAATGATATATGTTCCACTGTTTCAGAATTTCCAAAACTACAACTACCCGATGCATGCTTCCCCGTCTTCAGTAATGTGCTGTTCAGCCTCAGAGCTCATGCCACCACTCTGTCCAAACTGGTATAAACTAGATTTTTGGTGGGTGGTGACGTTAACATGTTGCTGTCACGTAAAACTTGATGATACTGAGTTGTCTGAGCTCAATCACAAGATTACAATAAAATAGGCTATTAAAAAGTACAGTTTAGTTAGACTTCATAATTTATGTAAAGAAAAGACACATGTTTAAGTAATACTAACTCAGTTTGTTTGAGTAGAAACAATTGATTGGAGTTAAAAACACGATTACTATAAGAATGGACTTGAAAAAGTTCACCTTAATCAGAATAAACAAGTAATGTCACTAAATTAGACACATTTAAGTAATATGAACTCAATCTCTTTGAGTTGAATCAAAATCTGGGTTTACAGTGTATATAAGTATATCCATAAAATAGAGAGTTTGTCTTCAGCCTGCTCTATTGTAAAGTGTCTTGAGATAACAATTGTTATGAATTGGTGCTATACAAATAAAGATTGATTGATTGATTGCTTGAAATTAAGTTCAAAGGATGGTTCACAAAATTTCAAGTGGGGTTGAATTGGGTCCATTTCAATAGTAAATACACTCAGCTTAGAAATTTCAATTACTCGTGCTACTACTAAAGTAACGGTAGGCCACAAGTTTATTTGTAAGTTTATGAGGGTGTTGCTACACTCTCCCTCCGCTTTGTTGTACGTGATGGTATCACAGTTACTGTCGAGGGCCGCACTGTGTAAAGACGAAGAAGCGTTTTTTTTTTAGAAATCTGAGTCAAAGAATTAACTATGTTGTTGCTTGTAAAGGCTCAGCTTTGATCTCCCTTAAAAATGCAATAAGAATCATAGCACAATCATTTTTCCCAATATTGTTCAGCAATTATCAATACCAATTATTACCAAGTGAGACACTTTCATAAACATACCATATACATAAAAACACAGTCATTTATGACACCATTCAGCACCTAATATCATAAAACCACAGGACACAGCATACATGTCAGAGTTAAAAGAACCACCTGTTGATATGGAGAATAAAATCCCCTCTCTCTCTCCCATGGCTGAGCTCTGTGATCCCTGTATCAGTCAGGAAAAGAGCCTCTATCCCTCTGTAAAGCTCTGATGTCTCCCTCACACTGCACATTAAAGCCTCTCTGCACACACTGCCCTCAGCTCAAGAGAACCACAACGTCCTTTAAGCTCTTCTTTAGCTTACATCGAAATAAAAGGAGAGGAGCAAGCATAGCATTTGTTCCCTTTATTCATTCATATATTGAGTCATACATGCTCTTGAGTCCCCCCTCATCCCCCACCCTTTGGGCAACTTGTCAGCATATCAATATCAGCACAGAAGAGGCTTTAACTGAATCTTCACCCTCTTAAGCACAAATATAATGTGGAGCTGTTTCCATAGGGACCGTTTACGCTGCAGGCTGAAGTTTATGTATGGAGTGGGTGTTGTGTAAATGTTCATTTAAATTCTCTGTATGAGCACGATGTGTAAGGTGCTGCGGAGAAAAGGTCAGCCTCAGCGGGTTTCTATTTTAGCACCCACTTAAGAATGAATTAAATCTCTCCTTCCTGTATGCTTCATAGATTTGTAGTAGTTATTCTGACGGCAGATATCATCTCTGTAACTCACACTGTGGGATAATAGTGCTGATTTGATTTATTAGACCCACCTTCTGAAATATAACCAGCTCAATCCAAAGATTAAAAATAAAAGATCTGCAGCCTGGTGGTTTGGTCTCTGCAAGGCATACAAGTGCAAGTGCATAACAACAGATGTACGGTAGCAGCTGAAAAGGGGATGGGGTGTATGGGTTTGTGGTGGTGGTAGTACTCTGATTCATAGAAATCTCATAAGTTAGGGATCAGTATAAGGCACAATACCCTCCCCCATCTAATCTGTCTAGCTTTGAGTCAAAGTCAGCATTGCAGAAGGTCTGAACAAAACCCTTCAGAGCCTTAATAAGATATTTGAGAGCAAGTGGTGAACATGACGCTCACTGATCTACAACCTTTAACCTTAAAAAAACTGATCAGTTAATACCTGAGTCAGAAAGGACATTGTGCCATGTTTAACAGAATCTCTTGATGACTCCTTAAAATTTAATTTCACATTCAAAGGAAGCCAAGAAAGAACACAATGCTTCATTAACTTGCCCTTTGACCTATGACCTCCAAAATGTAATCAGTTCATATTTGTGTCAGGGTGCACATTTTTTCTTAAGTTTAAAGAAAATCCTCCAAAATGTTTTTGAGAATTTGAAATCACAGGATCACCTACACAAACAAAGGATGATCATGCAGTTCAAGGACATTGGGCATCGTCCCTCTGAAGTCTCTCTCTTACACTCAAATATAAACAACTAAAGTGACAGTGTTCATTTAGGATGATAAATTAAAGGGAAGACAGAAGGCTAACAGTGCTAGCACTGCTAGTACTAGCAATGGTCCACAACTTTGCAAACCACCAACAGGTTTGTAAATGATGCTGTGCTCCTTTGAGTAGTGCACTCAAATTTCACCTTGTGGAGAGCTTTATTTCCTTCTAGCTGGATGAATCTGATGTTTACTGTGTTGAGCCATGTTTGAAATGGTCCAGGGAACATCTCTGAAGAGCAGGGATGTGATGTTTTTTTTTCAGTGAGGCTGCTTCATCTGAAACCACAGAAGCTGTGCTCTTTTTGTGAGACAAAACTTTGTTTTTCATTTCAAAAACAAAAAAAGACACCAAAAAAAAACTTAAATGAATTTCAAATGTTTCAAGCAAAGACAAGTTTGGTTGGGAACAGGATGATCTCTAAAATGGGCAGAAAGTCCAACACTAAACCAACCTATTTGTATATATATATATATATATATATATATATATATATATATATATATATATATACACACACACATATATATGTATATATATATATATATATATATATATATATATATATATATATATATATATATATATATATATATATATATATATATATATATATATAAAACACTAAGCCAATCAGCATGAGTCTCCTATTGGATAATTACCGTATGGCCGATTATCTTTCAGCTGGCAACAAGTTATTTTACCCCAGCTGATGCAATGAGTAGCTTCTCATTTCTTAAACAACAGACACATCTTGTGGTCGTGGAATAGATGTTAGCCTGTTTAAAAAGGGTCAAATCATTGCCGTGCATCAAGCAGAGACAACATTTAAGGAGATTGCAGAAACTACTGAAACTGTCCAACACATTATTAAAAACTGGAAGGATAGTGGGAAACCATCGTCTTTGAGGAAGAAATGTGGTCTTAAAAAAAATCCTGAATGATCGTGACCGGCAATCACTTAAATGTTTGGCCAAATCAGATCGAAGAAAAACAACAGTAGAACTCAGGGGTGTGTTTAATAGTGAAAGTCAGAGCATTTCCACACGCACACTGAGAAGGGAACTCAAGGGATTGGGACTGAACAGCTGTGTAGCCTTAAGAAAACCACTAATCAGTAAGGCTAACCGAAGAGGCTTCAGTTTGCTAGGGAGCATAAAGATTGGACTCTGAAGGACTGGAAGAAGGTCATGTGGTCTGATGAGTCTCTTCTTACCCTGTTCCAGAGTGATGGGAGCATCAGGGTAAGAAGAGAGGCAGGTGAAGTGATGCACCCATCATGCCTAGTGCCTACTGTACAAGCCTGTGGGGGCAGTGCTATGATCTGGGGCTGCTGCAGTTAGTCAGGTCTAGGTTCAGCAACATTATGGCCCAAAGAATGAGGTCAGCTGACTACCTGAATATACTGAATGACCAGGTTATTCCATCAATGGATTTTTTCTTCCCTAATGGCACAGGCATGGACACGGGCAAAGGTGATGGACTGCCCAGGCGTGTCTCCAGACCTAAACCCTATGGAGCATCTGTGGGGCGTCCTCCAACAGAAGGTGGAGGAGTGTAAGGTCTCTAACATCCACCAGCTCCATGATGTGGTCATGGGGGAGTGGAAAAGGATTCCAGTGGCAACCTGTGAAGCTCTGGTGAACTCCATGCCCAAGAGGGTTAAGGCAGTGCTGAAAATAATGGTGGCTACATAAAATATTTACACTTTGGGCCCAATTTGGACACTTTCACTTTGGGGTGTACTCACTTTTGTTGCCAGCAGTTTAGACATTAATGGCTGTGTGTGAAGTTATTTTGAGGCGACAGTAAATTTACACTGTTATACAAGCTGGACACTGACTACTTTATATTGTAATAAAGTGTCATTTCTCCAGTGTTGTCCCATGAAAAGATAAAGTAAAATATTAGCTGAAATGTGAGGGGTGTACTCACTTTTGTGAGATACTGTACATACATCCAGAATTGTATCCATCCAGGCAGAGACAAAGGGACTAAAATAACATTTTTATCTGCTGAATTTAGACTCAATCAATCTTTATTTGTATAGCACCATATTTGTCTTTGTTGAATATAAATTCATTAAAGGTAAGCCCCCCCAAGATGAGGCACCTCACCTCCAAGAGGGACCTCATGTCCATATGGCTGTAGTAGTAAAGGTAGTTACTGTTGATGTATAATCAATACATCCATGGATGGAGAGATCAATTCAAAATTAAAATTAATATCTATAATGAATATAATCTGAAGAGGCAGATGGCAGTGTGAATTGTTCAGTGGTACTCACAGTGTGGATGGGCTGTAGTTCACCAGGCAGTGCAGTAAACCCAGCAAGTCCTCCTCCCAGTAAAGATGACTGAACCTCTCCTTTACAACAGTAGCAAAGGTTTGGAACTGCAGGTCCTTTAAGGAGAAGATGTACTCCCCTCGGAGATAAAAAAGGAGCAGATATCTATATGAATATGTCTTAAAAATGACTGCAGGATCAAGAAGATCAATGCTGCTTTGCCATCTCATGCACTTAAAGAGCTGTATGTTGTTTCAGAAACACTGCACAAACTTTGACATCATATACAAAGGGGTCTCTGTTGAGCTGCAGCCGTCTAGTGTACCCCCTCCATCCTGACATCAATGGAAACAGAGAGTATGAAATGTGAGTGAGAGTTATTTCTTCTCTCCACCTGAGGGCATCCCTTTATGGAGAGAATATTGTTTCTTTATTATTCAATCAATCTAAAAAGGTTTTGCAAAAAAAAAGAGAGTTGAGACCACAAAACATAAAGTTGAAATCAAAAAAGGAAAGATCAATCAAATAGAATAGATTTGAGACCAAAAAACTGTAAGAAACAAAATAAAATTGAGATCAAAACAGAACAGGTTGCAAATGAAAATAAAATAATTTGAGAACATATTGATTTAACTTCAGTTAAAACTAATATTTTTTGCTTGCAAATCTGACTGAACCAAATGGGCGGGGCCAACGCTGGTGGAAGAGACAAGAGTTCCTATCGGTCGGTTTGACCTTGCTCCACCACCAGTCATCGTCGCTCACCTCCTCTGTGCTGTTGCTGGCTGCTTCCGCACTGAATTATGCTAATTATTTTAGGCTACAACCTGCCGTACATTCATAACAACAATAATTATAAGGCCTGGTTAGTGCAAGCATGCTGATTAGCATGGTTGTCTCAGCTTGTCCCGGCTTGAGCAGAGTAGCTGGTGAGGGTAGGGAGCATACAAGGCGGATACAACGCAAGGCTGTTATTGCAACATGTTGCATAGTACAGTAGTAGGACAAGCTGAGACAACCATGCTAATCAGCATGCTTGCACTAACCGGGCCTTATAATTATTGTTGTTATGAATGTACGGCCGGTTGTAGCCTAAAATATTTAGCATAATTCAGTGTGGAAGCAGAGAGGTGGTTCGGCGATGACTGGTGGTGGAGCAAGGTCAAACCGACCAATAGGAACTCTTGTCTCTTCCACCAGCGTTGGCCCCGCCCATTTGGTTCAGTCAGATTTGCAAGCAAAACTTTAGAATTCGCAAGCAAAAAATATTAGTTTTAACTGAAGTTAAATCAATATGTTCTCAAATTATTTTATTTTCATTTGCAACCTGTTCTGTTTTGATCTCAATTTTTTTTTTTTTTTTTGGTTGCCACTTACAGTTTTTTGGTCTCAAATCTATTCTATTTGATTGATCTTTCCTTTTTTGATTGCAACTTTATGTTTTGTGGTCTCAACTCTCTTTTTTGGTTGCAAAACCTTTTTAGATTGATTGAATAATAAAGAAACAATTTTCTCTCCATATCCCTTAAGCTTCCTCTTCTATTATGGTGAAGACTGTCGCCCCTGTCTGCATGTGTGATCCATGTGAAGAGGGTGTTAGAGAGTTCTGTTTGTGTGCTGATATTCTTAGAGCCATATTAGACCAATCCATGGAATTATTTAGACATTATGAGAAATTATTAAAACCATGACCTGTTCTCCTTACAGCTACTTCCAAAAACCTCAAGCTGGCTGTAAATAATATCAAAGTATTTCACAAGTAAAATTATGTAATTGTCCATTACTGTAAATTCATATGAACACTTACATTTTTCAGACTATCAACAAAAAATCTGAGTAGATAAGCATTACGTAAATTTCCACCTTAAATTTCAGAAGTTAGACATTTCAAGTATCATCAGTCCATTACTTTTAGATTATTTGTGTTAATTAATTTCATTTGTAAAAGGACTATGTACAATATCAAACATAAATGTTTCCATTTGAGGCATTGTACCAGAGCTAGCTTAAAGCTTATTTACATCTGCAGTCCATTGGCAGGTCACAAGACACCTGATATCAGTTTATTATAAGCCATAAAATATTCGACCCATGAGAGTTTGCACATTTTTTGTGTTTAATTTTAAATCAAGTACTTGTAATTGTTTTTAGTTCTTTTGCACAATTTAAACTATGAGCAAATATAATGTACTCAGTGTTTCAAAGAGCTTAAATCAGGTTGATATCTTCATTTTTGATGACTGCTGGAGATATGTTCACAATCACTAATGTTAAACCCTCACATACTCCTGATCTAACTCTATTCTCTCTCTGTCTGGAGTTCCTGCCTCTTTAAGGCTCCCTTCCAGACTTGGACCCAGTCTGCTCTGATTGGTTGGTCAGATCAGTGCTGCTCAGTGTCATGTTATCAGTGACTCTACATTCATTCTGCAGCCTGCAGCTCAGAGTAACCTGAGGTAAGGTAAAATATCAGCCATTTTAGCATAAATAATTATGCTTTTCTATTTACTTATGCCAACACATTCCAATTATGCTGCAGCTAAAAAAGAACTATTTTTCCAGAGGAAAATTTAAAAATGGAGTTTGAGTTAATATAAAAAACACTTACCCATTGCTATGTCCTCATGCTCATTGTCTAAGCAGCCATTAAGTAAAAACTCTCCTTTGAGTAGGTCAATCACCTCCTGAAGGGCTGGGAGGACTTTACGGGATACAGATTCAGCAGGAAACTGGTCCTCATTGTGTGTTTGTGGGTCTGTTTGTCCATTATAAGCTCCATGTACTCTGCGCACCACTTGACCGTCAGCACTGAGAAAAGATGACGCTGGGCCGTAATCCTGATGTTTAGGTTCATTCACACAATCCATAAACACACCATCAGTGCTCTCTGGTGCAGTGATCAGTCCCTGCAAAGGCTGAGGGACCAAAGAGAGGTCAATGTCCAACCCAAGGAGAGACTCTGGAGCACGGACATGGACAGGAACCAGGGAGAGACGTCCTGTTTGGGGATCCTGATGGAAGAGGTAGTTGTTGAAAACACCACAACCGTTCAAGTTAGACGGAGACTGATGAGGAAGAGACACTTCCATACAAGACACATCAGGGAGAGAGGATGCAGCCAGTGTGTTGTCTCCACATGTTTGAGTTAATTCTGTTTGACTGACAGTCAGCTCCTGTGTTTGCAGATCTAGTTCAGCCTGAGCAGAGTAAAAGTCCTCAGAGTTTGAAGTATGATTAAGGCCCCTTTCCTCAATGCCTTCACTGCTTGGTGTGAATCCATCCACAGTCCTGTACAAAAAGGAAGTTTTGGATGTTAGCTCATGCTGAAGTTTTCCCAGGAATATTTATGAAACTCTCAAGTCTGTTGGTTAAAAATGGAGCAACAATCAGTGACAGATTTAAGATGGACTGAATGTTTCAGCAAGAGTAAGGCCCAATCTGCCAGTCCCCCAAAATGAGTAGTTGTATCCATCGTCAAAGTGAACAACAATCAATGCCACACCTAGATGCTTCAAGACCTCCTGACAGAAAGTGTTGCATGTTAAATTTTACTTTCAACCTCTAAGTGACTCTGATCAATGAGAGCACAGAGTGCTTTGCATGTGCAACAGTCATAAACTAAAACAAACTGAACAGAAAATCAAAAGAAAAATGGAGCTTGTGTTGCAAGATGAAACTAGACTTTAGAAATGTTTGTGGAGCTTTAACAACACCAATTAACAGTTTTATTGATATCGATACCCTTATTAATATTTAGTTTCGCTTATCTGTCTGTAGAGGGAATTATTGGTATTCCATATCTGTGGTGGGAGTAGGGTTGAAGAAGATGGTTCAGCATTTCCCAAACCTGGACCTGGAATTATGTTTGAGCTCATCAGTAATGCCACGTAGCCTTGTGGGTCCTGTGATGTTGCACTAACATTCATTAGGTTTTACAGTGGGGACATAAACTCCATGCACATTAAAATACTGCATTTAATTAAGCAGTAAATGTTGAACCTCTTCCCTGTAAACCTGGATGAAAAAAAACTATAATTCTACAATAGACTCATAACATATGAGTCTCTGCACTGAGAAAAATCCTCCTTACCTGCTCAAAGCAGCGGTGAAAGCACTTTGAAATATGTCATAGGTCAAGTTGGCTAAAATAAAAACCATTTGTTATCCGTTTGTTGCAGCAGGATGACCATTTGAGACAATCTTAACAATGTTTAATGAGCCTCAAGGCTAACTTCAAGGGTTAAAGTATGATGTGTTGAATGACAGTTCAGACAATTGACAATTTGACGAATGGATAAAAAGTTATCATATTGTGTTCAAACATTATTTCAAGAGAAAAATAATGTATGTGTAAAATGTGTTTTTGGTCTAAAAACATTATAATATCTGTTGTTTGGAGGTAATTTTTTTTTTTTTTTACCATGAAACTGATATGTTCCCAAGGGGTAAAATAAAAATTGAAAAGGTATTTTTTGTTTTTTGTTTTTAGATCTTAAACTGCATCAATGATGTTTAGTGAAATGTTTTTTTTCCTCAAAATTAAAAACAAAAACAGAAATTGTTTTGGATTTAATGAATATTTCATTTTCTTTTCAGTAACATATAGAGTGTTCTTAAAAAAATGCCCAAAACACCACAGAATGGTGAACCTGAGATACACAAACATGTTTTGTTGCGTCACTGCCATAGACACTTTTCTATTGTTTGGTGGGCAGATATTAAGACAACACATTTGAATATAACTTTTAAAAACTGCTTGTGCTAACAATAATCTGATTTGTTTACGCAACATTGATGAAAAAACAAATTGCATTTTCAGACAGCTGTGTCTATACAAATTTGTCATCAGAAAATTAATTTGACTGTTTTTATGTAACATTTAAAAACATCACACTGGCAAATTTCACATTTCCCAAAAAGAATAGACCTTTAACGCACCACAAAATAAACATACAGTTAGCTGCTAAGTAGCTAATAAACTTTTTTTTTTGCTAAAACAATGGTTAGTTTTTCTGACAAACCGTACTTGCTACAGAGATTGCGAGCACTCAAATGGTCGATTTGAGGAAATAAAGAAGGAACAGCAGAGCCATCAAGCAGACAGCTGATGTATGATAAGATGATGCAGTGAGACTTAAAAACAGAACTGATAATCTCAAACTTTGTGAAAAATAGCATCAAAATGAATGACTGCTTTTGCTTCAAGCTAGCATTTCCTTCATTAAAGCATTTTGATTGGCAAAAAATAGTGTCATCTTTTGTGATGTCGCCCCCATGTGAAGTTTGTGTGTTGTCTTCTTTGTCTGACGGTCAAGTCACAACAAAATGCTGCAGCCCTCAAAATACGACATTGCAGATTTGATCAGAAAATCAGAACTACATCATTAATCTTCAAGGATAAATGTGGTAAAGGTCATACCCCTCTGTCACAGCTCCAGGGTCTGGTCCCTCCTCCTCAGAGTCCCCCTCACTGGTCAGGATGATGGGGGAGAAGTGTGTGGCTCTGGAAGTGAAGGCCTCTGGGAGTTGTAGCTCCTTGTGGACTGCATAGCTGTGGGGAACAGGGCCAGGCACAGGAGCCAGTCGGCTCTCAGTGGCCATGGGCACAAAGCCTACACACAGTTACAACGCCAGGAACAATATCAGTGATATTGTCTCATGCAATCATCATCTGCACCTTTAACAAACTTTGTTTAATATCATAAAGTTCTGCAAATCAAAAGTCTTCTTTACTGAATCTGATGGTGCCATTTAACAACCCAACAACAGTAATAATAATAATAATAATAATAATTTGCAGCACTGACTGAACTTCGCTCAACTCTGCTTGCTTTGGATTTGGTACCAGAAAAAAGAGCTGGATTGAGAAGAGTCTGAACCACAAGCTGAAATTCACTGTTAAAGTGTCATTGTTTTTTTATGTGACAAACTGGAAGTGAATAACTTCTACATCACATCTGAATGTTTCTGTTTGTCATTCATGTATAATGTAATCTATTTTGCATAAACAATATTGCATGAGGGTCTTTCATAAGAACATCAAGCTGTCCTACCGCTGTTGTTTTGTACAGACTCTTCACATGAGATTTGATGAGTTTCATTTTCATTCAGATCGTCTGCGTCGCTGACTTTGGAGGCTGGCTGCAGGAAAATACATTTATATCATTACAACGACTGAGAAAAACAACGGGACAGACAAAAAGAGCGCCACAAAAGACAAACAAAGCAACACAGAGGGTTTAATGATATGCAGTGGAAACTTTTGAACCTCTTTATCTGTTTATTTGTGTTACAAAAAAAAAAAGTACCGGGTGGACTCTTCTGATGAGGGTGTTCCAGATGGCCTCAGCAGTTGTCCCTTGAAGTGACAAGTAGTCATGGCAGCTCTGAAACAAACCCATGTTAGGACACAGTGAGAACAATGTAAGAAACCTCATACGCAACCACATACAATGATCACATAATTAATGTTCTAAAATTATTAAGAGTTTTATGTTGAATAAAAAACATCCAGGATGAGCAAAACTGTGGTGTTAATTTCAAAAAGACTTGGTTGACTTTTAGGCTGGGTATTATTAAGTGTGTGTAAGAATTTGCAGTTTCCATTGAGAACTGTAAAAGACATTTTTTAATCCATATAAAGGACACCCACAGTCTGAAAACACTAGAACAGCTATGTCAGCATTCTCATGTTAAGTGTCCAGCAGAGAGTTTAGCTGCAGAATTCTGGGATATTTACTCCAGGGTTGGTGCTGAGAAGGGAAACATGGAAAAATCTTTGTGATAAAGTATAACCAATAAAGAATCAGAGTTACTTTTTTGGCCATGACAATGGTGGGTCTCTCTATCGGCGTCCTCTTGGCCATCTCCAGCAGCAGCCTCTTCAGTTTACGAGGCATTGCCAGCTTCTGATTTGGAGATAAACTGAACTTGGCTGATGCCCAGAGAATAGCAGCAACCCCATAAACACAAACCTGAGCCAAGACAGAGAGAGAGGGTCCTTAACCAAGGAAAAGGGAAAAGTAGAAGTCAATTTAATAAAAAGTAAATAAAGGACATTTAGGAAAGCCAACCTTCTCTGTTATAATCCCATGTTCTTGATATTCAGGCGCAAGAAAAAAATCATCTCTGGATCCTGCAAAAGAAAGATGTGGTCAACAAAAAGCATCCTACTCATTTTAAATTTTGATTTACTGGTAAACAACTAACAGCTGAGAAAGTGAAACTGCTTTGCTTCATCAGCAGAGGGATTTCTGAGGGTCTGGATGAGTAAACACGACTGTTTTTGCCCTTTAGGAGGGCACCCTGTCAGACTGAAGAAAAGGACATGCAATATGAACTGTCACACTTATTCATTGGATTTATTTTACAAGTTCGATTTGACAACGGGGGGAGGGAAAGGCAAACAAACACACCACATCTGAAGTCACCTGTTGGTGCCGAAACTAACTAAAAAGGAAAAAATGCTGTAAACAAACAACGTTTATAAGGTGATGACAGTGTGTGACTATCTGTCAGTCATCAGTCCGAGCTGATCCCATGATTCATTTGATCATTGATGAATATTTTATTGGTATTAACTCTGAATTGAATTCTTTAACATTTATTGTCCAGCAGTTACACACATCCTGCAGCAGTGACAGAGACAGAGAGTCTCAGCATGAAGTCCATGCAGTCTAGTTACACAGTCAGATATGTGAGGATCTGGTCATCCTTTCAAAATTAAACACCCTTTGGTCTTTTTTTTTAATTTTTCTTTATGAAGAAGAGTGATTAAATTAATTGGTTCTGTTTGTCTATGGCCCAGTATTAAATGATCTATGGCCCAGTACCAATCAACAACCCAGTGATGAGGACCTCTGAATGTTCACAAGATGTCCAAGATGTGGGCATCAGCAACAAAATCTGGCTAAAATCTACCTGGATTTGTGTTGCCTGAAGGCCTTGAAGGGGGCTGAGGTAAACTTATCTATGTTTTTTGGTTTCAAGAAAAGAACTTCTCCCTCACTGCCCACGTGGACCGTGTCCAGGCACAAGTAAGCTGATGAGAAACCGAAGAAATCAGTGCCTCTTACATTGCAAAGAGCAAAAATGATTCTGATAGAGCTGTATAGGTTTAAGGTTAATTGTTTCCTCTAAAGCAGCCTCCATGAAGAACTTCATAGTATTGAGCACGAAGATAAAGTTAAAGTTTTACCTGGGAAGTCGATGTATGTCTGCAGAGAAGACAGGCAGGTGTAACACAGAGCCCAGAGCTCGTTGACGGTCAGCCTCTGTCCACAACGAGTCAGTAGCTCTCTGAGAGAAATCCACTGGACACAAAACAAACACAAAACATACAACTGATTCCCTGCATGGCTACATAACTCAAAGCTCTTTCACTTTATGGTTCATTTCTGCTGCATTACTTGTACCATGTCAAAGCCTTAAATGTCTTATTGAAAACGTTTCATAACCCAGAACAAACATTTTCATGCTGCTCTTGCAGGGAAAGTAAAAAGTTACGTAACAACACATTCTAATAGATTTTAATTAGCACAGAACATTTTTCGCCTGCAGCAGCTTTGGCTGGAGGCTTTTCTTCCTGGTTGTCTGTTCCCATTCTTATGAACACATGTTTCAGGAATGCCTCAAAGGGCAATCAAACAAATTCGTACTGAGACTCTCAAAAGGCCTGGTGAGAGTTTGGTGGTCAAAAAAAATCTAATTCAGTGTAACTTTAGGTCTCTCTTAACAGGATAAACAAAACGAAATGATGGGCAGGGATATAAATCATGTTTTCTTTCTGACTTGATTGAACAAACACCGGGTTGCCTCTCCCTCACATACATGCTGATTCTGACCACATCACACTCATATTTTGCAGAGAAATTACACAAAGGAGACACTGAAGAGCCAGATGCCCCTCAGTGTTAATGATTACAGAGATATCTCTCGTGACTGACTTGTGCTCTAGTTTTGTAAACAGTATTTCTGAGTTTGTAATTTAGGTCTAAGAGTTCATTTTGGAAAAAAAGGAAGACAAAAAACTGTTGGATGAAAAGTGCAATACAACTATTTAACACTCTTTGTCAATGCTCTTGTCACATACTGTGTCTCTGTAAAAAAAAAAGTCTCCCGTGGTAAAATAAAGACAGACTGAAATTGAATTAAGAGTTTGTTACTCCATTTGTGAACATTTGAAGTTTGGCAGTCCTGAGCTTTTCACCTAGATCCACATTTAGTTTGCACAAAAATGATCGCGTTCTCTGGAGTGACGAATTGCGCTTCTCCATCTGGCAATCTGATGGACGAGTCTGGGTTTGGCGGTTGCCAGGAGAACGATACTTGTCGGACTGCATTGTGCCATGTGTAAAGTTTGGTGGAGGGGGGATTATGGTGTGGGGTTGTTTTTCAGGAACTGGGCTTGGCCCCTTAGTTCCAGTGAAAGGAACTCTGAATGCTTCAGCATACCAAGACATTTTGGACAATTCCATGCTCCCAACTTTGTGGGAACAGTTTGGAGCTGGCCCCTTCCTCTTCCAACATGACTGCACACCAGTGCACAAAGCAGGGTCCATAAAGACATGGATGACAGAGTCTGGTGTGGATGAACTTGACTGGCCTGCACAGAGTCCTGACCTTAAGTTTATATGCGAGTCAAAGTGGGTGAGCGAATACTTTTGGCAATATAGTATATGTGCATTTGTGTATTTTATACATGTATATATGAAATATGTGTACCTTTAAAACCAAGAGAATGGCTTCAGACTGCTCTGTTGTAAAGTGTCCATACAAATAAAGATTGATTGATTAATTGATTGATTGATTGATTAATTGATTGATTCTTTGCAAAAGGGCATGAATACTTTTACCATGAGGCAAAAGATGATCGCCTCTGGTGTTGTGCACTTGGAGGCCTCAAAGTGCAGGAACATTTCAATCAATCAATCAATCAAACTTTATTTGTATAGCACTTTTCATACAAGATTCTGCAGCACAAAGTGCTTTACATAAGAAATAGAATAAAATAAAATAAGAATAACTGAAATAAAAAATAGAAAATTGAATACAATGAAAATATAAGACCCCATCCACCCTTGCAATCCACATACAACACACACACTGACTTACTCAAACACACAAAGACATAAAAAGGAGATTCTAACAGAAAACAGAATTAAAGGACTGAGGAAACACTGTCTTGAATTAAAAATGAGGAAACACAGGAGCTATGAGTAATATGATAATTAAAAGTCATAATAAGAAATTAGAAAAAAAAATACTATAGGGAAAAGTAAATAAATAAATACATTTTAGATAAATAATATGGTAAAATGAAAGAGTCAAACACCAAATGCATAATAAAATCTGCAATAGTAGGATAATGAAAAGAAACTCAGTGAACAGAGAAAAAATTCCAAATAATAAATCTGAACTGAGATGGAGAAATAAAACTGATTAAGGGGATTAAAATAACTAAAAAATAAGAAGAAACAATAATAATAATAATAAAATAATCAGCTAAAAGCCAGACTAAAAGGTAGGACTAGTGTTTGCTTTTAAAAACATGAACAGTAGGTGCAGCCCTCAGGGGTAGACTGTTCCACAAACTGGGGCCAAAATGACGGAAAGAAGCTTCACCGTATGTTTTAGTTCTAACTTTGGGAACTATTAATGACCACTACCTGAAGACCTGAGGGCTCTACTGGGTTCATAGGGTAAAAGCAAATTGGATAAATAAGAAGGAGCAAGACCATTATGAGATTTATAACTAATAAAAGAACTCTAAAATCAATTCCGAATGAGCCAATGCAGAGACTTTAAAATTGGGTGATGTGGGCTCTCTTTCTGGTCTTTGTCAGCATCCTTGGTGCTGAGTTTTGGAGCAGCTGAAGCTGTGAAATGTTCTTTTTAGGAAGACCAGAAGAAGACCATTACAATAATCAATCCAACAGGTGATTAAAGCCTGGATAAGAGTCTCTGCATTGGCCTGAGAGAGAAACTGGCGCACTCTGGAAATGTTCTTTAAATGATAAAATGATTTTTTCAGAACATCTCTGATATGCAGGTCAAAGCTGAGGTCTGAATGAAATATAACACCAAGATTTTTGACCTGGTGACACGGACTAAAAGACAGTGCTCTGAGTTTGCTATCCAGTTTCTCTCTTTGTAGACCTGTATTGATGATTAAAACCTGAGTTTTGTCCTGGTTGAGCTGAAGAAAGTTGTCTGCCATCCAAGACCTGATGTCTAAAATACAGTTAAAAAGGGCATCAATGGGCCCTGTGTCATCAGAAGACATGGTGACGTAAAGCTGTGTGTCATCAGCATAGCTGTGAAAGTTGATGCCGTGTCTCCTGATGACATGTCCTAAAGGCAACATATAGGTATTAAAAAGTGTTGGACCTAAAATTGAACCCTGGGGAACGCCACAGTTAACACTGTAGAGTCCTGACTGGCATTCCCCCATGTTCACATCGAACTTTCTGTCAGTGAGATATGATTTAAACCAATTAAAAACAGTCCCAGAGATTCCAATAAACCATTGAGTCTATCTAAAAGAATTTGGTGATCTACAGTATCAAATGCTGCACTCAGGTCAAGCAGCACAAGCACAGAGGGCATTTTTTGATCCATGTTTGTCCTGAGAGCATTGACTATTTTAACAAGTGCCGTCTCTGTGCTGTGGCCGGCCCTGAAGCCAGACTGATACATTTCACCAATATTTAAAGTTTTCATAAAATCATTTAATTGGTTAAAAACAAGTTTTTCCAAAATTTTACTCAAAAATGGCGGATTGGAAACTGGTCTGTAGTTATCTTAAATCAATGGGTCCAAATTCTTTCTGTTCAGGAGGGGTTTGACCATTACTGTTTTAAAAGCAGTAGGAAAAGAGAAGAGAATAATTAAAATATTCAGAAGATCAGATTTAAAACATTTATAAATATGCTTGAAACAAGATGTGGGGATAGGATCTAAAAGACATGTTGCTGGTCTTAGCTGGAGTCAACTTTGTCAAGCATTTCAGCATCAGCCAGGACCAACTTCTCCAGTGTTTCCTTATTAGAGATTAAAATTGGGGGCGTGTTAAGTTTCAGGCTTGGTGTGGGATAAACCTGATCTAACTGATTCAGTTTTACTGCTTTGGCATCACATGACAGGCATCATGAAAACATCACAATACTAAAGATGACGATTTAGAGACTAAATATGGAGCCAAGAGTGCAACAAATTGTGTTAAAATAGTTTTGGTGGTCAAAATGTTTATAGGAAAAGACTCCTATACCCCCAACCAAGGTCCAAGTCTCTCAAGTCCCTGCCCACCAGATCCTCAATTGAAACAGGTTACAGCAGAGTAAATCTTTAAAGGTGTATCAAATCTACAAAATAGTGCATCACTGTGTGGTACATATCATTCGCTTAATTGGTAAGTAATTTGTTGAGTAATAAGTGGCAGAAAAAATAACATACAACTGTTGTGTGCATGAGACATTTTTCACTGCACCTACATGGGACTTTCAGTCATGCCTCAACTTAACAGAGAGGTGACAAGCAAGTTATGATTATTCCATTTTGAGTGTTTCCTGTAGTAATGTGGCTTAATCAACTGAAAAGTGATGCTCAAAAATATTACTCCAAATAGATATGACTACCTTAAGCCAGTGATTCCTGAACTTTATTGCCCCCCCGCCCCTATTTGGTTTACTTGAAAGTCACGAGATGTGCCATGCTCTGGTAGTAGTGCAAAGTTTTTTCTTAAGCCTCCCTTGCGTAGCTTTAGGCTTTACTTTGGGAGTCACTGGGAAGGGATTCATGTTGCTCTTAGAGCCATCAAATCAGTAAAACTGCTCTTGAAAAAGTGAAATACTTCAAGAAAACCTGTTTTTGAATTGCTTTGCAGAGTATCAGATTATTAGAGGTAAGGTACTGTGTAATTGTCCACTGATTGGTCATTGCTTTACCTCTCAAACAATACTCAAAATGATTTTAGAAGTTGATACCAGATAGACAAACCTGAAAATTAAACTGTGGAAAGTTTTGGATAAAGAAGAAAAATGTAAAGCAAGCTCCCCTGAAAGAACCTCTTTAAGTTTCTATTTTTGGTTCGTGCAGACAGATAAACCATGACATGTAGACGGCAAAAGCTGTGAGGGTAAGAGGAAACTGTGGTCAGCAACAAACACTCACTTCGTCCTGAGTTTCTTCATTGAGGCACAGCATGCTTTTGGTCATGTGGTTGTTGGGAACGTAGAGACTGTGGTTTAGTGAAAAGTCCTCCTCCTGTTCCTGATCCTGACAGGAAGTGCAGGGAGACTCTGTGTCCTGGAGGCAGTTATTAGATTGACATTCATGACTGTCTTCAAGGTCTGATTCCTCTTCTATGTGTAATGTCTCTGCAGTGTCCTCATTTTCCTCTGATGTTTTCCTGTTTGAAACAGAGTTCCCATAATCCTCAGAGTTGCTGCGTGTGTAAGCCTCACAGGATTGTCCCCGCTCCAGTCTCTGCAGTCTGTTACTCCACACTGACCTGCAGCTCGAGTGCTCATCAGCTCCGATCTCTGAGAGGTCAGACACCGGGACGCTGATGTCTCCATGAGCAGCTGGGGACAGACACGGGGGGTTATTAGAGTCTGGGACAGAGCAGGAGCGGTTCAGAGCCCCCCTCCCTCGGGTCTGTCTCTGCTGGGCTCTCTTCCTCACCGGGGAGCTGTTATAAGACCTGCAGTCCAACTCGTCTGCAAAGATTAATCCGTCTGCTTCACTGCCGTCCATGTCCTCTGCCCAGAGAGACGAATCCCAACCACCACACACCTAAGGAGTGTAAATACGAAGCAGGTTGTTGAAGTTGGCGGGACAAAACATTTATTATGTGTACCTGCTAAGATATGTGCAAATCTAAATAAGGGGACCTGACTCAAGACATGGACTCTAGGTTATCCATCCAGGATATACCTGTTGGACAAGTTTACAGCAGCAGCTGGAATTAAATACTTCAGCAGAGTGTCATCTGAATTCATCATGCAATTATGACTTAATAGAATTAAAATATAGATCTTGATGGAATTTGGTACAAGCTAACATGACTTAAATCCCTTTTGAGGTCATGGGGGGACTGGATCAATCATTGGGCAAGAGGAGAGGTACATCCTAGACTGGTCACCAGCCAATCACAGGGCCAAAACATAGAGACAAAGACGCACTTACTCACATAAACCTCAGGGGAATTTAGAGTCAGTTAAGGCCATGAATTCAGATATACAGTGCCATGAAGAAGTATTTGCCCCCTTTCTGATTTCTTACTCTTTTGCATATTTGTCACACTGAAATGTTTCAGATCATCACACAAATTTTAATATTAGACAAAGATAACCTGAGTAAATACAAAATGCAGTCTTTAAATGATGATTTATTTATTAAGGGAAAAAAGCTCTCCAAACCTGCATGACCCTATGTGAAAAAGAAATTGCCCACTGAACCTAATAACTGGTTGTGTCACCCTTGGCAGCAATAACTGCAATCAAGTGTTTGTGATAACTGGGGATGAGTCTTTCACATCGCTGTGGAGGAATTTTGGCCCACTCTTCTGCACAGAATTGTTTTAACTCAGCCACATTGGAGGGTTTTTGAGCATGAACTGCCCGTTTAAGGTCACACCACAGCATCTCAATTGGATTTAAGTCTGGACTTTGACTCGGCCATCCCAAAACCTTAATTTTGTTTTTTTACACTTACTAGTGTGTTTCGGGTCATTGTCCTGTTGCATAACCCAAGTGAGCTTGAGCTTGAGGTCACGAACTGATGGCCGAATATTCTCCTTCAGGATTTTCAGGATGAGTCGTCGTTGTGCTCTTGGTGTAATTTTGGTAGGTCGACCTCTCCTGGGAAGGTTTGCCACTGTTCCCAGTTTTCTCCATTTGTGGATAATGGCTCTGACCGTGGTTCATTGGAGTCCGAAGGCCTTAGAAATGGCTTTGTAACCCTTTCCAGACTGATAGATTTCAATCACTTTGTTTCTCATTTGTTCTTGAATTTCTTTGGATCGTGGCATGATGTGTTTCTTTTCGAGATCTTGCAGCCTACTTCACTGTCAGACAGGTTCTATTTAAGTGATTTCTTAATTCAACAGGTCTGGCAGTAATCTGGTCTGTATGTGGTCAGGGAAATTGAACTCAGCCTTAAAAAAATGTGGTTAATCACAGTTAACTCATGGTTTAACAAGGGGGGGGAATTCCTTTTCACATAGGGTCATGTAGGTATGGAGAGATTTTTCCCTTAATAAATAATATTATCATTTAAAAACTGCATTTTGTATTTACTCATGTTATCTTTGTCTAATATTAAATTTGTGTGATGATCTGAAACATTTAAGCGTGACAAATATGCAAAAAGATAAGAAATCAGGAAGGGGGCAAATACTTTTTCATGGCACTGTATGTTGAGTGTCCTGGGTAAATGCACCTCAGCCAAAACCTGAGGGGCTTGTTCCTCTATGTGGAGTGCAATTAGAGACAAGGACCTGTACCTGGAGTTGTACTGTTTTCTCTCTAGACTGCTTGACAAATTGCTGCAAACTTTTCTTTAGCTACAGACCAACAAACTCAAAAATGTAACTTGAGAGTGAAAGTACTCAAAAACGTTAGCAGCTACTTTTTGCCGCACCTGCTTCCTGGACAGCCCGTTTGCTTTGGCGTTAGTGTCCACACACTGCTCTTTGGTGTCATCCGAGCTCATTCTTTTAATCAGACATCTGGGTTTGGGCTGCTGCCATCGAGCCTCCCAGGAACCCTCCTGTCCATCTGAGGACGAACACAGAGAGCAATTAGTACAAAGAGAATCACAGCAGACTGGGAGTGTATGAGTGAACGGAGGGGATCAAGGAACCTTGGAAGGCTGAAACTGATTCGATGGAGAGAACCCGCCGTCCAATAGAAGAGAGTTTTCTGCACACGGCTGCAGAGGAGGCAGAAGAGAGCCGGGCTTCAGCCAGAGAGAGGATGTCCTGAGAAAAGGACAAACTTGTCAGGTTTTAATAGTACAGACAGCCATAACAGTGACAATTATTCTGCTGCAGTTTTAATGAAAGGCATTGTTAAGGGTGAAGACAAATGATAAAAATATTTAAATGTTTAATTCCCTTCACTTTATGTTTTCAAACACATTTTAACAGCAGGACTTTGTCAGGCGCTTCATTTAAAATTCTGTTACTGAAAATCATGTATATTTGAATGACCTACTACTTGAACTAATCATTTCACAAATCACAAAACAATTCATTAATCTGATCCCGCACAGGATAAGCAGCTTATATTATAGATGGATGGATGAATCATTATATTAATTCACACTTCAATCTATGCTGTATTAACGTGCATGTTTTTCAACTGTCGATGCAGTTTTATCCTCAGAAAAACTGAAAATATTCAATATTTACAATTATACTTAGTGTTTTTATGATTCAAATATGTCACTTTCCCTTTAAAATGTCATACCACAAACAGACATCCATCTCTGAATTTTTTGCCATCATTGATTGTAGATTGCCGGACATGACTTGTATTTTATAATCCATCTATTTTGATCAAAACGTGAGGACATTGATGTTAAAATGGATTTCTACCATTTCTGTATTTGATGTTTAAAAGACTAGCAATGTGAAGTGATGTGAAAAATAGTGGTTGAAACCAAGTGACATTATCATATAGAATTTAATCAGTCACTGACAGGATAATTGATACTGAATGAAAAAGTAAAGGTGCACAGCCTAAGATTATAAATTTACCTTCACCCCGTTGAAGAAAAAGTATGACTTTTATTAGTCTTATTACATTATAATGTCTTTTTTTCTGAGTGTTTTTGTGTGAACATGTACTGCCACTCAACTACCACTTGATGGTGCTAAAGATGGTACTAATTTAAAGCATGCAAGGCCACTGAGTCGAGGAGCAAGGCAGCTCTTAAAATAATCACAGGTTACACAATGACGCACCTGCTGTTAGTCTTTATTATGAATACATCATAAATAAATGCTCTCAGTACACAGAATATCGTGTAGGGGTGTCCAAAAATTGTCTTGCATTTCAATGAAATCGTATTCAGAAGATTCAGAACAGATTCATAATTTTCATGAATCAATTGCTATACACATACCTTTTTTTTTAAATGTGTATTCTTCATGTAAAGTAAAATTTTGCCAGCACAGCAAACTGTTGTTTTGTTCCTCTGAACATTCTGAGTGAGGGCCATGTTGTGTTTGCTCAGCCCATCTAACCTTCACATTAAAACATTCTCATTTTTGGCATATATATTTTTCCAACTATTCAAGAACACCACTGAAAAATCTCAAATGCTTTTAGTCGAGGGAACCAGCACGACACTAACAAAACCACATGACCCCTGCGCCTCTCTATATAAAGTGTTTCATTGTTCAATCAGAGAAATAGACCTGTGGTCCTTGTATTGAAGAGTAGTTGACCAAATGGTTTGCCGTGCCAAATATAGTTCCTCCCTGTGTTTACAATGAATATAAAACACGTCATTCTTGGATTTGTATGGAATGCTCCACTTTCTATACTAGTAAACAGACTAGACTTTGTCTGATCATACGTCTTCCTGATTCCAAGATTCCAGATTCGATGTTTCCTGTGTGTAAGTTACTTGTGTTTTCAGTGTTTTTGTTCCTAGATGGATCTGTTTGAGTTTTTATTTTTTCAGATACTTTGTTTTATATTTTAAGATTTTTTAAATAGATCTTGTTTTTGTTGTAAATCTGCATGTGGGTCCAGCTCCTACTTTTTCTCAGTTTAGTTTTTGGCAACCCTGAAATCCAGCATCTCATCAGTCACCCTCTACTCTCATTCTTCAACACACATTTAGTACAATATTATAATCCTGATTTTGCTAATTGTTGATTATAAAGTCTGCAGTGGGGAAAAGTCTCTTACATTTAAACATTATGTTCATTAAAATATTTTCCATTGCAAACTTTCATTATTTTAAATTATAACCATTATCTATGAAAGTAAAAATCAAGTGTCAGTTTAGAAAGGAACCAGAACAAAGTTGAATGAACTCAGTACAGCTTTAGTGTGTGTTTAAAGCGTCATCAGTATTTTATAGAGACGATTGAAAATAAATATGACTCTGTAGTCCTAGTTAACTAGCTAGCACACTTTGCTATAAGCTATGGTGCAAGTTCAACCTTTATGTTCATGTCAGTCTCCTCTCATTCATGCCCTCACCCTGCCTTCCTGCTCAGGTGATTCAAACCATCAGCTGATTAGGGGCATATACTCACTTAAGCTCTGAGCCAATCAGATTCTGCCACCACCCATCTGGCCAATCATCCTGCTGCTGTCACTTTTAAATCATGTCTTTGCCCCCCCACAGTCAGTGTTGTGCTATGTGATCTCTGAGTCCCTCCTCCACCCCAGACATCTCCAATCATCATCAGAGTCCAGGTCCAACGTCTCAGTCTGGCCCCCACCTCATCCTGCAGTCCTCATCAGCACCTCAGTCCATCACATCAGGGTCTCAGCAAGCTGCTCAGAAGTCTACCCCTCATCATGTCCTGTATTCCTCACCACCACCAGCGTCTTGACTCAAAGGCAGGTATCCTATCTCTCATTTGCCCTCAGTACCCCTGAAGTACACCAAGAAATCATGATGGAGTCTGAGCGCTAAAGAGATGCTCATCACAAAACATTGCAGATTTTCAGTCACACCAACTTATATAATAAACTGTTAACTCAACTTTGGTCTCTCCTGGTAGAAATGTCAAGTTTCCAATGCACAAGTGCAACATTTCCAAATGTATTTTAACTTGTCAAAATTTTTTTAACTTGCCAAAGCTTGTGCTTACTGTGGGGACCACATTTCAGCCTCTTACCAAAACTCCATGAACACCAGTAATTTAGATCTGTGTTTCAGGACACATTTCAACAGCACTCTATTGTCACTTCTCTTCTCTTTTATTTTTTTTTTCCTTTAGACATATCCTGGTAATTCTACGCTTAGACCTAAATGTGACAACATTTACTGAAAAGTCAGAAACAAGGGAAGGTACCACAGATTGGATCTGGACCTGAGCTGCAGCTGTGAAGACATCGGCCTCTTTACATGTGCTGAGAAAAATCTCTTGGCTACTAGAACCAAGTAATTGTTTATTAATCTTTATCTTTTAAATGTATATTGCTTTTTGACGATCCTATAATTGTTGTTAAGTGCTATCAAGTGGAGGGCTATGTGCCTTTAACTGAATCACAGCAGTGAGAACACTTGGAGAACAGTCTCTCCCTCTTATGTATTATTTCTAAACTGTAATTATTTTCAATACCAGGCTATCAAAACATTGTAAATTCCGTCAGTTGTATTCAGAGACGCCTAATTTTATACTCAAATAAAGGCCTGTAATGACAGACTGACAACATAATTAGAGGTGAGATCTCATAATTATTTCACACCTGTCTCATGGTGTTAGCTCCGCGCACCTGTCTCTTTATTATCACAGAGGTAAACATGAGTAATTTTACCTGTAGGAGCGGCCTGTCCTCTGGAGAATCCTCCTGCATCTGCTCCAGCAGTTTCTGGATTTCCTCGCCAAGATCAGCCTCCAGCTCCGGCTCGATGACAAAGTTTAGAGCTGCAGACAGCGTTGAGCCCAGAGAGTAAACATGTCCCTGTAGTGAGACAGAAGATATGAGAAATCATCATCAGGAGGCTGCAGATGTGAGTTTACAGTAAGTGTGTAGATCTAAATAAGGCAACGGCAACAGAAAAGGGATAAAAATACCCAGAATCCCCTGAATGTGTGGGGCCATAATTGTTACTTTTGTGACATTTTTGTGTCAGAGCTTTTGTTTTTTCGTCCCTGTGCTGACGGTGGATATTATGGTCAGCTGAGGATTTAAATCAGGTGCCTGTGAGCTCACATCTCACTCCTAACCATCACTCCTTAAAGCTGCCGTGGACAGTACCCATATTTATGTGGTGAGCACATGTGCAAGGCGGATCCCAGTGTGGGTCACCAAAATAGAAGAGTAAACACGCAGCTGAGGGCCAGAGGCCTTTTTCTTTCTGTTTCTGTAGCTGAATGTGATATCTCCCTGGAGGTAGAAGATCGTTAGGAAAACACCAGCATAGAAGAGGAGAGAGTTTCTGTCTTTGCTAAAACAAATATATGCTTTCTTTCTAAAATCGGTTACATAATTGTGCAGCAAATGTATCCATGTTGTGATGACAGCACAATACAGATATTGTCATATTTTTACTTTGTGCTCCAGCAGGTCTCATATGCAGAATATTGGGTATATTGTTCTTTCAGACTGCCTTTATAGCACAGCAGACATTTAGTGGGGAGTGGAAGATCTAAGGAGGCTGTTGACATCCACATAGTTAAAAATAAAATAGAGAAATGCATTTAGTGAAAATGGGGAGTTGTAGTTTTGCTTAAGGTTGTTGAAGTTTAGTTGCATTGCAGTAAAGACACTGATGTGCAGACATTTGTTTTTTACAAATCTTTGCTTACATACCAAAAAATCCTACAAAATGGTAATAACCACTTTAAAGAAATTGGCCTCACCATCAGCTCAAAACATTTGTGTTGAAATTATCCTTACATTTTGTCAAACTTGACCCATTTGACATCCATATTAACACCCTAGACATCAAGAGACCATATTTTTACCTTAATTCAGGTTCATTTATTCATTTTTGATGATGGCCTCAGTATGTTAAACACTAATGTCTAAAAACCTTTTCATTTCACATACTGAGTACCCCTGATCCAGCCTTTTTCAGAAGGCTCTGTTAAAGACAGGGTTGGTAATCACAGAAAACTAGCATGAATTTGAATGTAGCATCTCCTCAGGACCCAACTTATCATGCGGCAATAAGAAAAGTTAATTTTTGAGAAGATACAAATCCATGATTCTTAACGTGTAAAACTCTAAAATTCTTTGACCTTGCAGGATTAAAAACTGCATAAATAATGCAGAAAGCAAGAAATAATAGGCTTCCAGGAAATATTCAGAATATGTTTTGTAACAGGGAGAGAGGTTTTACTCTAAGGGGAAAATTAAATTTGAAGATTCTCAGCGTTCACACAACAATGAAAAGCTTTTGTATCACCAGCTGTAGAGTAAAACTGTGGAATAAATCAAGTGAGGAGATAAAACACATTTCAGTCATCATTGAGTACAGAAAAGAATAAAGAAATTATTCTCATCAGTGATTAATCTTGGATCACTTTCTGTGTTTATGGGGCTGTAAACTTGTAAACACATCTCGGTATATTTGAATTAAAGGTTCTACGTTTAATTTAAGAAACACTGCTGCCTATTTTACGTCAATCTTGCAATGTTAGTGTGAGAGTTATCGATAAAAATTTCCATTAAAATGAAGGGGTAGGATTAAATAAGTTTAGACTTCTTCCTCCTTCTTTTTTTATGTGTAATTCATTCTTTGTCTGAAAAAAAACATAATCAATTAATCATATTTTCTGTTCTTTTTGCTGTTTTTATTTTCCAGAAAGGCAGGCCTATCAGCAATCAGTATGACATTCAGGTCCCTATATTAAGTGTTATGTTTATGGATAATCTCAGCTCTTTTTCTCCTCATGTGGAGACATCCTGTCTGTGTCCTCTGCTAGGCTCTGCTTCTGGATCTCCTTCTTCTGTCTTTGTTTCCATGTGAGCAGAAATAGGTAATAACATAATATGGCCTCTTTTAATTTGAAAAATACATGGGGTGCCTATATCCTGGTGGAGTATGTTGATGCACTTCCATGTACTGAGGTTCTTGCTTTGTTTGTGAGGTCCAGGTTCATTTCCCACCTGCAGCTGATGTTTCCAAAAGCCTTTCCCTGCTCACTCGCACCTTCTCTGACTATCTTCTAAAAATAAAGGCAAAAATATAAAAAATAAAAATGGGAAATACTCTTAAAGTGAAAAAAATATTTCCTGTGCTAAAGAAAACATAGAAAGGAATATGCCACAGCTCTTCACTGACATTTCACAGCAGCCAGCTGTGCTGATGGACGTGTAAGCCCACCTCAGTATTGGGTTAGTTTGCTCACAAAGGGACAGACGCCAACCCCCCCCCCCCGAAAGGCCTATCACCAAATATTCAGCGATATAAGGTCACCCCAAGTGTCCAGCCCCAGAAGGCAAAATGATGATCTTACTAAAAATACTTAAAAACAAGGTCCTTGCTGCAATAAACCATCACTCTCTTTAAGGTCATAATCTTTTTGTACTATCAAAGTAGTGCCTCCTCTTCATTCCTCAGGTCTGAGTGGAAGTGACAAGACTGTAGCTGTATGATTGATGACTTTTCAGTTAGGACAGAAAAGGAGCAGCATCCTCCTCTCCGTCTGCAAACATCAGCAAGGTGGCCCTGTCTGCGTGGTGTACCAGGGAACTCCCCCAGGTGAGAGCGGTGTGTGGCTGTGACCAGATTAATGTTTATGAGATGACTCTCTCACCTCAAATGTGCTGCCGGTGCTGTCAAACTCTGGAGGCACAAAGGAGCCTTCTGGATCATCTGCAGGAGGGAAACATGACATTAAGCTGCATCAGTGAGCCTGTATGTAACACAAACTGCCATCAAAAGGACACAAATGGTGCATCTATGTTTGATGTGTGCTCTGATGTACAGCCATGTCAGATCTGTGCTGTACCATGTACATGATAAGATGCTAATCAGTGGGATATGTATTCAGCCCTCTGATCTATGACAGTATAGTGAACCAAGACTTCCTAAATCCCTTCATCCGTGTAATTCATGTGTCAGAGATAATCCCCAACAAACAAGACAGGACCGGTCTGCAGGCCAGAGGATGAAGCAGTGAAGCATACTCGTCCTCCTCAATGTGGAATACACCAAAGATCAAACTGCAATAAGAAATCACAGAAAAAAACACAAGCAGTCGCCAGTAAGCTGAACTATAGATTAAGGTGGTCAAAGCTGCCAGTTCCTTGAGTTCGGACAGGGCTGTCAACATCAGAGGCATTTCAAGATTGGCCAGAGGTAACATGACTCTCCCATGAAATTGGACAGGCAATCTCCCAAACCAACTAAAATCAAAGGCATTCATTGGCTTTTAACCTTGACAGAGACACAAACAATTTTGCTGGTAGTTTAGATCTGGTGACTGTGAGGGCCCCTGGAGTAAAGTGAACTCATTGCCATGTTTAGGGAACCAGTTTGAGATGATCTGAGCTTTGTAACATGTAGCATTATCCTGCTGGAAGTAGCCATCAGTAGATGGTCCACTGTGGTCATAAAGGGATGGACATAATCAGCAACAATACACAGGTCAGCTGGGATATTCTTACAATCCTCAGTTGGTGCTAAGGAGCCCAAAGTGTGCCAAGAACATATCACCACCATCAATAGCCTGAACAGTGGATATAAGTCAGGACAGATCCATGCTTTCATAAACATCAAATTCTGACCCTACCATCTGAATACGGCAGCAGAAATCCAGACTCTTCAGACTCAGGCAACATTATTCAGTCTCCTACTGTCCATTTTTTTTCCATTTCTTATCAGATGATCAGTTTGGAAAATTCCGGACCAGCCTGTCAACCATTAACAACCATTCTGCATCAAAGTCACTTAAGTCACCCTTGCATTGAGGGCTGCAATGTGATAGGTTGATTTACTTTTTGTGCTAACAAGCAGTTCAACTACAGTAATGAGGAGTTAATAAAAAAACCTTGAAACTTAAAGTAGGTTAATCGGTGTCAAATGACACCTCAAAAAAAGTCTTTGTGGGTCAAACGGGCATGAGGGATGTGACAGAGTGAGGACCCGACCAACACCGCTTGCAGCTTTAATTAGTATTATTATTAAAATTGTAAAGGTGGCATCTAAAGTAGCTGGTATCCAATTGGATAGCCTAGATCACATCTTTAACAGCCAGGTGCTCTTAAACACTCTGTCTATTCGCTCAGATGATGTTCACCCATAATTCTGAGTACAGGCTCTTTCCTTCTAGTCTTCACCTGTGGGTCCCAGGGCCACTAAAAACAGGTACAATCACTCATTTGTTCCTGTCTCTATGCGAGCATTGAATGCTGCTTAGAGAAGGAAGTAATGCACATGTAGTTGTCGCTGCTTCCGTTGTCTTAATTATCCTTTACTGTTGTTGTTGTATTGTTTTTCTCAATGCTATGCTTACAATAAGAGGCACTTTATTTATCAGTCTTTGAAATAAACTGTGTGTCTCAATATCACTCTGTGCACTTTACAGGTCACTCTGTGTGCCCAGACCCTGCATTTTAGTGTTGTTCTAGCCTTTTTTAGCTCATTCTCTCCATTCAGTGTTTCCCCTATAGCTTATTTGGGACGGCGCCCCAAACCCCAATGCACACCCCCACCATGCCAACTGGATCCCCACCCAGAAATTCAAGTGCAGATTTAAAAAAAAAAAAAAAAGAGAATCTATAATTTGATTTTTATTTTAATCAAAGGGCATATAACAAGAATTCTTTTTATCAAATAAAAAAGCTAATTCTAATTTGAATTTTAGAGTCTAATGCGTTGCTATCACTTCATTACATTCATTAAAATGCATTTCTCCTCTCCTCTGTGTCGGGTGGGGCTCTCCCCTCGCTCCTCTCTCACAAATTACACACCTGCACTCACACCAGTACAGAACACACACACTCACACTCAAAAGGGTGAAGGAGAGAGCGTGTTGTTGACGTTATCGTAAAATAATCAGCAACAAACAAACAAACTGTTAATGGATGAGAAGAGGTTCCCCAAACGCTCGCTAGATGAATAAATAATAAACAGAAATGATTGATATAGAAAGACAGAAAGATATCTGCTTATGGGACTGGAGATAGAAATTAGCCGCTTGGCTATAATCCCATGCATTTACATGTAAATGTTCATTTATGCATACTGTCCCATTTATAAAAAATAAATAAATAAATCCTAAATAGATGAATGAATGAATAAATAAATTATTAATATAGAGACATAGATAAACGAATAAACAAACAAACTGATTAAGATAGATAGATAGATAGATAGATAGATAGATAGATAGATAGATAGAGTCTTTGATCAACTTCCCATCACTCAGTCACTAATCAAATTTACTACACAACTTAATGCAGACAGTGAGGTGCTAAATGGACTAAGGCTGCTGTTGGTTTATATTGTAAATTAGCCTGGCTATGAGTTTGTGTTCTTCCAGTCTGTCTTTTGTTATGCCCAGATCCCGTTGATCAGCCATGATCCCAAACAATGGACCACGCTCATTCCGGCCCAGGCGAAATAGCTAGGGGAAACACTGCCATTTTAGCATATACATTTTTATTTATATTTTAGTTTTTTAAAATTAATTTCTTCACTAATTTATTCGGAGTTAGTTGCAGTCGCAATGACTTGCGTGTGCTGGCATATTGCTCAGTATAGCTATCTGTGTGCATGTTTTATGTTTGTACTGTCACTCATGTTTTATTTGGGTTTTTTTGTGCCTCTCGCTGCAACCAAATTTGCCCTCTGAGAAACTAATAAAAATTTAATCTTGAAACTTTGTTTTTATTATTATTATCACATATATCATTTGTTTCAACCTAAAATCTGATCTAATGCCAGTACAGGAAGAAAGAGACTGAAAGAAAAGGAGGTCTGAGCTAAAGTTGGAGGAGAAAGAGGAGAGAGGATCAGGAGTAAAGTGGGTCATGACAGATCTGGGTTTGTCTGGTAGACTCTGAAGTCCCTTCCCAGGTGGAGGGGGGCTGATCTTCATTTCTCCTCCCATCTCCTCATCAGCCAGTTTCATATCATTCCTTCTCCTCCTTCATCAGTCTACTCCTTCCATCCTCTTTCCTCTTTTCCATTCATTTCTTTTGTTGTTTTGGTTTTGGGTATCATCATGTCGTCCGTCATGTCTGTTGGTCAGATCAGACATGAATTCATGGCTCTGTGTTCACCTTTATCAGACAGAGTAGATTTAAAGGCATAATCAGAGGATTGTACAGTCCAGCTCAGCATTAGACTTCTTTTTGTCTTCTTAACTTCATAAATGTTGTGTCATTAGCCTTTTTGATCCAATTTCCTCTTCTTATTCCTTTCTAAGCTCTCCACTTTCCTTTCCCTCATGCTTTCCTCTGTTCTCTGGTCTCCCAGTCTGCATTTTTAAATACTCCATTTATTACTATGTTACCTCATCACCTGGCCAATCACTCTGAGGCTGAGGGATCAGACATTTAGAGTGAGAGAAGAACAGAGTAAAAAAAAAACAGACAGAGAAGAAGAAGAAGAAGAAGAAGAAGAAGAAGAAGAAGAAGAAGAAGAAAAGGAGAGTAAGAGACAGACTGGTGAACACTGAATGATTCATGTATGCCCACAGCACAGCAGGTAATGAGCAACATTTCTCTGATTCAACTGAGTAAAAAGGCCGATCTGATGACACACTGACGAGCTCGCCATTTCAAACCTTGTGGGAGGACAATATAGCCCCCCCCCCCCCCCCCCCCCCAGACAGGACTCAGTGCAGGACATTTTGCTGCTCCTGCTGTCTGATGTCAGGGCAGCCACAACCACCACAGTCTCAAAAAGCCCTCCGACTGTTACAGCCCTCGTTAATTATCTAGAATGAAACGTTGATGAGTCACTGTGAGATCAGACAGTCAGCTCCACAGACCTCAAGGTCAATCTGTGACAACACAGAGTCACAGGCAGGGGTCCTAATGTGAGTGTGAACATGCTGTTAGCTGTCGGGTTCTTTTCAACAGCTCAAAGCTTTAGCATAATTCCACAAAAACTTCAACTAAATGTTATCGCAGGGAAATTGAACCTGCAAGAAAGTGCCACGCTCGTCAGTTAAATGATTGTTTCATAGTGTTTGTGGGAACAACTAACAAAAGAGGATAATAAGGGTACTGCAGATGCTTCCTCCGTACAAATGGTGAATCAGAGATAAAGGAATAAGCACAATCTGACAATGCGTGACAATAAACGAAGCTCCAGCTCATGAAGCATCTCTTTTAAGCACTCCTATGCCCTTCTGAGGATTTCTGTGGAGATGAATGGATTGAGCTTACAACCTGAAGACATTCTTCATAGTGTCTTGATTTGTAAATGAAATGGCAGCAGAGGTATTCACTTCACTCAGTCACTCCTCATCAACTGCTTCTTATCGCAAATAACCACTCAGCCAATCACATGCTAGCAAATGGACTTGAGCTTATATAGCGCTTGCATTTAGGCATGAAGATATGATCCAGACGATCTGCTGAAGTTCAAACTGAACTTCAGAATGGAGAGGAAAGGTGATTTAAGTCACTTTGAATGTGGCATGGTTGTTGAGTATTTCAGAAATTGCTGATCTATTGAGATTTTCACACACAAGCATCTCAAGGGTTTACAAGAGTAGTGTAACAAAGACTCCGCCAAGCAAAAAGCCCTCTCCTTAGATGCTTCCAAAGAAGCCATTCCTGATTGCCCTAACCAGGACCAGAGTGGTTGGAGATGACAGAAAGTCAACAGTAACTCAAAAAAGCACTTGTTACAATCACTCTATAAGGGCTTTCACACTGGCACAATTCTGGTTCCGTGCTGGATTGTCAGAACCCTGGTGGTTTCTAGCGAACCAGCCTGGGTTCATACCAGTTTAAGCGGAACAAAAGTGGGAGGGCGTTGTTCCATGTTACTCAGGGGGAAGTGAACGATGTACCAGCAAAAGACGTCGATATCCTAAAAGCATTTGTTTGCTTTACTCAAGGTTTTTGTTTTTATCCAGCAATCAAGCACGCATCAACTGCTGATGATGAGTAGACATAGAGGACATGCTTGGAAGGCATCTGATATGTAAAAGTGAGTATGTTCCTCTGCGTCCTCGACTTTCTGCTCATTTTATCAACACAAAATATGACATGCCCACTGATGATGACACAGTTTGGGGGCTGGAACAAACTGTTTTTGGTTCCAGCTGTGAACCAACTTTTCAGGTTCCAAACCAAAAACTTTTCAGTCTGAACATGCCGGCACAAAGCCATGCCGGTGTGAAAGCCCTCTATGCGGGCCGCTGTCACAATGCAGCATCACAGACTCAGTTGTAAATGTAAGGAAGGCTGAGGCCCATTTAAAGCCCTCACAGCAGGCCTACACACAACTACAGGATATCCAAAGTGACATGAATATGCCTAAAACACACATTTACCATTCTGAGTAGAATTTTTTTTTTTTTATGAGTTTCACAAAAATGAACAGAAATGAACTAAGGCTAGTTGGAATTAGTTCAATGGAATTTAATAAGTGGAGCCTGTGACATTTTCACTTTATTATTTTAACAAACAAAAACACAAAAACAAAAACAACATGCAGCTGTATTGTTTCGGTAAATGCAGATATCAGATTGGGACTCTATAAACTCATATTTACAACTAAGGAGAGATAATGCCAGAAGGGTTGACATTTACAACTGCTAGTTCAGTTGTGGCAGAGGACTATGTTTTAGGGCATGTTTGGCCAAATGAGAGATAAAAGTGGAAATATGCTTCTGATACTTCTATAAATAAATTTAATGTTTGGTTTGTTTTCTGAAGACATTTGATCACATTATGGTTTATATTATTACAGCTGAGATCACCTCAAAACTGGTGGTCCTCTAAAGACCCTTTTACACCGCCACATGGCAACTACCCTGAAAACTGCTTCCCTGCCGACGGAGTCCCCTGAAATGCAGAGCATTTATCCTCGTACTGCGGCGGCAGCGAGGTGGCAGTGACGCAGAGGTGATTCGGTGAACGTCACAGCAGAGCCCTTCACAACACTCCCTCCCCAAAAACACTTAGTAGAAATGTTGTCCCATGCCCAGTTTTTCTTCTGGTTATCTTTAAACGAAGGTAGAGCCGAGTTGTAGAGCTCCTCCACTGTTTGCTTTGACCAGCGAAGCAGCCGTGAAACCTGCTATTTCCAGTTTCTCTCCCTGCTTTGATGTGATTGGCTGCTGCTAGGCAGCTGCCGCCAGAAAGTTCAACACGCTGGACTCTGAGCGGCAGGGCAAAATCTGTGCACGTTCATGTGGGCTGCAACCGTTTCTGGGAGCGGGACTTCTGGGTTGACCTGCTTGGCCTGTTGCCCCCTAGAACCAGCTCCAAAAGTGGCAAAAACATCACAGGGCTGCTAAACTATGGTCTAAAATCATAAGTTAGGGCAGTTGTTTCCAACCTCTTGAAACAAGAAGGGTCTAGTACCCGCTCCAGTACCCACACAGAGGAGACAGAGCATTGCTGTCCAAAGTTAACAAAATTCTTTCCAATCAATAAAATTCAGATAGAATAGAGGCTAAAATCAAAAGGCCTTTAAAGTAAGTATACATACATAAAGTATATTAACATTGTTTAAGTGAAAATTTAAAACAATTACATTCAACAACAAATGAGCTGACGAAGGCCTTGTGCCCCACAGACCCCCAGGGTGGGAACCAGGGGGTTGATGCACTCTCAAACCAGGACCAGTTCTTTCACACCATGCCAAAATGCAATTGTCCGCCCCCCACAGTTTAACAAATGTATTAAGACCAACAGTCCTAGATAAAACCCCTCAGAACCATGACATGCTACTCATGTTATGACAGCAACAACTGCCTCCCCCCACTCTCACTCTGCTGTTCTAATCAATAATGATCAATTCTTAACATTTGGCATCACGGCATGGAAACAGTGTGCACTACTGGCTGTAATGCACACATAAATCACGCAAGGATAGAAAAGGAGAATATAAAGGGAATAATAATGAGAATGGAGGGAAGGACAACAGCATGAAAGAGACAAAGGTTATCTTTGTAGCACAGGGTGGACCTGCAGACCTCAGCACTGCCTTTCATACTCTAATTAAGCCCTTTGAAACAGAAATTTTGCAAGTTAAAGTGATACAAATCAGAGTTACAAAGAGGAAAAACTGTCTTGATCTGATTCAGACACTTTACACTGCAGTAAAAGGAGCAAGCTCTGACCTCATCACAAATGTGTTCTGGCAGCTAAATTTAGAGATGACAAGAAATGCAAATATCATGCAGAAAGTTCATGTGAGAGGGTGAAAAATGTTCTTTAAGTGGTTAATTATTCATTAATACACAAATGAGTGTGTATTAACAGTTGACTCACCGCTGAGCTGCTCCATGAAGCAAACATTCCCATGGGCGTTGAAGGCCAGAGTGTCGGGGGTGATGCACAGGGTGTGAAAGAGATGGGACGGTCTGATGCTCTGCAGCGCCAAAACACACTCTGCACACACCGCCCACACCTCGTCCTCTGACAGACAGCTGTCCCGCAGAGAGAGGATGTCTGCCAGCGACACATTCTCCTGCAGACAAACACATGAATATATGTAAGTGCTCAGAGCAAGTTTTTACAGCTTCTGGCAATTCAAAGGCAATCTTTTCTGTAGGGTTAATAACCATCACATCATAGGCCAAGACCAACTGAGGCAGATAATGCACTCTGTGTTTTCTCTGACCCTAAGTTATTAAGTTTTATAAATTTTGTTCTTAGTCCATGTCCTTTCAATTCTCTGCAGTTTTACAGCAAAGTGACTCTTACATCTAAAACAAAAGAAGATAAACAGCCACAAGTTGCTGTCACGTCTGAGTGTAATCACTGTCATAGAGCCGTCATACTGTAGGCAGTTTATGTGCTGACGTTACAAACATTCAGTTTCAAGGACAGTCTTTAAAAATTTCAGCTGCCATCAATTAAGTGTGTGTCACAATGTTTGATTCCAAGTCAGAATGTTTGGTGTTAGCAGTGTAACGTATTTCCAGCAGTCATCAAAATGAAATATGAACCCAATTTAAGGCAAAATATGAGCATTTCAGTGGACCTCCTGCACACAGCCTGTCCAATGCTTTTCTCTTACAAGATGCAGAAATTATTTGAGGGTTAGTTTTTTTTTTGTTTATGTTACATCCTATAGCACTGTTTTAAAATATGGTAAATTCTGGACATTTTACTGTCTCAGTGTGTATCTTAAAGGGATAGCTCAGTATTTTTGAAGTGGGGTTGTATGAGCTCCATATGGCCACTAAACACCTTTGATGCAGTAGAACGTTCTCTCCTCTCCCTCAGTAAGTCACAGTCTGTAAGAGTCTGTTACGCAGATATAGTCGCAAACAGGAAAGTAACGTAGCAAGAACAAAGAACTCCCATCAAAAAATATACCACAGCTTAGGAGTACGCTACCTATGCGTGTTTTTAAGTGCATTAACATGTCACGTATTCCTCCGTGCAGCACTTCCGCGAGCTGTGAATCACTCCACCTTCCTCTCAGCTGTTGTAAAAATAACAAGCTAGCGGCTTCAGGCGCCGGTTGTAGCCTCATTGATAGCAGATTATTTGACACATATTTCGGAGATGGGGTTTTTGTGTTGCTTCCCTGGATGCAGAAACAGATGTATATCATGGAGAACTCAAAGCTTTCACCGTATTCCTCTTCGTAACAAGGGCATGATGGGAGTTCTTGTAGGCGCCGAAAATACCCTCTGTTCTTGGTACATTACTTCCCTTTTTGCGGCTATATCTGCGCAACAGATTCTTACAGACTGTGGCTTACTGAGGGACAGGAGAGAATTTTCTACTGCATCTAAGGTACTTAGTGGCCATATGGAGCTCTTAAAACCCCACTTCAAAAATACTGAACTATCCCTTTAAAGAAACATCATCTATCAAGTGTAGAGCGTCAGGATACAAGAAAATGAAAAGAGAAAGATGAGTTTTAGTCTGACTTAAAACGTATCCTACAGCCCAGAGTTAAAGTTTAACCATAAAGGAGATAAAAACGTCCAGTTACAATCAGATTATTCAGGGCTAAGTAAGATGTATTTAACATTTCTGCTCTCAAGTGTTGTATTATCAGAATTTTTGCACTAAAATGACTCAAACTGTGCTGACTGGCCGTTTATCAAAAGGCAACATGTGCAGTGTTTGGAGCTTCAGTCCAGTTAACCAGCAGGTTTTCTATTGGTTCATCTTTTGTTGTCTTGTGGAACTTGAATGTGGGTTCTGGCACAACTTCACCCACCGCAAGGGTCTGAAGCTACATGACCATATGCCCGCTCCATCTGTGGAGGTACAACATTTGGTGAAATCTCTGTGGAAGACCAGGATGAGATTGAGTTCACCTTTTGAAATATTTTGATGAGATGGTGCTTAGTCATGTTGGCTTAGCGAGTCAGCCAAGACTCCTCTTTCCATCAAATGTTCCATCTATCAGTGTGGCCCCCAGGAGCTCCCAGGCTGGATTAAGCATAAACCATCCAGGTATCCTCACCTCCACTTTGGGCTTGTACCGAACAAGACAGAGCTTCATCAGCATCGCTACAATGCTGTTACTGTAATAAAAATGTTTTTTTTGGTAAGATCGGGTGCACTTAAGCCAATGTTGTCTGTTAATGAAAGGACTAAATTTATAAATGTCTGGTATTGCTCATGTTATATGACCATTTGAATGTAGACACAACTTTTTTTATGTTGTGTCATGATCCAATGCAATCTGTTGTGCATTAAAAATGCAGTATGCACTTTCTAATATGTTGTTACAAATTGTCTTCATATAATTGCCTTAAATGGTTACCCATATCTGTATAAATATATCTCAGGCCCCTGATTTGGTATCTGTATTTGGTATCCGGCCCTCAGTTAAAACTAATTGAATAGCCCTGCCTTAGAGTATGTCAGTACTGCACAAGCATTAAAGGAGAAGAAAATCATAAATTCTGTTGTTCTTAAAAAGTCAAAGTAGAAGCCACACCATTTGCCTCTTTCATTACATTTTACTCCCTCACTCTAAAACATATTCCCTCAAATGTTTCCACCCCCAATATCTTTTACTTTCTCCACTCCTACGACTAATCACTAAAGCAAAGTCTTCCAAAAATGTGGTTACCTGGCAATACACTTAAACAAAATCATCCACGTTAAGTTAACAGTAGTGATGTTTAGACCATGGGAAATGTTTGGCTTTAATTAAAATTTAAACATCACATTTTCAGCTTGAAAGAGCACTGTCAAATGTAACAGTAACAATAGTAACAATAATTATTATTGTTATGCTGTATCATAATGGGACGGCACGGTGGCACAGCAGGTACTGCACGTGCCTCACAGCAAGTAGGTTGGTCCCTCGTGTTGGTCAGGGCCTTTCTGTGTGCAGTTTGCGTGTTCTCCCAGTGCATATGTGGGTTCTCTCTGGGCACCACAGCTCCTTCCCATGGACCAAAAACATGCTCATTAGGTTGACTTAAGGCTGGGCGATATTACCTAATCTCAGTATCATGATTAATTGAAGCTCTTACCTCGATTACGATTAATGAACAATTATTTTATGTTATGCTGGAAAAAATTGGTGGTGTTGCAGACGGTCATGGAAACGGTCTTCCTGCAGTATTTACACTTAACTTCAAGGTCTACAAGGTCCTCTGATAGATTGGTGCATTTCTCCTCCATGTTGGCAGCGCGTCCTTCGCTCTTGGCGAAAGTGAATGCAGACTGTATGGAGGGAGCACAGTCATGTGACTTACACAGGGAAAATAATCTAAATAACTGACATGAGTAAAATTACTTCGATTAGAGGGTCTAAATGTCGATTTTGATTATTTTTTGATTAATTGCCCAGCCCTAGGTTGACTTGCCCTTAGGGATGAGTGTGAGCATGAATGGCTGTCTGTCTCTATATGTGGCCCTGCGATTGGCCGGCGACCAGTTTAGGGTGTACCCTGCCTCTTGCCCAGTGTCTGCTGGGATAGGCTACAGCCCCCTGTGACCTCTAAAGGGATAAGTGGTATAGATGATGGATGGATGGATCATTAGTTTACATTTTATAAGACAACAATAACAACACAGAGTAATAATAAAACCTGTTTGGTAATTGTGGGGGGAAAAAAAAACAATTAGTTGACTTATCGATTCAACAGTTGATGACTAGTCAATGATAGAAATACTCTTTAGCTGCATCCCTAGCGCCCACACACATGCAGGGAAATAAATTACTGGAAGACGTGGAGCTCTCTGCCCGGCTTTACTGTGTGACGTGGGCTGTCACCGCGCAGTTAATGTACAAGACTCTTTCCTGCCCTCTCTATCATCAGTCAGAGATAATTCCAAATAAATCTACAGCTGGATCACCCAAGGCATCCGCACCTACCTACACCTGTCTCCTTCTCGTTTATTTGTTTCTGCTTTGGACAAAAGTGACATTTCACTTCTTTTTTTAAATTTATTTTCTTACATGCCCCCAGAAATGCTGGTAAACAGCATGGTGCACCAGCAGAGTAACGGGATCAGGAATACTCCGTGTCTAAAAACTGGAAGGTTTTATGAGCATTAGTGATTGTGAACATACACTGGTAGTCATCAAAAATATGCACCCCATTTAAGACCAATACGGGCTCTTCAACTGATTTTTCTTTTTAAGACTCTGCTCCACCTGAAAACAGCATAACCTCAAGAAACAATATGGTTCATGGACAGATGTCAGTGTCATTCTAAATCTCCTTTACTGAGCTTAAAACAGAAACCTTTCCCCCTTCTTAGACCTGAAATCAATCTTTTGGAGCTTTGTGCTGCATCTATGTCTGCATCTGGGTTGGAACAGTATCTGACTTACAGACAAGTTTACAGACTGTAAAATGCACAAGATGAGACAGAAAATGGAGAAAGAAAAAGAACAACAACAATGTGCTGGCAGTAAGTGTTTGATTAATCTGTTTTAGTTTAAGCTAAACTTTACAGGGTTTTTTTCACAATGAAGCACAACGTTCAGCGATGCTAAAAACACTGACTGCCCTGAAATGTGGTCTGTTTAACTGTAAAAATAGAAAGCCATAATAGGAAGGCTTGTCAAAAAAGACAGCCAATTTTGTTTCCTAAAACTTATGAACTTTTCATGCTGTTCTGGACAAGTTTTTTGAGAGAGGGAGCAGTTCAGTCCATTGTTATTGATGCTAGCAGTGTTATATATATCACTATCTTTGTACAATTATAGCACAGGCAGGGCCAAAGCAAGTAGGTAGATAATTACTAAGACTGGTGAGTGAGCCATCCAATAATTATCTTCAGGACATGAGAAAAAACAATGAAGTGACGTTTTATAGGCATAATACAGAACAGTAGAACAGGACAGGAATTTGGACAATACTACAGCTGATGACAGGATTACTGATCAACAGTAAAGACTTGATTTTCTTAAAAAGTAAATATGCATTTCTCTGCATTAACAAAAGGAATGCCTTTTTGCTCACCTGTATAATTTTAACATTTATTTGTTTTTTACATTTTCCTATTCTTATTTTTTCTTACATCTTCTTTCAGATCATCTTGACTTCGTTTACAGGTTACCTCCCTCTTGACAGAGACAAGCTGTTGTTACCAAGATATATATATATATATATGTATATATATATATATATATATTTTTTTTTTTTTTTTTTTTCACAGGTTTGTCCAGCATTGTATGTTGAGGCTTCATCCCCCAGTAGGTGGTTTGATCCATCTGGCATAGACAGGAAATGCCAGACTACCAATTCTAGCATGGCACAAATATCACTTTTCCCTCTTTACTTCTGTACAGTTTGCTCTATACTGAAGACAGGATTTAAGATGCTGAAACATTCGGGGGATCAGGAAACATTCTAAGGGCCCTTGACCAGCAGGAGCCCCTAAAATCTATTGAGACTTTGGATTATTAAGTTCATTTGGTTTCATTAAGTTAATTTTCTCAGTAAAACATTCCTTAAAGCCAAAGGAGAAAATTTTAACAATTATAATAAATATAGCTGCTATAAAATATGTTGTTTGTTTATTACAGAACAGTAACTTTCAGTCATCCTGTTTTGATAATGAGGAGTTCAGTCAGGAGTGCATCATGTCTGATCTCTGAGGTAACAAAGTCAGGATATCAAAAGTTAAAGGAAGAGAGTGAAAGAGAGGGGCGAACTCAGAGAAATTTTCTGTGTGAGTGACTGTTTTTAAGAGAGATTAACAAAAATCAGAATGTTATAAACTCTTATAAAGGCAATGTAATATACAGACTGGATCATAATTCTGTTGCACACAAATGATTATTTTAGATTAATAATCATCTTGGGCAAAGTCTCATACAACACCATTTGTATATGAGCTTGTGGTAAAAAACTGAATTTTGTGCATTTGTATTATCATATGATATTATGATTTTATGTATTATGATTATGATATGATACATGATTCATTACAGTATGACAATTCATTGGATATCTTTGGTGCTTTGGTGTCTCTCTAGCTTTAAAACAGTCTCTTAGTGCCACACAATATTTCAAGATTAATGTGTGATCCACTGTTATTGTGTATAGTATAAAAATGCATGGAGTTGTAGTTATCAATTTATTTAAAATTTGTAAGGAGTAAGGAAAATAAATCTATTGAAGATCATGTCAAAAAGTGTTACATTTTAAAGTTATTATTTATTCTAACTTTTCATAAATGTCAGAGGAGTTTTTTACTAAAGCTTTTGAACAATCAAAAATAATTCTGGCTGAAAATATGCCCTTCCAAACATTTCTTGAATTAAATATATTGTATTCCACAGCTAACATGACCTATTTAAATATGTGTAAACATATTTAAATATAACAGTCACAGACCGGGTCATAATAAAAAAAAAAAAAAATCTGACGGCATCTGAGTTTCCCTTATCTCCTGATGATGCATGTGTCCTTGTCAGTGAGTGAAACAGAAGTAAACAGTTCTCATAGTTCGTCACGGTTTCCTGTTTGTGTGTATCACTACAACTTATTAATGTAACACAGGAAGAATTATTTGAGCACATTGTGGGTTTTTGTGCCTAGAGGTATCACTAGAGCAATTTCTCACTTTGGGTCATCATGGTGGAGCCCAATGTTTTATTCTTTCATCGGCCCCCAGCTCTAAGCGGCACCCCTTCCAAGAAGACAGAAGTCCAGTAATCATGCCCTACCAATGATGAACTGCATTTTCATTATTGCAATATGAAGATGTGCCATGAGCCCACAGTAAATGATGCTTGCAAGAAGAAAACTAAAATGATAATACCCATGTCACCCCCCGCTGTGTATCCCCCTGCATGTCTCAGGTAGCGTCTGTGAGCTGCAGCCTCTCCTCAGAGACAGAGGACACCCCACTGCTGCATTTGTCCTTCAGTATGAGCCTTCATGCCCTGCTGGTTTATTTTTTCATGTTACAGGTTTAGTCTGTTTTTCTGCTCTATTGTTTCTTTTTTACTTGTCTGCTGTGAGAGCACAGAGGAGAGAGAGTTTTTAAACCTTAAACTGACCTCAGATCAGGCTCTTCAAAGGCAGCTGGATGGAGGGAGGCGATGTTTTCTGAGAAGTTAGGACACAGGTGGATTTTGTTTGTCTTTTAACACATTGTTTGGTTTGATCTATAATCAGGATGGTGTCTTTTATTAAAGTGTTCTAGGCTCATCCTGATCTTTAAAAGGCTCTTTTTTTTCAGTGTCATGACGTTTAATCAGTGGACACAGTAAATCAAATTATACTGCAGCATTAGGAACAACAGCATAAATTAGATAAGGAGGGCCTAAAACGGGGATGGAAAAAATTGATTACAAAGAGGGACACATTAGTACTACTCTAAGTGCCTTGGAGCACAATTCAGTAAGACTTAGAAAATATTTTTGTGATTTATAAGGGTGCATAATATTGGATTTTTGCTGATATCTGATATGCTGTTTAAGAAACAGATGTAAATGCAAAAAAATATGATGTTAGGTTTTAAACATTATTGCAAAGAGTGGTGTGAGTGCAGTGTACAAACTAGTTAGTTTGGTGGTGTCAGTTTCACTTTTTTAAATGCATGTATGAAGCCTTTACAAAACACTTTTGCTGGAAATACTAAGGCCAAGTATATTTACAAAATCAGTGCAAAAAATGATGAAAATCTAAAGGTTACAATTTTTGGAAACTGAAGCTAGAAATACCATAAAGGTGGGCACGTTTCAGGGGTGTAGGTGGCACAGTCTGATGGTGCACTCTATCAGAAATCCAAGGGTTGCAGGTTTAAGTCCATGTGCCCTTGGGCAAGACACTTAACCCCAAGTTGCTCCTACTGCTGTGTCAGAGGCATGAAAATGGGTATGAAAGGGTGTGGATGTTTTAGGTAATACTGATGGAACATACATACTACAACTTAGTGAATGAGGGCGTGAACGGACGTGAACGTGCAGATGTGACCTGCATTGTAAAGCTGCTGTGAGTCAATGAGGCTAGAAAAGAACAATATGTGCTTAAGTCAATTTACCATTTATGTTTTACATTTATCTTGTTTAATACATTTGGTCTTTGTGTGTGATTGTGGAAACTACTGAACTCCGTCATGACAGATTTCTACTTTTTTTTTCATGTTTACTTAATGATTACCTAATATTTCTGACATTGGCTTGAGGGCCACATTGAGAGAGGTAGAGGGTCATATGTGGTCCCCAGGTCACCAGTTGCCCATCCCTGGTCTAAAAAGAGCAGCATAAGGCAGACTTAAATGATGCACATCTCATCATTCCTCTGAAGATCAATTAATATGCAGACAGTTAATATGCCTGAATATGACGCTCAGATAAAGTCCACGTGTATGAAATGCTGCTTGTTGAGTCCCTTAAATATTCACCAAACAGATATCAGTTTGTTGGGAAGAAAAAACCTGAGCAGATGTGATGTTCAGCGCAGAGACAGGGGTGGGCATGATGACCTTAGTGTACAACAACAAAAAACACCAGACCATTATCTGTTATTTAGCGAAGGATGTGATGCACACAATAATAAACAGGATTCTGTGAATCTGAGTCTGACTTTTCTTAGGGAGGTGGACTTAGTGCTTTTGTAAATTCCTATTGTTATTTTTCACACATTATCAAAACTTCCTGCACTACAATTAAAAATCTGTGTGGAGGTTTATGAATCTACAGACACAGATAAACCAGTCAGAAGACAGAGCAGCATTTGGGCTCAATTTAAAAGAAAGTTATACAAACTCTAAAGCGGAAATTTACACTTCACACGTTTATTTTTATCATCATTATCATATTGGCACAGTGTTATCACACATAGCATCATTTCCTCATATCATGAAGGCCTACTACAGAATATGAGGCAGCTCACGATCAGCTCCAGCATTGTTGTAAACATCAGAAGCCCCGCCCCTTCTTGTTCTTGATTGGTCATTGAGGGAGTATGGGGACACATAAACAGATGACGCTGAGGACATGCATCATCTGCAAACTCCCTGATTAAAGGGGAAACAAGCGCTGCCAGTGAAAGGACAGCAGCTGGACATGGGCCCTAACCTCAGACCAGTTAGCTCTTTGCACTGTGGGCAACAAAACCCAAAGTAGCACGATCCAGTCTCCACTCCACATTGTGGTCTGCTCAGCGGCACTCTTACAGTCAGCAGTTTTGAACACAGCCATAGTTTCTTGTTACAACAAAGGACAGTGTTCCTTCAAGAAACTGTGGGTTTAATAGAAATGCATGTGATTACATAACACCTCAAAGAGTGTCCTAATTTTCAACGATGGCAGAAGATCTTAATCTTTTCTTCAGCAGCAAGGTCTTTTCACGCTGGGAGCATGTCATCCACACACAAACACACACAAACTATCACATGCAGGCTTTTCATGCCACAGTGTAACTCTTTCACACCCACACACACACACACATACACACACACGTCATCTGTGATCCACAATCACCAAATGGCCCCATTTCTGCTGGCAATGATCTCACAGTTTCCACACAGCAGAGAGCTTTGGTTAGATTGTTACAGGATCTTCTGTGTGAGAGAAAGCGAGCACAAAAGCTGTCCTTCACGCTGACAGAATGGAGAGAGAGGATGATTAACAAAGCAGCAACTGTCCAAACTTCCATTACCATCAAGTTTTCCCCATCCCCGGGGTTATTAATACCACAGCAGGATGCCACTCTGTCTCAGAGGGGGCATATTTTAACACTTTTATAACTTTGAAATGAATAAAAAACTAAAAACTAATTTAAAATTCAGTGAGTTTTAAATCACTGCATTCTCTCTGAGTGACTGCTGCAGAGGTGTCTATTTGTGTCGCTTCATGGCTCTCATAGTAACAGGAGGTTTTGAACAAAGCATTTCTGAGCGATGTAGTAGAGTAGAGCACAATTACAGGGCAGGAAAGTGCCACTTCAAACAGCAGCAACAGCAGCAGCAGTGTCCCCATAAATAGAGTTTCCCCTGAGGCTGGTGCAGAGGGAAGCTCGAAGTTTCTCTCTCCTTCCAGTTAATGTGCCGTCCTACATAAGGTTGAGCTCCAAGTTTAAGAAGAAACTGTTGTCCTGCATGTTGTGACTCAGAGCATTTCTATGCACAGTCAAGTCCCAGTTTTACTTCAATGAGGATATCTAACTGACCACCCTCTTTACCACCCTAGTTTACAAGCACCAGGTGAGAATTGACATATTGATGGCAGTATTTCAGACTCTGCTAACCTAAGTCCTCTCTCAGCCAGTTACAACAGAACCGTCATCCTGTTGACCTTGCAAAGAAATCAGATGTTGAAGTAGCAGAAGCTGGAACAATTTGACAGTTCTGAAAATGCCCAACATGTCTGAAATTTAAATTTGGTGCAAATATAAAAAAAGCTCATGGTTGTTAGTGTCTGAATGTTGATGTGACTTCTGTTTTATGTTGTTTGGCTTCCTGGTCAAGGCCGGGTCACAGAGGCTATGAGGCGTGTTCAGTTCAATGAAGTGTAAACATCCATCCATCCAATATCTGCCCCGCTTATCCCTGGCAGGGTCACAGGGGCGCTGGAGTCTATTCCAGCTGACATTGGGGTGGGGGCAGAGGGCGAGGTGAACAATGAACCAGTCTCTGCGTAGAGAGACGAACAACCATTCACACTGACACTCATCACTCATACCAAAGGGCAGTTTAGAGACACCAACCAACCTAAAAGCTTGGTATACATATGTTTGTGTACACACACACACATATATATATATATATATATATATATATATATATATATATACATGTATATATATATATATATATATATATATATATATATATATATATAATTCATTCATTTTCTATACTTTCATTCATTCATTCATTTTCTATACCCCTTTCGGGGTCGCGGGGGGCTGGAGCCTATCCCAGCTGTCAACAGGCGAGAGGCGGGGTACACCTTGAACCGATCATCAGCCGATTAGAGGGCAACATAGAGAGACAGACAACCATTCACACTCACACTCTTACCCAAGGGCAATTTAGAGTCACCAATTAACCTAATGAGCATGTTTTTGGTCTGTGGGAGGAAGCCGGAGTGCCCAGAGAGGGGCTACGCAGGCACGGGAGGAAACATGCGAGCTTCACACCGAGGCGCCCTGCTCGACCGGGGATCGAACTGGCGACCTTCTTGCTGTGAGGCACATGCACGGCCTGCTGCGCCATCGTGCCACCCCATATATATACATACACAGTGTATCATGTTCAATTACTGATCAGTAGGCTAGTAAATGATTTGGGGCTACCGCACATGTTAATTCCCTCTATTGTCACTGCCCCTTCTCTCCTCATAGAATAGGAGGTCCAACCCCCCCGCCCCATAATTTGACATGTTTTTCATTGACAGACTGAGTTAAACACCTCTTAAAAAATGAATGCTCAGAAGGTACATTAATAAATCTCCTTACAAATTCCGATATATTGCATTACTGGTGTGAGAAAACTGCAGGATAAAGTCATTCTGTGTGACCTAGGGGAGTTTTTTCACATCTGATAGACTAACCTGATCATAAAGCACAACTCAAGTGTAACTGTACTGTGTTTAGGTAAATTTGATAGGTAAATTTAGCTGTATGTTTATCAAGTGCATCATTACAATCAGTACTTAACTTATAAAAAAAACAGACAAGCCTTCTATTCTCTAATTTTTGGCACATGATACGCATATATCATGCACATGCACATCAACCCACATTTGGTGGGTGGAAACACTTGCAGGGGCATTCATCCGTGAAGCACAGCATTGGATATCAAGAGTGCCATGGGTCTGACATTGTTGCCACAAAAAAAAATAATAATAAGTAGGCCAGCTAGATAGATAGATATAGATAAGTATTATAGAGTAAGTTGTGACTGAAAAATAATTACTTTTAATTAATCCAATTACGGTTGAACTTTTGGGTAACATGTCGATTTCTAATTTTGGTTGGGTTCAGTTTTTTCTTAATTAATCCTCGTAATGGTAACATTAACTGTAAAAAAAAAAAAAAAAATGTCTGTATGAAATCAAATGCAACTTACAGGCCAGACTATTTGACATTCATTAACAAAAAAAAAACTTGAAAGCAGGTTTGGTGACTTCAGGAGTTGTTTAAGTCTGACAAATGATTTTAAAATAACCTCTAAACTTGGCTTGCTTTGTCTCATCACCAGTTAAAAAGTGATGCTTCATCAACATCATGAAGTCATATTTCGATGGTGAACAGAAACTTGAACATCATAAAAAATAAGACGGTTGTAAACTATCTTACAGTCAGGAGTGATTATTGTTGCTGCAGGTAATTAAATAAATGATTCTGCAATATTACAGAAAAAAATGTTTCCATCTAAATTCATCCCTCTGCACGTTAATAAATGTTGAGGTTCCTCGAGGGCCTGATAATGAGAATTATGATTTGGTAAACTTTACCTCGTTATAGGAGAGGACATGCAACATACACACGAGCTGAGCTATCGAGGTCAGATTTCTCCTATAGATACTTTACGAGCTGATGAGCTCTTTGAAATGCGAACTTCATGTCTCACCTCGTCCTCCAACAAAGGCGGAAGATGTTCCAGCTCATAAAAACAGTCCCTGTCCTCAGGTCTCCCCATCAGAGTGACCGCAGCCTCGCTCCCCAAAGTCTCCATTGCACCAACTTTCACTCCTCAAGTAGCAGCGAAGCGAGTGTTAGTCCAGGTGACGTGTTCAGTCCAGATAATCGGCATTACCAGGCTGATGACCGAGCACAGGCTGGCTGCGGTGAATCGATGCTCACTGCAGGATATTCAGCTGAAAAACAGAGGGAATGCGCCTGCATGGAGGACGTTGCTGGCTGCTGAATGAGGCTGTCATGACTACAACACCTCCACAGACAGAGGCGACACACTGAAGCTGCGGATCTCCTCCTCCTCCTCCACCTCCTCCTGTGTGGACGGATGGATGGATGGAGGAGTGTTGGCAGAAAGGAGCACAGAGCTGCTGCCTGGATGCCACAGTTGGCTCCACGCCTCCGTCCACACTGTGTGACTCATAATTCATCACTTGTACTGATAATCTTTCTCAGTGTATTCGTGTGAGCTGTAGTCCTCTGGGTCTTCATTACATGAGCTGTCAATCTCCACAACAACTATGATGAACCAGTGTGGGAATATTTCTGTGTTTACCCAGGCACCTTTATGCTGATCTCTATTCACAGATAAAGATTAAAAAGCAGAATCATGGGGCTGTACTGAATGATTCAGGGTATGGAAAGCTTATACAGCAGGTGCTTAGGATATGATGGAGAAACATACTTTTGCAAATTCGTATATTCAAATGGACAATAAAACAGCAGTCAGGGAGTGAAGTATAAACTATTGGAGCTCTCCTTGTTGTCTGGCAGAAATACAGGTGAAAAACAAAGGATGTTCCAGAGCAGATAACTAGAATGAAATGGGTTCAAAACGAATTAAATTCTCAGAAAGCAGTCACATTTTACGCAAGTTTCAACAGGATCACAGCTGACAGGGCAAAGTACAACTTAATCTCCATTTACCAGACCAAAATACTGCCCCCTTTCCTATTAGATTCTGGTGATGTTATCCATTCATTTTATAGCATTCACTCAATGTCTTTGTTTGCATCCAGGTTGTAGAGCATTTCAGAAGTAGGTAGCAAAGAACTGGAGAAACTGTGGTTCCTCCTTGCAGCTGCTAGGTTACAGAGCGCAGCAGGGATTGTAAGCCTACATGTGACCAGCATGCACACTAGGGCTGAAATGATTCCTCGAATAATTGCATTTATTGGATTACTAAAAAGCCTCAAGGCAAATTATGTGCCTCGAGGCTTCATTTAAATCTGGACCACTATACAGCGCATTGTGTTTGACACGGATGGTCATTTCTGTTCCGTAACGCGCTTGCTGCTTCCACTGCTGATCAGCCACTGTAACACAGGTGTGAGGCGCAGATTGTAAAATCATGCAGGAAGAGAGGGATATAAAGAAGAGACTCCGCAAAAGAAACGGCAGGAAGTATCTCAAGTGTGGGATCAAAAGAAAAGAAAACATGGTGCAGTGTGTCTATTGTAAAACAGAGGTAGCTTAGCATAATAGCATGTCGTCAGTGATGCTGCACCTCAACTGTAAACATCTGGTCTGTGCATCAAGTCCGCAGACCGGACACAGGTGTAGGGCATCCTTTCATATTTACAAAATGAATGTGCATTGCCTGGTTCGATTATAGTTTCTAGGTGTGTTATTTTTTCGGCCTAGTAATATAATATGATAAATTAGATCCTCAATATGGAAATTAGCATTGTTACAGCAGTAAAGGCAAAAATATAACAAAAAGAGATAACCATGAGTAAAAACAACAACAACATTCATAATAACAATCTTAATCTTAATAATAATAATGAGAAGAAGAAGAAGAAGAAGAAATGACCCAGAGAAAAAATTAAACTACAAGAACAATGTAAAAAAAACAAAAACATTGCACATAGGTGAATATCAGTTTCATTTGATTTCTTTTAACTGTTTTAGTGCTCACTGCAGAGACACTTATCATTATAACTGAAGGGCCTGTTTATCCATTTAGGTTGTAACTGTATGAGTTGTACAATTTTGAAATATCAGCTGTAGAGATGTCGGCCTTCTCTCTGGTATAATGAGACTAAATGGCAAAAGTCCTGTGATGCTCAAAGCACCAAAAATACATTTTAAATATTCAAAGCCAGTGTCTCAGTCTAAAAATCATGACCTGTTTGCTATAAATAATCTGCAGACCTTGTTTTGAGCAGTTTCATGTAGGAACTACTTTTTTCCAACCGGAAAAAAAAAAAAGTTGTATTTTGATTTCGGGATCCTGTTTATGCAATAAAAATGTTCAAAAAAGAAAATAATTAATTGTTCATTCAAAAGACCTGGCTTATTTTTGATTTTGTATGTTACTGTTGCTTTTCAGTTAAGCCAAAGTGACTCAGTGTAAAACATTACAGCGTGTATACTGCATCTCTTATCCAGTTACTCAATGAATTGCCAAAATAATCAATAAAGTACTTGATTACAAAAGGAATTGATAGCTACAACCCTAATACACACATTGAAGTCACGGTGGAGAAAAAAAATTATCACATTACTGTTTTCTGTCAATGATTAACATTCATGTTACGACTACTGCCAAGGAGATTATGATTTTGCTGGTGTTTGTTAGTTAATAAGATAACTCAAAACATGAATGAAATTGATGGGCTTGCTGGTCATGGCACAAGGAAGAAGTGATGCAGTTTTGGTGTTGATCCAAATCTGGATGCAGGTCCAGGAACTTCTTAAAGGATTCATTTCAAGATTGGGTAGTTTTCCACATTTTCATTTTCATAACATTTTCAGGGAATGTTGGCACAAGAGGGAAGTAATTAGATTTTGGTGGTGGTCTGAACCCACATATGGATCCAAGATTCCATGGATCCAAGGATTTTAATAGTGTGAGATGGCAGCAGTTTTCCCCATTTTTGACAATAACTTGCCACAGCGTTGGAAAGGCCTTGGTGTAGGTTTGTGCCCTCAGAGCACTTCTAGTTTTAGTGAACATTTCAGTGACTGGCTGCCCCCTCTCTTCTTTATTTCCCCTCTTCGCTTCTCTCATGTCCACTGCTTTCTGCTTCCTTTTCTATAGTCTTTCATTCTCAGTCTATAGTTTTTCATTCATTAAATATGATTTAATTGCTGGAAAAACTACATGCTGCTACATCAACTGATAACAGTCCTCTTCACTTCCACTTCATTAAAGCTGTTGTAGTGACTCTGCCACGGGGCCACTGGTTGTCTTTGTGCTGCTGCTGTGTGTGTTTGTTGCAGGGGGTGAGTCCTGGTGGAGGATCATCAGCTGATGAGCTGCATCTGGACCTGCTGCACTCTACCTGATAAAAGGCCTTCAAGACTTCTCAGACTCCCTTGACTCTTCAGCCCTTACTCTCTGGCCTCTTAGGCGGCAGGCCTGGGCACTCTGACGTCATAATGAAAATAATGGTTGATCTGACAGATCTTTCTCAGGGTATTGTCTTCCCCATATTAGCTTTTGTGTGGTATTGGTAAGCAGCTGTTTTGACTGGCTATTAGGGATTTAAGTTCTTTAATTAGTAAGTCAAATAATTGTGGTTTTGTTGCTCTGGTTGCAAAAGTTCACTAGGAGATGGCCAAGTTGGTAAGTAACTAGTCTGTACATGTTTCAGAGTCCTGGGTGTTTGTAAGCAGAATTTCAGCCTTTTCGTTGTTCTGGTATTACTTGAGTGGTTGCTTTATTAAAAGGGTTGTTTTTGGCTTCAGTGTAGCTATCTGGTGTTTTGTGTTCAGCTAATGGTGTGACGACTCTGCATTTTTGACTTCTATTTGAATTCTGGACTCCTGAGCTCCTGCTCTGTGTTTTTCTCTGCCTCTCGTTTCACAGATTTGGTGTGGTTACCTGACACTGGGGCTCCCTGCAACTTCACACCTGTTCCTTATTCCCTGCACTTAATCCCTGCTTTGACTCATCTCCAGTGCCAGATGATCCCTGCAGCTCCTTGTGGTTTTATTGGCCACCTCTTGAGCTCTTTCATGTTCTCAAGTGTTTTTTGGAAGATCTTTATTTTTATTCTTTTTTTTTTTTTTTTTTGTACCATGATTGTTTGTTTGAAACAACAAAAAGCAACATGACAGAGTTAGCATCAAGCTGCTAACTCGAGGGACAAAGGAGCAACCAGTGGTCTTCAGAGCCAGAAGTCGAAGGGAGACCCCGGCCTGGAACCCACTAGGAAATCACCAAACTTGCAGCACTGGACTTTGCAGAGCATCACCAAAAAAGGACACCTTTTCCTTCCATGGACTTGGTAACATAACTGGGCCTTAAATAGTTTAGCATAGCACGGCTAAGCACAGGACTATTCGGTCTCTACAATCGCTGCATTGTTTTATTGAATTTAAGCTTTATGCTATGGCTAACTGCTGCGAACTATATTTTAACTTGGAAACTTCGTGTAGAGGCAACAAATTCCAACAAAGAGACCTTTTCTAACCTCCACCACCCCCCATGGGGTCCTGAATGTAAATGCCTTTGTTTGAGCCATGTGGTGTTAATGTACCCTTTTGAGGCAGCCATCTTGCCTTTTTCTGTTTTTTACACACACACACACATACACACTTGTACATAGGACTTTGTTAGGTTAGATATTGTGTGTTTTCATGTTTGGTTTGTCAACAAATGATTTCGAACACAAAGGGCTCTAATTTCCTGGTGCAACTCAGGGTGGCGCAGCCTGGCGCACCCCATGCAGTGGTAATTTTGTCCGGCGCGCCGCCGTGCGCAGCCAATTTGGCAATTTGGTAGACCAGCTGCGCCGAGATGGGTGTGACGCACATTTCAATACAATAAACAATCACAGCAACCACTATTTAATGTAACTGTCTGAAACAGCATATACATTTGTATCTATATTAATTGTCCCGTCACATCTGATGTCAGATCAGAGACATTTGTCATAACTAACGAGTTCACATCTCTCAGCCAACCACAAACAGCCACATCATCAGATATGGAGTATCCGGCTTCTCTCATCTCATGAAATTCAAAAGAAAAGAAAAAAGAGAGAGACTCTCGCTTTATAAATGTAAGTCACTCAGTGTCTTAAGGATTTACCTGTGATTGCCCATATTTCTCTGTTTTAATCTTTGTTCGTAACGTGCTCTAGAAAGATGGAGTACATTTTTGCAAGGAGGATGAGGAGGAGATATATTTTCACCTAAGGTGCTGCTATTTGGCGATGACAGACCAGGAATGCATGTGGATCACAAGCATGATAAATGGATTAACCTGCTGCTGTGTTTAAATGTAATTATCACTTAATTTTGTACTCATATTTATGACACAGGAGCAGATTATATCTGTCCCGCGAGGTGGTCCACACAGTGATGCGCATCATGGCCTCTGATGCACGGCCCAGGGGCCCCTGCACTCTCCCAGTTGCTGTAAAAGTGACAGCAGCTCTGACCATCTTCACCACCGAGGTGAAATTGTCACTGCACCTCGCCTGCACCTCGCCCGCAGTGCATTTAAAGGTGAGGAGAGGCAATCATTTGATTGGTGAAGATTACACTCGGCTGTGTTAAACCCACTAACGTCTTCTCTCCTCCCTCGCTGCTACTTGCACCGGTAGGAGGGATGGAGGCGTGGGTGCGCCTCTCTGCGCCAGACTGCGCCGTGCACGAAACTTGCAAAATGCCCTGGACACACCCCGTTGGCACGGCGCAGGGCAGGTGTGCCCCGCCTGCGCCTGGTCTACGAAATTAGAGCCCAAAGTCAGTTGCTGGTCTGTTAATGTTGCATAAGAATGAATCTTGCCAACCTCTTCTCTGCAGAACTCCAAATCCATCAATTTTGACTGACAACTGATTGGGTAACTTTAGTTATTTTTATTTAATTAGTTATAAATCATAGTTCCAAATTGATAGTAACCTTTATGAGACTGACTTAATAAATTGACTATCATTTCCCTTTATGGGTGGTGCCCCGAGGTAGATTTAATGTAAATTACTTAATGTAAATAATTATTTCTGATAGCCAATATTAAGTGACACCGTGAATAGTTGTCCACTGATCATAAAGCACAACACTGCTGTGACGTAGATTTCAAGTTGGATTGGGTTCCTTTTGGTCCTGAGCTGCCAGCTTTGTGGACTTCTGGTCCGATGTGGTTTCAAACAGGCAGATGGGCCCAAATTCCACTCGGCACTGTGGATCCAAACAGGAAAGGTCTGACCCGTGATGGTCCCCTAGTTTAATGAGACTAGTGACGTCTTAGGCTGGACTTCTGCAGGTTCGGTCGTCGGATGAACTGGGTCTTAGAGGTCTTGATCAGCAGGATGAAAAGGATAATTAAAAAAAAAAAATGGACAATCTTCTTATCTATCCCAAAGTAGGCTGAAATCACTGGCCACATGATACGCCTCCGAGGTAAATAAACAAATCGTGAATTTGCCTTAAGGTAACTTCTTTAGAGAGTCACAGCTGGCTTCTGAAGAAAAAAAAATATGGGCCTGTACAAAAACTTAAAACAAAGAAACACACGAACAGGGAGAGGAGATGTAGACAACACCAAAGCAGACGCAGGACAAGACTAGAACAAACTTTGAAACAAACGACATACTGAGGAGCGGGGCTCTGTGGGAGTCTTCTGTCTCTTGTCCACTTAGGGCTTTGTCAGGTCGAGGAGGAGTCATCTAAGCGTTATCAAACTTTAATCAACTTTTAATTTGGCCAATACTTAATTTGAACCTTGATAACCACCCAATATAACCCACATAAAAAGAGAGACAATTTCATGGAGAATATTATGATACTAAACACTCATGGTATCATAGTAAGGAAAACATTAAAACCATTATATTGTTCTAAAACACAAATAAACAAGCAATATATATGATTAAACTTAAATGCATAGGCTTCTTTATCATTATAGGTTATACTGTCAAGCCTATTTCCAACCACAAATGAATTAGTGAACAATCTTTGGTTAATAAATCATGATTTCAGCCAAAGCAAATCTGTTTAGGGTCCTTAAAAGTCTTAAAGAAATGACCTTTGTCCCTGGTTCTTCCTGTCTCTGGTCCAAATTGAGTGGTGGTGGGAGAGGAAGTCTGCAAACAGTCCTCTCAGAGAGGTGAAGTGTTCAAATGACCAGAAAGGGGTTAAAGCTGGAAATGCAAGAATCTCTGTCCTTGAAGAGTTAAAAAGTTATTACTGAACAACATTCATTGTCACCCCTTTTTAATCAGTCTCCGGCTTATGCTTATGGGTCCATTACCTATTCGGGAACTGTTCCCTCACAAAAGTGTTCTTTAGAAGCATTTATTTGTAAGCTAATGTGTTAGCAGAATATTCCTGCTATTTCGGCGACAGAGATGGGCACTTTCCAATAGAGACTGTCAATTGTTTCATACTAACCGTGGTGTGAGAAAGTGGCTCTGGGGACACCTCACTGCTGCAGGGAGATTGCCATAGAATTGCTTTCCTGGGCTAAGAGCAGGGGTTATTGGCTGTAGATAATTTTGATGTAGTGCATAAATACCTCACACAGGAACCATGCCATAGGGTTGAATTTTACTTAACATTGGTCAGGCAGTTGAGAGGGAGGTTCTGTCAAGGGCAAGGCTAATGAATGTACTTAATCATTTCTCTGTATTGGCTGTTTTCTTCTGTTCCCTTGTGAGCAGGAGCTGTTATGTTTTAAAGATGAGAATGTTTTAAGGAATATGACGGAGTACATGAGGGCTGAGTTGAAGAAAATGAGGCATAACATTAAATCAAAGTTAAAACAAACCAGGTCGACTTAATCGAACTTGGATATTGAAGATCTGGTAACTGCTCAGTTTTGAGTGTACCAATTGTCCCCATTGTCTCTGAAGTTGGTAACTTTTCTCTGGACCCAGTTCTTTATGTTGGGGGGGCATGACAACCCTGCAACCAGACAACTGGTTGTCTCTGTACTGCTGTGAGATTGTTGCAGGGGCTGTGTCCTTGTGGAGGACTCAGTTGATAAGCAGCACCTGTATTTGGTGCACTCTTCCTGATAAAGACCTTCAATACTTCTCATTCACCATTAGTCACGGTTACATGATGATTTTTAATTCTGAATTAATTATTCAGAATTAAATAATTTGGAATTAAAGTGTTCTCCTTCTTGTTTACATGGAAATAGTAATTCCGAATTGAGATTTACATGGAAAACACGTTTATTCGCCTCTCTATTTGTTTAGCAATCAAACGTTACAGCAGTTGTTCCTATGCATTATGGGCTCTAATTTCCTGGCGCAACTCAGGGTGGCGCAGCCTGGTGCACCCCGCGCAGTGGTAATTTCGTCCAGCGCACCGCCGTGCGCAGCTAATTTGGCAATTTGGTAGACCGGCAGTGCCGAGATGGGTGTGACGGGGCACCAGGGGAAGGTGTTGACAGATTCAGCTTGGTGCAGTGACAATTTCGTGCCAAAAAACTGTGCGGAAGGTGCGCCGAAAGCCCGCCAGCTCCAACCTGGTCTATTCTCGGCGCAGACGAGGCGCACCCCGGGCAGTGGTAATTTGGCTGACAGGCGCACAGTGTGCACACGTCACCAAAACCTCACAGGCAGGTGTCCAGAGTGTCAGGCACATTTCAATGCAATAAACAATCACAGCAACCACTATTTAATGTAACCGTCTGAACCAGCATATACATTTGTATCTATATTAATTGTCCCGTCACATCTGATGTCAGATCAGAGACATTTGTCATAACTAACAAGTTCACGTCTCTCAAGCCAACCACAAACAGCCACATCATCAGATACGGAGTATCTGGCTTCTCTCATCTCATGAAATTCAAAAGAAAAGAAAAAAGAGTGACGCTCACTTTATAAATGTAAGTCACTCGGTGTCTTAAGGATTTACCTGTGATTGCCCATATTTCTCTGTTTTAATCTTTGTTTGTAACGTGCTCTAAAAAGATGGAGTACATTTTTGCAAGGAGGATGAGGAGGAGATATATTTTCACCTAAGGCGCTGCTATTTGGCGATGACAGACCAGGAATGCATGTGGATCACAAGCATGATGAATGGATTAGCCTGCTGCTGTGTTTAAATGTAATTATCACTTAATTTTGTACTCCTATTATGACACAGGAACAGATTACATCTGTCCCGCGAGGTGGTCCACACAGTGATGCGCATCGTGGCCTCCTGTGCACAGCCTGGTGGCTCCTGCGCTCTCCCAGTTGCTGCAAAAGTGACAGCGGCATCGACCTTCTTCTCCGCCAAGGTGAAATTTGACGGCGAGGAGAGGCGTTCATTTGATTGGTGAAGATTGCATTCGGCTGTGTTAAACCCACTCACGCCTCCTCTCCTCCCTCTCTGCTACTTGCGCCACTGGGAGAGACGGAGGCGTGGGTGCACCTCCCTGCGCCGGACTGTGCCCTGCACGAAACTTGCAAAATATCCTGGACATACCCCGTTGGCGCAGGGCAGGTGCGCCCCGCCTGCGCCTGGTCTATGAAATTAGAGCCCTTTATCTTTTGTATTGTAGAAAGAGAGGTGGGCAGAGACAATGAAGGACTAAAATGAGAAGGATATTGATACATTTATGGATGCCTTGACCATACATTTTTCGCATTTCCCTGAATTCACATTTACGAGAGGATAGCCCCATGAGATGAGGCATCTCATTTTTAAAAGCATTCTCTAAATGGTAATGTAGTTTTATGGTAGTACAGTCAATGAGAGACCTTTTTTGAATTATCATTACTAACTCCAATGATTATGAAGTGGAGGGGACTGATGGTTGCCATGGCTACAGTAACATACGTGTGATATTTTCAGGATCTTCCATGTGATTAATAGACTCATATTGAAGTTCCTAGGAACTGTAATAATGGGTATAGGCTGAGGGAAAAGCTAAATATTTGCATTCAAGTAGTTTAAGCTGTGTAAGTCCACACTAATGATCCAGAGCAGTAGTCATGTAAACAAGGCCTTGGTTCCTGTGTGTAAACCTACAGTTCCTATCCTGTGTCAGAGCACCAGTCCAGACAAACTCTTGCATGTGTTTCCCACATCAGCGTAGTTTGTTCTCTCTGATCCATCTTAATTGCCCGGTCTATTTGAAAATCATCCTCTGCTGTGTCTTACTGATTTAAAGGCTGTCTGTCTGCCAGCTGAGCCCTGGTTGTCAGGGGATGAGATTATTATGCCGCCGCTGCCCTGTGGCTGCTGGGCGCTGATAGATAGGCGTATCTGACCAGACAGAGGAGAGCGTCTGTTAGATTGTTGACTGCTCAGCTCTCTGGCAAGTGGAGATAATGGGGGAGAAATAGTTTTACTGCAGCAGCCGGGCAATTAATGTGATCACATACACACACACACACACACCCACACACACACACTGTGGAAGATCCCCTCAATGACTTATTAGAGAAGAACAAGGCAGTCTGTTTATCCTTGTTGGCAATGTAAAGAGGCCAACTGAGAGATACATTCAGAGGAGCTTCATCTTCAGAAGGATTAGATCCAAATGCTGGAAATGTACGGCTGAGTCATTTACAATGAAGCAGTACTTCGAGGGAATGAACTTCATTGTGGAGTTTAAAGTAGTATGATGGTGATGTGACTCAGCAGATAAGTTAATCTTAACATTTTAGACACTAACATGATCTCCAAATTCAACGTCAGTGCTTTTTAGAACAAAAGTTAACAGGGGTTTTTCTTTTTTCATCAAAATGACACCACAGGATGGATTAAAAGGGTTCATCCATCCATCAGTATTTTCAGCCATTCATTCTGTTTTCTCATTCTTCAGTCATTATTTGGGGTGCAACAGTGTATATTTAAATAAAACTGTTTCAGTGTTGGCCATTCAGTTCAGCCCAGAGTCCATAGACTGTAAAAAGAATTAGACAAAGGCATGTGATGTCGGCTGATTGGTTATCAGAGGAGTTTTTGGAACATTGTTCTTGTCTGTAATGGGCATGAACATTACGACAAAGACAGCGTTGCCCTACTGAGCATGTCATCTCAAGTGTTGGTAAATTACTTTAAAAAAGTAATTAGTTATAGTTACTAGTTACTTTCCCAAATAAGTAATTGATTTACTAATAGAATTACTCCTTCATAAATGTAATTCATTACAAGGGAAAGTAATTGTTGTGTTACTCTTTAGAAAAGTTTTTTGAATGGCGTGGCTCCGTCTTCATATCCTTCCTTGTTGCTGGCCTGCTACTAGCAGCGCTGGCATAATCAATGATGTTATCTGTGTTTCTGGACACTAGCTTTTTAGACTTACTCACAACAGAAGCAGACAAACACTCTGCTCTGTGACATAGTGTTCACTTCACATGAATGTTCTTGCCTGTTACATCAAGACACTGAAGTAGTGCCTGTATTGTAAACACCAGTTTTAACTCCACAGACCGCTCCGGACCCCCCATTGTTGCATCTAGCAGTGTTGCCAGATTTTGCAACTTAAATAAGCAACCAGGTCAATAAAAACAAGCCCAAACAAGCAGTCTCCATTTATTTTTGTCTAATGCGATATTATATTACTTTTTAAAAAGAGAAATCTACATGAAGCATATTTAATTTTCATCTACATTACATTTCAATCTCACTGTGCCTTGTACTTTCATTTAGCTCTGAATTTACTTATTCAACATCCTTTTGTTTGGAGGTGAAACATCCTTTTCTTTATACAGAAGTGAAGAGAGGGGCTACTGTTTTTATAACTCCATTATCTCTAAACAGTCTGTCTAACCTTGATTTTTGTAACCAAACAGACATAGTCAGGCTTTTATCGAAGTTTTATGCTGATCCTCTACAGCTACATTAGAAAAAAATTTAATTCTGGCTATGAGGATTTTTTTGGTGGAAACATCATTTTTGCCTCTTTTTATGGTAAAATTTACATTTGTGTTTAGTGTTGTAGAAAATTCTTTGTGTAACTTCTGAATTGAGTTTATATTCATGGTAGACCATGCATCATATCCCTCCTGGGTTTGGGGGTACAACAAGCCCAAATGAGCAACTGCACTTTTGGAACAAGCCCAAGAAAACTGCAACCCGCAACTGCCAATATTTACAAGCAAAAAAGAAGAGGAAACCCAACGTCGTTTATAATAAGCAAACCTGGCAACTCTGGCATCTAGCTCTCTTGTGTGGTTGTTGGTGGTGAAGCTCCTGTCCTGTGCCTGGTTGAGTGAGACAGGTCGGATAACAGCTGCTGGACATCAGTGCATAGTAACGCACCACATTTCAGCATTGTAACGCTTGAAATAGTAATTAATTAGATAACCTGTTACTAGGAAACAATAACAATGTTAGTAACGCTGTTATTTTTAACCATTGTTCCCAACACTGGTCATCTCTACCGAACTAAAGTTCGATCTGTGAGCTAAATCCACTCATAGACATAGAGTCCTCGTTGAGGCAGAATTTCAGGCCATCCTACCACACATACATGGGAATGCTTAGCCGTGTCAATCATGACTTCTAAAACCTGGAATCCTCAATGAATTGAAAGCAGGTGCAACATTAAAAAAAAAAAGGACCTCCGCACAGTTAGAGCAAAGAGATGCATTTCATATATAGACCAAAACCATTTTTTACCAGGATGTAAATATTTACATTTGGACATAAAAAAAACATTTATTTCTGGCAGCCAATCATGTGACCTCCAGAGTCCCTGCAGCCAGCCTAAAGTGAACACTCAAGCAACTCCAGCCATGGACACATCCGCATGGGCCTCCTCTTGGGCCCTGGAGGTTGCCACTTGGTACCAAAAATGGGCGTTGGTGGCTCAGTCTGTCGGTCTGTCTTTGGTCTGTCAGTAAAGGAAATTTTATAAGTCTGACCCTAAGCTGTGTCCTTGGGCAAGGCACCTATCCCCAAGTTGATCCCACTGCTGCCTCAGTGGTGTGTAAATGGGTATGAAAATTGTGCAGATGTGTCAGCTGATAATGATGGACAACTGACATAAAAACTCTGAGCCATCGGTGAGTGACTGTGAGAGTGAATGGATGTAAATGTGTAGATGTGACCTATGTTGCAATGTTACTTTGAGTCTTCAAAGAGAGTAAAGAGCTATACAAGCTCAAGTCCATTTACCATTAGCTCTTACACAGTAAAACTGGTGCACACTACCACATGATAAAGCCTGCAAAACCAAACTTCTCCCCTCTATCATTCAAGTCTTCAGTCAGAGAAGTCTTACGAAAAACAACAATTAACACAGAAAAACTGGAATAAATGTAAAAGCATTTTTCACAGTCTTTCATTTTCAGTATTTTACTGATGTGCAGGAGGGAGTTTGTGGACACATTAAAATAATCTGCTTTTAAATCACATGACTGACTCCAAATGATTTCATAGTCTATACTTGCACAAAAGTTTTTCAGCCTAGTAGGCATCCATCCTTTCCCCTCCATCAACTCTTCATAACAGGTAAGACGTGCTAATAGCGCCATCAGCTAGCACTTTACACATGAGAGGTTCAGCAGTGCTCCAAGCTATAACCAGTATGAGTTAGCAATTCATTTTTTAATCTTATGGGTGCTGTACAGTGAGAGACATAGTGCGGCTGCGCTAAAATTATGAGCTAAACAAACAGGCAGTCATGATGATGACAGCAGCATGCAGTCATTATCGTGTTCATGTGTGTGTGAAAGTTTGAGAAAATATGTGTGTATGTCATAGACTGCAGAAAATATGATGTACATGTGTGAATGTGTGTATTTATATTAGTGTGTGCATGTTAGAGAAAGTGTGAGTGTGTTTGTAAAAGAAATTGTGTGTGTGTGTGTGTGTGTGCGCCTGTGTTTGAGTTCTTACTTAGACCATAAAGTATAATAAATGATTAACTGCAAGTTTAGAGCAGTTTTCTGTATCAACCTCTGAAAAAGCTAAGCCATCAAAGAGAAGGGAGGAATGGGGAACAACTGCCAGGGTCACCACAGCTAATCATTAGCATACTGTTTCACGGCACCACAGCGGGTAAACCCACCATCTAATGTTAACAAATGTTAACTTTAACTTTGTCCACAAAGTAGGTTAAGTCTGATTGTGTATTAAGAGAAGCCCAAAAAGACACAGAATAAAACAGTGTGTTAGTTTTGGCCCCTGTGTGTAGCTAAATGCCTGACAAGTCCCCACAAGAGGGTCCCTGGTCTAGCCAAGGGACTCACATTTCTTTATTTCTGGACTCTCCAGGATGTGCTTTTTTTTTTTTTTTTTTTTTTTTTTTTTTTTCTAAAGTGAACAACCTTTAGTTTACTGTTACACACCCAGTCATTGTCCAAAACTCAGGACGTCATGTGATATGGTAATGGTTGCAGTCACATTTGAGGGGTTGTTTCATATCTTTCTGCTCAAATTTTGACAAAACCTTGATCTTATTGCCCTACCTGGGATTTTAGGAAGTGCCTTACTGCACAAGGGAGCAGTAAGTCCTGAGCCTGCTATTGGTGTCCTTATCTCCACCTCTAAGTTGGTCCTTTTTCCCAACCACAGCCCCTGACACCCTGATGTTTCATGCTATTAGCCTCTTTGCAGTTTCTCCTCTGAGCCTTGCAGAGATGTGATGGGGGGCTGAGTTGACCCCTGTACCTGTTTTGTCATCAGGGGTAGAATCTGGGGTGTAGTATTAGTGAGAGGAGAGCACGCTGACCCAATGGGGAAGTGTGACGATTGTGTGCCTGCTTTTGTGTTCATGAGAAACACCCATCATGCTCTCTTGCACTCCCCCAAAGCCTTATTGCACTGAGTTGACACAAATATCACATCCTGGGTGAATAAATGTGGATGTCTTGAGGCATAATGATGGTAGAGCTGTGCTGCATCATAATGCATACATGTACTGAAAAGGGCTCACGACTCTGTATTTGTGCATGGTTCTCATGGCACATTAGGAAGTGCAAGAGAAGCAAGATATTTGTGGTGAATGCAAGTTCACTATTATCTATTATAACTATTATAACTAAATACCACTTTTATCCAGATGGGCCAGTGAGAAATAACATTTCTTTCATGGTTATGAAGTTTAGAAGCTCATCATCTAATGTTGAACCAGCCAAGACAGACTCTTTTACCAACTCCTGTTACACATAGAATTAGAAAGCCATGCCTTTCCTTTCACTAGATGAATTTAATACTTTGTAAAGACTCAAAACTGACTGTAGTATGATGCCCTCCCCCACTATGGAATAATTTAGCCCAGGGCTTGACGCTTAGCATTTTCCCAAGTAGCACGGGTGCTACCAAGTTGAAAATCTAGTAGCACACAAATATTTTTAGTAGCACGATGAAAAGTTACCAAATAGTGTGTTTTTCTTTAATATAGTGATATGCGTTCAATGAGGAGGCATTTGTAAGCAGAATTATTCAATTTATTTGAATAAAAAACATACACTAGTACACTAGCTTTTTAAAGTGAATCCATGTGCACAGTGCAACTGAGTATTATCAAAATGGCAAGTAAAATTCTCCAAAGACAAAGAGTGCAGAGAGAATAATACTGTAACAATTGTCTGTTATTAACCAGTAATCCTAACCCAATACTTTTCTCCAACAGACTTTTCAACTGTGTTATAATTTACAACTTTCAGGTAGTTTTTACAGAAGGTGCTTGAATTTTGAGGGGAGGGGTTGGGTCAGTGTCCTTTAATTTCAAATGAAATGAACCAATAAGTTAAAACCCAACTCATTGTAAATGCAAAATCAAAGTCTGCTCAGTCTCTTTAGACACAAAGGATATCCCCCCAGCAGCTTTTGTAATCTGGTCCTCTGGCCCACTTGGAGGTCAGACTCAGCCAGCGGTCCACTGCAGTATGTTCTAAGGGAGAAGATAACGTATTTCAAATCATTTTCAACTCACCTTTAATTTATCAAAACAAATACGCAACTATACAATGCTTAAATTGTGATTTTGTAATATTGAAAGCTCTGTTTTTACTCATCTTCTTAAAGTGATATATTATGCCACAGTGCAATGAAATGCTATTTAAAAATGGGCATTTGCACTGTGGCATAATATATCACTTTAAGAAGATGAGTAGTAAATTAATAACATATTTTAAATCAATTTCAACTCACCTTTAATTTATCAAAACAAATACGCAACTATACTAAAAAATGGTTTGATATACATTAGTTTATAGTGGATTTTTTTGTTATAGACTATAGCTGCATTTCTGAGTTATTCAGGCTGCACTTCTGGGCATCTATACGTAGCCAACATTATGTCAACATGCTAAGGATTATAACAATGCTGGTGCTGCCGATCTCGGCTGCCCAGTGTAAGAGAGGTTTTTCAGCCCAAAACCGGATCAAGGATTCCACAAGAAGCAGCCTTGCAGTCTCGACAACTGAAGACTTGATGCGGATCAGCTTGGAGGGGCCTTCAGTCGAGGAATTTTGATCCAACTCCTGCTTGTGTTCGTCTGTACCGTGTGTGGGGCGGTACAGGCATGTCGGGTGTACCGAAGGCTAGCTAGCGGCGCAGTTAGGTCAATAAAACAAACGTTTCAAAGCTGAACATGTTTTCAGCTGAGGCTGCATTCAAGAACACCACCGGTCACAACTTCCAACGTACGCAACACAACATAAACATGTTTTGAACGATCATTTTTCATAGTCGCACGGGTGCTACCAAATGCAAATCACAACTCGCACTGTAATATTTTTAGTAGCAAATGTGAGTACCTCCTCGCACGGTCGAGCCCTGATTTAGCCTATCATAAGCTTTATGTCAGGAAATCAATCCAACAGAAACTAACAAAAAACAAAGATGCAGGACCCAATTGCAGAAAATAACAAAAAAAGACTTTATTTTAACTAAAAAGGATCAAGGTCCAGAAAAACCAATCCAAAAACTCAGACCAAAAACAAAAGCTCCAAACAGTTCAACAAAAAGCCAAGCCCAAAAACAGAAACTACCTTAAAAACTGTAGAGAGAACATGAGGGAGCACTGGAGACATGGTGTGGAGGAAGACGAATGACCCAACAAAGAGCATAGGGAAAGCAGAGACTAAATACAACAGGGGAACACCAAGCACAGGTGAAACAATCACACAGGTGGAGGGAATCATCATCATTAGAGACACACAGAAGGGAGGGCAGGAAAACACCACGAGGAACAAAGGGATTTCAGAATAAAACAGGAAACGAGAGACAAGGGAAACAGGACACCAAAACAGGTAACTTAACTAGGATCAAAAACAGGGGCAAGACAGTAAAACAGGGAACACCAGGAGGTCTAAGAGGGGAACAAAATAGAAAATAACAAAACAAGTAAGATCCTGACACTTTTAGAGACTTTTCGTCTCAGACTGAGATTATACAAAGACTTACTGGACTTACTAAGGACAATTCTACGACTAGATTAAATGCATCCAAGTGTATATCTTCTTGTCCCCATTGCAAGGCCTCTGCCTGTTACTTTTAAGACATTATTTTATTACCGCCATCTATCTCTCTATGTATCTATTTCCTATCTTAGTAATCGTTGTCATTTCTACTCATGTGTTGTCATAAGCAGCTCTTGTTGGCGTTTTGTGGGTGTAGCTTGTGGGAACAATGTTGGATATTTAAGTGCATTTAGTGCATGTGCCAAAAAGGAAAAGACTTGTCTTAAGAGGTAGTTAAAAAGCAATTTTAATACATTAGCTCTGACGAGTCCTTCCCATTAAGCCACACTAGCCTGAATATAACACAATCCTAAAAATCCCTCTGCTAAAGTTATTAAATCAACAAGTTCCCCACAATCCAGAACGAGGCTGTGATTATTGATTAGCCTTTGAGCTACCTGTATGTTATGGATTAAGGTTGTTGTTGAATATGTTGGACAAACTAAATCCCCATCTGTGCAGGAAAGATTCAGAGTAAGCACTTGAGGAAAGATTCATGGGACCAAAAACAGCTATCTTTCTCTGAAACGACAGTTAGCTTGAGCTTGTGGTTAGCCCTTGAGCTAGCCTGCTATTGCATACTCACTATTATCCCTTGTCCAAGGTATTTTTTCCCCTTTCTTAACTATTGTTGAAAATTAGGACAAACCAAAGAGGGATTCTTGCATTCCCTACAAAGAAAAATGTCTCCTCTTTTGCCAGACTCCAAGAAGATTCTTAGGATTTCGTTCAGATTTTGGAAATGTGTCTGCAACTCTAAAATTACTAGCAAAAAATATTAGCTGTAAAGCTGACATAGAGTAAGTGGCAGCAGTAAAACTAAGACTGAAACTATACAGCTAATACAAGCAGTAAAGGGGGTGAAAGTCCTTCTGTGTTCTCGCTTGTAAGAACTTGTTGAGCAAATACCTTTCTCATACAATAAATATGAACTGTCTGAAATATTGGCTTATGTGCATCATATTGTGATGGAGTAGATTCTGCCCATTTTTGTGGCCGAAATATGCAAACAAAGATTCTTCATTCATTTTAGAGGAAGAAACAGTGCATGGTGATTTTTAAAGCTTTGTACAATAAGTAAAACATTGAGATCTGTATATTTTATTGTTGCTCACCTTTCTTTAATGTTTTCCTTTCTTATTTGCACTTGACTGTCGGTAACTCTTGTCACTCCTCCTTACAATTGTAATAAGTTTTTCCTCACAAGTCCATTTACCTAATTTCATTTCTTTCTGCACAACCTGGCTGCTGGTGACCTTTCAGACCTCGTTTCCTAATTTGAATGCATACTGGAAGGAAAAATCCTCCTTCTGCATAACAACACAATTTCTATCCCCATCTGCCTCACTGAGTCATTCAGAGCCTGTTTGACCAGAATCGTGAAGTAAGCGTATGACGGATATCTGTGGTTATGATAATGACAGAGCTGCTGTTGTTTTTGTCTTCTCTGTTCAAGAACAAAGATGTTTATCCCTGCAGATCCAACCAAAGGACTTTCATTGTGATGAATTTTTCCATTTAGTTTTGGCAAAATGTTACACTTCGTCATGCCACGTAAATAACAGCCCGCTCTTGGCCTGGTTAAAACTTCTGCATCAAATCTACATCACACTTTTACCGTAGAGCTGTGCATTGTCTTGAGCATGTACACACATGTGTACTGGAGAGTTTTCGTAGCTCTTTCCAAAATAACAGACAGAGCAATTTGTATTGCTGTCCTTCCACGATCTGTTTTTATCTTTGCACAGGAGACCATGGGAACAGAAACAGAGCATAAAATGTAAAGTACAGAGCTGATAAACAATAAACTGCTGTGGACTACACTGCAATTTTTAATAAGAGGAAGGGAGAGGAGGCATCAGAGAAGTTGAAATTCATGTCTGCTAAATTTGTTGAGACAGAGGACTTGATTTTTTTGAGGGCTTGTTTGACCTCTGAAGGAGACATGAATGAGGAAAAACACCCATGATATACCAGCAAGTAAATGTGATGTGTATGTCTTCAGCAGCATTCATACCACATTATAATGCCTGATACAGTTACAGATACTGGCAGCCCACTGTTTTTGTGCTGTGTACCGATCAGAGGCAGTCATCATTTTGATGTAAAGCTACATTTTAGGGACATGCACCTCAGGCTATGAGCCCAGGCCTCTGTGTCGGTTCAGTCCCACATGGACCCACAGCTCAGACCCGCTTTGAAGCAGAAATATAAATCAAGCATAAGTTCAGTGAGCCTCCTTATATTAGATGTCAAATATTACCCAAACTTTCCTAACTGTATGCAAAGCTAACTTATCTGGTTAAAATTTATATGTGTTTGACTCACACCACGTGGCTTTTCCTGAACCCTTATATGCCCTTTCTCATCCAGACTTGAGATGGTTGTTAATGTGTGGCTGGCCATACAACACGTCTTCTCAGTTGACAGTATTTAAGACTACGAGGATGCAACCCAATCCTGTTGTGATGTGTCAAAGAGCCTCAAAATTTGAGCTCAGTCTTGTCTGGTTCCAGTGTTTTGCGTTTGAGGTGTTTCCTCTCATGTGGCCCATCCAAGACTACAGCTATCCCCTATAGCTGTAGTCTTGGATCCCCTAAAAAGGACAGCTTACTTTTAAGATGGGATTATATAAAGTACATCTAGATGGTTAAAACATCAGCCACTGTGTTTGTGGCCAGTTCTGTATAAGGAAAGAACTGACATGGAAGCTATAATTGGCTGGACAATAACCCATATAATCTGTCTTTAATAGACAGACTTTAGGTGATTGTGAACTGTACTAGATTAGACAAGCCCTACTTCTTTGTTCCGCATGCCTTTTAATCCAAGGACATCATCAGAAGCAGTCAGCAGAAACAAAAACAAAGTCATCAAAGATGCAATCATGGCAGACTGGGCAGGAGTGGTCAAAATTGTGGCTTAATTTGTGGCTTAAGAGGGATGTCATGGTGTCTTAGTCTGCTCTGCTCTACTAGTAATCAGAAGGTTGCAGGTTCAAGAAAAGCTCTGGCTGTAAAAGACGTTGCCTTGGGCAAGACAGCCCAAGTTGCTCCAACAGTACTGTGTAAATGGATATGAAAGGACCATCACTAAACAAATGTGAGAGTGAATGGGTAGATGTGACCTGCGACAAGTGGTCAGGAAGACTAGGGACTCGCTGTGAAAGCTAATGTCCATTTACCATGTCTATGCAGAATGGCATCAAATATCGGGGGTGTCACTTAACTCAGTGCCTTTGTCAATTGAGCTGGGTCACCTGGAAATGGTTGCAGACCATGTTAAGCAGATACTTTTCGATGCACAAGCTCTGATCCTTAAGCATACAGAAGCCTCCTAGCTGTCCTCAATAGCTACTTTTTAATGAGTAATTTGGTAGGATTTTTAACTATGCCCATCAAGCATTTCTTTAAGGGGATAGTTTGGGATTTTTAAGGTTGTATGAGGCATAATAGCCTAGACTACAGCTGATCAGGGAGCTGCCAGCAGAGAAACATACACTACACATGATACAGATGGGCTATGAGTCCCTCTACCAGCAGCATGCTGATCAGCTGTGAGGGTCTGCAGGCTTCAAGAACAGGAAAATACAAAGTGGAGATTTTTGGCAGTGATTGTAACTGCCATTTTTTCTGCACAAAGGTTGGAGCTGTTGCATCACAGCAGCACTCTAAAATATAACAAGTTGGCCTTACTTAAAAAAGATTTTGGAAACCGATTGCCTTCAGAAAGGTAAGTAAATGTGGTTAATAGTCTTAGATTACATTTACTTAATATTTACTTGTTTTGTGTACTCGGAACCCTGTTGTATGTACTTAATTCTATTAAGTTATTTTAACTTGGATCAAGAAAGTAATTTCAACTTAGAAATGTCAAGTAAAATCAACTCGGCTACACCAAGTTATTCTGACTTCCATGAACAGAACTGTTTACTTACTAGAATCTAGCTGATAGTCTTAACTCTCCTATTATCCTTGGGGTCAATTTGACCCCATTCAATGTTTATCATTCAAAAAATAATAGTTAACTTGTTTGTTTTGCTTCATATTTCATGACTTTTCCTAATTTGAAGGGGATAACTGATTAAACATAAAATTCATGATGATATTTTTTCAATGTGCTGAACACATATTGCACACATTGGTGTTCCTCTGGGGTCAATTTGATCCCAAGCTGTTTTAGCTGTGTAAAACTTGTCTGTCATGTGTGTTACCTAACACCCCCACACCTGCAGGTGCAGAGTTGATACTTTTGAGTGGATACATAACAGGGGGGTGGGGAAAACAACTATTCCCACGGGAAGGTTGATACTTCTCATGGTGCCGGCATGTGGGAAACAACTTGACTTTTGAACTCCTGCCAAAATGAGGAAGCCAATGGAGACTTGCAAGCTGATCACATCCCAGACTTTTTAACGATCAAGTCATCATTAAAGCTCTTCATAACACCATGGACTGAAAATATTGTACTTGGCATGACAGATTTAAAGGGGGAAGTGTGTGTATGCAGACAGTTGGAAAGACCTGGATGTAGTTGCCTTGGAAGCCTACTTTGACTGTTCATTTTTGCAGGAGTTAACAAATCAAAAGCAAGCCTTTGGAGCGCTGAGACTGGAAGGGAAATATTTCAAGCCATCATGTCTCTGAAGACAGTCCAAGTTTGGAATAACAAAAGAGGAGGGGTGAGTGAGACTTTACAGCGACAAACCACAAATATGTTACAAAACAAGGAGATAAAAATAAGTAAATAAATACGTTGTGAGAGGAAAGGGGTGGGGGTCACCACTATCAATCCATATGGTTCATTCTGTGAGAGTCATGAATGTGTACCCCAACTTAGAAATGAATTGGATGAAAGATTTTCAGGATAGACTTACTCTAAAACTGATACAGGAAAGGTCATATCATCACCAAAACCAACAGGGTTCATACTCTTGTGGCCATTAATGCTGTCAGTAAATTTGAGAAGATTTGTATGAAAATTTTTTAAGATACATTCAGTCAAATTTAAAAGTTTGCCCTGATGGTGGTGCTAGAGGACAGGTCAACTCGCTGATAGGTTTCATTATTAAGGAGTTATTTATGTAGCCAACAAATAAACAAAGTGCCTGACAAAAAAACTTGGTCAACAGTTTTATGTAAATCATTTTCTGGAGGCAAATATCCCTGGGGTAAGATTGACCCCAAGGGTAAAATGTGTTATTAATATTTGAGGATAATAGGAGGGTTAAATAAATGATAAATGGACTTAAGCTTATATAGCACTTGGCTAGTCTTTGACTGCTCAAAGCTGCTTTACACCGCAGGTCACACTTACCCATTCACACCCATTCGCTCTCACATTCACTCACTGATGGTTCAGAGTTTCTATGTTAGTTATCCATCAGTATCAGCTAACACATTCACACCCTTTCATGCCCATTTACACGCCACTGATGCAGCAATGGGAGCAACTTGGGGTTAAGTGTTTTGCCCAAGAACTTATCATCATTTGTCACCCAGGGCCGGGCTCAAACCTGCAACCTCCTGATTACCAACCAAGCGCAATATCCAACTGTGCCACCGACGGCTCAAATAAATAATGTAAAGAATGGACACTATCAGCTTGTCGTGGACTCGGGACTGAGGCAAGACACAAAAAAAATGTTGGCGTTGCACTTCCGTTGTGGCTTAATGTCGCCGTGTTGCAGCTAAATGCAGATGTGTTAAATAACTCACCTTGAGACTAAGAGAAATTCTGCGTCCTCCAACAGCGAAATCAGTCTGCAGAGTAGTCTCCCGCCCAGCTTTACTGCACATGTGCAATCCTGAACTCAGTGTTCAATCACCGTGATAAAAAGTTTTGAGTCTATCTTATACACAGGAATTAAGTTGTAATTTTGTATAATTTTTTCAAGCTAAAAGGGTTCCTTTACATTGAATGAGTTGAATAATGGAGGGACCCACAAAGGGTGAGGAAAGAAATTATCCATCCAATTTTTCATGTTTTTTAACTACACTGTAAAGTTACAGGGACAGTGAACATTCATTAAATTTCTGCAATGTGCCAGTCTAGCCATCATGACTAATTTTCAGCTGTAGGCCCTGGGTAGGTGAGTGACAAATGAACAGACACACAGGTACAGGTACATACTGCATCAGTAATGGATAGATTTAAACAGAGGATCAGAATTATCAGGCAGTATCTGTTTTTATTTTAAAGCTCAAGCAAAATACTGAGCATTTTTTAAGTACAGCAACAGCATGTTTTCACTGTTACCTCGTTGAAAAGCCTCATTTAAAAAAAAGATTGTATTACCCTTAATTTTTGTCATATTTGCGTTGCTGGTGGGCCTAGAGAATCAGAATCAGACGATTCATATAAGCTTGAGGGGATGAGATCATCCAAACAATGTACACATTCATAAAAAGGACAGGGATATGTCAGAGAAAATAGATAATTGTTTGTACACTGACAAAGACGGTCACTGTCACCATTGTGTGGCCCCTGTAGGTATTGAAACCTCAAAAAAAAAAAACAAAACTGGCAAATATGATGCAGCTGGGTAAAATTTAACTATTTGGTCAGTAATAAGATAATGTGAATGGATGTGCTATTGCCAATCCGGGGCCCTGTTATGAGGCCTTTCAGGGGCCCAGTCTTGTCAGTGTGCAGCCTCCTGTCTCTTGGTGCTGTGGTATCCTCCCACAGACCAATAACATGCTCATTAGGTTAATTAGTAGCTCTGAATTACCTAAAGTGTAAGTGTGAGTGGTTGTGTGTCTCTATATCAGCCCTGTGATTGGCTGACGTTGTGCCCAGCCAATGAAAATGGGGTGGGCTCAATGACTGTTATATGATAAAATCAGTCTTGAACAACTGAAATGTTTTCTGACATTTTCCTTTAAAACTTTTGCTTTTTTTAAGTTTGAAAGTGAAGAATTCTCTTGTTCCAAATATGTGTGTTGTCTTTCTTGGGATCATTGAATGAAGAATTAGTGCCATCTGCTGTTTATTTAGATATATCCAACTTCTAATTTCTATGTATCAGGAAGATAAAACATTTATTAATGATCCGCTTTCCAGCTTTTAATGAATGTGTGCTCTCAGTTTGTGAAGGTCTCTGTTCGGGCCTTATTAAAATTTTAAATACCTGAAAATAACTGATGCTGTGCTTAGCTCATCTTACACTGTACGTTCCCCTCTATTATGTCTCTGTGCACTTCAGAGCAGAAAGATGTATCAGGATTAACAGCATGTTGAACATGACTGTCCTGACAGGATCTTTTTGTAGTGAAAGGTGTCTTGAAGTTGTAACTTTACTCTGAAACATTTATCCTTCTCTAACCTTTATTCTCATCTTCTCCCTTTCAAAGTGTCTGCTTTAGACTCAGTCGTCCACTGAAGGAGGCACATCTGACAAAACCAAAACTGACATCTGTTTTCCCAAGAACTTGCTTTAGAAAGGGAAAATGGATTTAGCCCACAAGGCAAGAAGAACTACACAAACCTTGTGAGCAAAAACCACAAACACACAAAGAGAAACACAGCAGCACACTGTGAGACATTTTTTGAGAGGCAACTATGCTCGCCCTGTAACTCGTCCAAATTCATTAAACACGACAAGCAAGCTGTGGGTAGAGCTACAGTAATATCTGTGGGAGTGCAGAATGAAACTCTTGGAAAAGAAGCTAAATGAAACATTGTTGATTGGTGCAGTTTCAGCATGAGGTTGACAGAAACTCCCATAGATCTGACTAAAACTCCAGAATAGGATTCTGTACTGTACAGGAGCAGTTGGTGGAGCCACAGGGCAGCACAGCATGTCAAAGTAATAGGACAACATCTTCACATACACATTTGGAAGAAATCAGGTACACAGTTCAGTCACACTGCTCATACTGTATTTAAGGTTTGTATCAGCTGTGGTCATGTGGACAGATGCAATCCTTTCAAGAGCCCATAGTCTGCTCTTTTGTAGTGTGTTTGTCATGTCTCCTCCTCCAAGTACTTTAAGATAAGATAAGATAATCCTTTATTGATCCCCAAAGGGGAAATTCTGGTATTGCAGCTGTACAGGGCAAGTACAGGGATAGTAGCATGCATTGAATAAGACATAGATCAAAAGAATAGAAGATATTTACAATTATCAAAATTAACTAACATACTAAAGCACTAAATTAACAGAGTAACAAAGTAAGTGTTGTTCAATTATCAAATAAACTAATATACTAAAATGCTAAATTAACAGAGTAAGTGGCGTTCAATTATCAAATTAACTAACATACTAAAATAATAATTTAACACAGTACAAAACAGCTGAGCCTCCTGTGCAGTGCAGTAAAGATAAAGTGACAGTGATATTAAAGTGACAATGTGAAATGTAACAGCACTTATTGACCACACAGTAACAGTGCAAATTATTTACAGAGAGTAATGAAACCGTGATCAGGGATATGAATCAATAACAATACAATATGGATAGAGCTGGTTTGGAGCATATGGAAGATTACTATAAATCTATTAAAGTGCATATATTAGTCATATTGCTTGAGTACAGTCTCCGCGCTGTTGTAAAGTCTGATGGCGGTGGGCACAAAGGAGCGCCTGAAGCGCTCAGTTCTGCTTCTGGGGGGGATGATGCGTTGGCTGAACCAGCTTCCCATGTCCCACAGCTCTTCGTGGAGAGGGTGAGAGGGGTTGTCCAGGATCGACATGATTTTGTCCTTGATCCTCCTCTCAGCCACAGTCTGTAAAGTGTCCAATTGAAGGCCCACCACAGAACAGGCCTTCTTCACCAGTTTGTTGAGCCTGTTGACCTCACCAGTCTTGATGCCGCCCCACCAGCGCACTACAGCAAAGAAGAGTGTGCTGGCCACCACAGACTGGTAGAAGGTCTTCAGGAGCCTGCTGCAGACACCAAACGACCTGAGTCTCCTCAGGAAGAACAGCCTGCTCTGTCCTTTCCTGAAGAGGGCGTCTGTGTTGTGTGACCAGTCCAGTTTATCGTTAATGTGGACCCCAAGGTACCAGTACGAGTCCACCCTCTCCACTTCCTCCCCCTGGATGATGATGGGGGCAGGGGACCTCCTGTTCCTCCGGTAGTCCACCACCACCTCCTTGGTCTTGCTGATGTTGAGCTTCAGGTTGTTGCTGTCACACCATGTGACGAAGCTCTCGATCAGTCCTCTGTACTCCCCCTCGTCGTCGTCAGTGATACATCCAACAATGGAGGAGTCATCAGAAAACTTCTGGAGGTGACAGGAACCAGAGTTGAACCGGAAGTCTGAAGTGAAGAGGGTGAAGAGGAAGGGCGCCAGAACAGTTCCTTGGGGTACTCCGGTGTTGCTTGTAACCACCTCAGAGGCACAGCCATTCACCCTGACGTACTGCGGCCGGCCTGTGAGGTAATCCAGTATCCAGGCTGTGGTGTTGGGGTGCAGTTGCATGTCCAGCAGCTTTTAATGTGCAAGACAGTCTGTGGCATCAGGACTTCTCCTGCTCCCCATGTTTTGACACCAGAAGCTGCTTGAAACGGCTCATTCCCCCGATCCTCTCAAATAGATAAGGCAGTGTGACATCATCCTACAATTGTTTCATCATAAGTTTACGCTCACTGGCTTAGAGAAGCAAGCCTAGTGCAGAGCCGAAACAGTAGAATGAATGTGGAGTTGACTGCTGAACTGACCAATTCCAACAGAGTTGAGCAATCAGAGCAGAATGGGCCAAAATGGTGAAGGGAGTTGTAAAAGGAGCAGGAGCTCCAAGGAGATTGTGAAGAAGCACTCTCAGTTCATTGGATACCAGTGACGACAAGGCAGAGGGGAATAAGGCAGAGAGGGAAGAGAAAGAGGATGGAGAGGACAAGACAAAAATTGAGTATTTGTACTCTCTGTCTGAGTACTTCAGACAGAAAGAGAACACAACCACAGGGTTTTTCTGTCAGTGATTGGGAACATACCCTTGCATTCATTAAAAATAAAAATGTGAACCTGATTTAAAACAAAATATGGGCCCTTTCAGTCAAGGTTACATCTTGAGGATGTAGAGTCTCAAATAAAAACTTGGTGATGGTGTCTGAAATTTAGTCAAATTTGAGGATTAGAAGCAAAAGGGCAAGAAAGTGGCAGAAAAGTACAATGACTTTGCCTTCATTCATGATTAAATATATATTCACTCCATTTTACCTTGTAAAGCAGCTGGCTCCATCAGGTTCAAGTCTGCTAAGAGCAGATCCATCTTGCAAAGCTTAAAGCTAATGTATTTGCTCCCAGTCAGAGGATGATTTGGCTAATTAGCATCATTTGAGAAGAAAGAGGCAGTAGTAAAAATGTGGTTAGCCAGATGTCTTGTCAAGGAAAAGTGACTGCATGCCGGAGTTTGGCCAGGGCATTTGTTTGATGACTTTCCATTTTTTTTAAGTTAATTTATGTTTTTTTCATTCTGCTCTTCCCAAATGCCTTCTATTGCATGTTGCCCATGAACTAGTTATGCACAATATTGGATATTTGAAAAATTCCAATATACTGATATTTCAGAACTCATTACAGAACTGTAATACTGAAAACCCTCCTACTGTGTGCAGGTTGGCCAGTGTGTCTGTGCAAAACTACCATAACAACCTCATGACAACAAGAGGAACCAGATGTAATGGGGCTGTTGGCTCTCTGTGACTCTTTGTCACAGTAAGGTCTTGGACATACTGTTATTTACAGGCATGTGATGACCACCGCACATCCCCTGCATTGGCTCGGGACGTCGACTGTGACCCTTGCACAAAATTGAAGTGACAAAGGCGCAAGCTGCAGCAAACACATGACCACTAGGATCAGTGCAATGGCAGAAGAGATGAGGCAGAGTTCACAAAGCAGCAGGAAAAATGGTGACAGAGAGTTTTGAAGAAAAACTAGCTCTTAAGGCCCAGGCCAAGATGAACCCCACCCCTCCAACACCACATAGCCTGACCAAACTAACAGCAGCACAGCTACAACTGCCAACAGTACGGCTGCACCAGACAGTCAGAGGTCAACTGAGACTCAGGAGAGTCCATGAACTACAAACAAGATAAAGACACCAGAGCCTGCACCTACTGTCAAAAAACAGGGGACCAATGAAGACCCAGTTAAGGAGATTACTGGATATATTATTGGACTCAGTCATTTCTCTTTCTCAGTGATTATTCAATCACAGCCATACAATACTCAAACCCACATTACAACATCCACTGTGACTTACTTTCCACAGATGTCATCATCCCCCATGTCCATGACAAATTCACACCAATTTACTGGCAGAGGAATGACAGTGAAAAAGTGCTCTTAACCTGTGAACCATCATATCTTAAATCTTAATTCAGTTTTAGTGAATAAAAAATGGATTGCATTTGAGGACTCTTTTCTGGAGTCATGTGCCCATTACTATTACACAGTGATGCAGTTCAGTACTGAATGTCAGTTTACACACTAGAATCTCTTCAATGGGTTCACTGAGATTAGACCAGGTCACCCTCAAGAGCCAGACCTGGGAGGCTCTTCATGCTCCAGTGGATAGATAGACGTCTAAATAGATAGATGATAATACTGACAAAATGGCTTTATTTGGGAGTTGAAAAAGTGATTCATCAATATCATTTATCCAATAGTCTTTGAACAGTAATATGTGAATGAGTGATTCCTTCAGTTTTGTTCTTCCCCTATCACGAGGATGTTTCTTGAAAGATTCAGTGCGTGTATATATTAATAGGGAACCCAATAAACCATTTTTAAAGGACTTTAAAAAGTTTGTTGGAAAAAATCTTTCTTAAATCTAAATCCTTCAAAACTTAATATTCAAAACTAAAAAAAAAAAAAGAGAGGAGATGATCTAGACTTTGGAAACCCCGAAGTGTGTCTAAATGGGATACCAAGAGGGCTTTCACCAGATTATTTTAGATTGGAGATATCCCATCCTTTGTTAATTTCTGCATTTTGTTCCAGGAGCAGTTTTTCATTAAAAGCTTTTTTTGCCTCTTAATCAGAGAAAACACTACTGAAACTGATCACACTTAAGGACAGGTTAGGCAGGTTATAATCTCTCAAAAAACTGTAATACAGTATTTCAACAAATTTTAACAAATTATGAAATTTATCTTCAGTTTCATATTCCTTCATGTTTATTAAAACTTGGTATCTGTTTAAAATGTTCTGTTTTTTAGTGTTCTTAATGCCATTCATGCTTTGTTTTTAACCCTGTAAAGTACTTTGAATATTCTGCTCATAGAAATGGAGCTCTAAAAATGAAGGTGCATCATCTCGTCGGTGTTTGTGTCTGTGTGTGTGTCTTTGAATATGTGTGTTGCCTCCTTGTGTGAGACTGAAGAAGCACTGGGGCTTACAGTTGGGGAGTGAATAAATGCATATTCATCAGGCCTTGCAGACTAAACAGTGTGCTCTCAGAGTCTCTGCAGCAGTGGAGGTTACTTGACTGCAGTCAGACCTGACATTTTACAGCAGGACCATCAGAATGAGCTCAGCCTGTGGACTTTTACATGATAATGACTGAGAGAAGAGTTTATTCCTGCACACATGTACATGTCAGTTCAGCTGGTCCTCCATCCGAACACTTCATTACTGCAGACTAATTTTTCATCTGTTTTTGTCCATAGAACAGGTCCGTCCCAGCTGGATGCAGTTTAGAGAAGCTGGATCGATGGCCCTGTGGTTCTCTTTCATTTGACCAAGACAATAGTTTGCACCGAGCACATCAGTCTTGCAATTACACTCCTTTAAATGAGGAAATTGAAAACTGACTGATATTCCTGACCTCCACCATTTACATCAGCTTTATTTTCTTATTTTTCTCTGGCAGTTGCAAGATCATCTCTTAAGTGGTGTATTAAGGTGTCCTCTCTGTGTCTCTGGAAAGATGATTAAGCAGAACTGTGACTGTTGGCGTGGGGAACTGCTGAGCCACCTTTTACAGTTTTCTATACACTGCTGTTTTGTTAAACAGGTACAGTATTTAGTGTCATTTAATGGTAACTGCTATTTCAGGTGCAGCATAAAGTCTCTCTCACTCATTATGTCACATGTCACTTTTTAGTCACTCTTTTTTTAATATGACTTAAGTGCAAACTCTACATCTGTCAGATATATAATATCAAATTAAAAATTTTTACGCCACATTCAGGTAACAATTTCAGATAAACATCTTATTTCAGGAGAAACTGTGGCAGCAAAGTGACCTGCATCACTTGTTATAAGTAACAATATCTGCCAGTGTCAAAAAATGTACTTGTTGACCACAGAGACCAAGAGAACTTGGAGACTGTGACTGGTTAACAAACAGGTTGAGTGTCACATGGCTAACAGCAGCCAAACCACAGTTTGCTGTGTCATCATGTTTAGATATGTTATTCACCCATATACCCTGGTGTTTTTTTCAACCCCAGCTTTTAGGACAACAGATCTCCTGAACACTGTGACAACCATTCATGTGCTGGGGCTGGTTGTCCCAGTGCCCCAGTTTTTCCAGCTTTATACTCCCCATAGTGTGTTTTGCATTTCTCCTCGAAGTGCTAGGGAACTTCCCTATACAGGACAAAAAGTCTTTAGCACTGGAACTTCACTCTTTCCTGAAATGGCTTGTTCTCCCAGCCCCAAGACAGACCTACCACTGTGACGCCCTAGTTTTGAAAGATTTTTAAACATTTATGTTCTCTCATTTTTATGAGGGGTGGTCAGTGGGGCATAGGTGGCTCTGTTGGTCATCGGCAGGCTGCAGGTTCAAGCCCAGCTCTGGATGTCACATGGTGATGTGTCCTTGGGCAAGACACTTAACACCAAGTTTCTCCCACTGCTGCATCAGTGGCATCTAAATGGGCATGAATGTGTTAATTGATACTGATGGAGAACTGACGTAGAAACTCTGAACCATCAGTGAGTAAATGTGAGAGTGAGTAGGTGTGAATGGGTAGATGTGTTCTGGGGTGTAAAAGTGCTTTGAGTAGTCAAAGACTTGAAAAGTGCTGTGTTAGCTCAAGTTCATCCTCCATTTTACCATTAACTATAGTCTAAGACGTGTTGAGGTAGATACACACTATGTGTGTATACCCACTCGTGGACAAAATTGTTGGTACCCTCTAAGAAAGAAAAACCCACAATGGTCTCTGAAATAGGTTGAAACTGACAAGACTAATAATAAATAAAAAAATACTGAAAATTAACTAATGAAAATCAGACATAAAACATTAAAGTTTAAAAACAAACAAACAAAACAACAAAAAATGAAAACATTATTTACAGAAATTCTTAAAATATTAATGCTGTTCGATATTGGAAATGGAGTACGAATAAGCTAGGCTTATCTTGTCCTACCCCATTTTTCATCGGTGTATTATGTAATCATTAATCAATCATCAACAAAGTACAAAAAAATAGTTTTCCATTTGAAAAAATAAAAAATAAAACAGTAGAGCAGAAGAATACACAGTTTACAATCATCCACTTTTACCTATACCCTCCTGTTGTTCATTAATATATTTGCTGAAAATGAGGTTTTTATACATCGTTTTGAATTGTTCGATATTTTTCCTCAGTTTGATGTTATCTTCCATATTATTCCACAGAACCACCCCACAAAGCGTAATGCACATACTTACATACAAGATTTGTTTGAGTAAAGTACTTTTCATGTGGAGTGTTCCTCTATAGTAATGCCCCCCTTCTCTGTCTGTGAATAGTCTCTGTATGTTGCCTGGGAGTAAATTATTTCTTGCTTTGTATATTATTTGTACATTTTTTGTGAAGGAATCAGTCCTCTGTGTGTGTTAAACGTTGGACCCAAAGCTGAAGCCGGAGGCAACAAAGGTTTGACAAAGATTTATTGTCCACAAACACAGGGAAAAGACAGTCCAGTGCACTTGGGTGAGTATTTACAAAGTGGCAGGGTGAGAGCTCTTGGAGACACAACTCTTGATGAGAGAATCTACCGGCGCTGAAGAGTGAATCCAAGCAGCTCTTATACTCTCAGTGGTCAGTGATTAGGTGCAGGTGTGAAGGCAGCAGGAGCAAGGAGAGAGGTAACCACGCCCACCGCAGGCAGAGGAGCAGGAAGGGAGGGGGAGAGGGGCTGAAGGCAGGGATGAATCCTCACAATTTTAAATACCAGATCCCTAAACTTTAATATATGTGACTTTATAAATAATCCATTATTATGTTCCAGATAATCTGCTTTTGAATTGTGGTTCAACAGAATCATTAAAAAAAAAAAAAAAACTAATGAAACTGACCTGGACAAAAATGATGGTACTCTTAACTTAATATTTTGTTGCACAACTTTTTGAGGCAATCACTGTAATCAGGTGATTTCTGTAACTCTCAGTGAGACTTCTGCACCTGTCCACAGGTATTTTGGCCCACTCCTCATGAGCTGTCTCAGGTTTGAAGGGTGTCTTCTCCAGACTGCATGTTTCAGCTCCTTCCACAAATGTTCAATAGGATTTAGATCAGGGCTCATAGAAGGCCACTTCAGAATAGTCCAATATTGTGTTCTTAGCCATTCTTGGGTGTTTTTAGCTGTGTGTTATGGGTCATTATCCTGTTGGAGGACCCATGACCTGTGACTGAGGCCAAACTTTCTGACCCTGGGCAGCACATTTGGCTCCAGAATGCCTTGATAGTCTTGAGATTTCATTGTACCCTGCACCAAACTTGTCAAATTTTGGATTTGAAAATAAGGGAAATTTTCCAGCGCCCGCTGCCAGCCATCCCACCACCCCAACCAAGCTCCAGTATCCCTTACATTTGAAGACAGGTGTACAAGAAATCTAAAATATCCACTTGTCAAGCACTTACTTACTACAATTAGAAGCAGAATCTGACAAGCCTACCTTTGTTGACATTGAAATGCTGTGAATATTCCTGTCATAATGCAGCCTAAATGCAAAAAAAACACAAGGTTATATGAAGCACATTTATTTTACACATTTTCAGTTCATATACAAGTCAACACATTACATTTATACTCTTTATTTCACATTGCTCATCTTAAAGTTAAACATTTAAATTTTGTTTTCATTACATTTTTTCGTTTCAAGATATTTACACGACTTCTTTGTTTTTTTGGTGGGAATGCCTTCTCCTTCGTCACATCCATCCATCTCTGTCCTTTGTTTTTCTTGGTTTCTTGGTCCTGCTGTTGGCACTAACCTTGTGACCCAGGCTACTGCAGGTGGAAGTTCTCGAGAGACTTTCTCTTCTTTGGTTTTACAGTGCTTGACATCCGTCACTTGGTGCATTACCACCCCATTCTTGCGAGTCTAGTGACAGAGTTCAGTTTGGAGAGGCAGAGGAGCATTGTTTTTTTTTTTCAAATATTATAGTATAATACAGGAGATTTAAAAGATAATACTAATACGGGAGGACGGAAGAAAAGAGGGATAAAATACGGTAGTTTCCCGGCCAAAATGGGAGACTTGACAGATATGGCCTGCACAGATTCAAGACACCCTGTGCCAGATGCAGCAAAGCAGCCCCAGAACATAACTGAGCCTCCTCCATGTTTCACAGTAGGTACAGTGCTCTTTTCTTTGTATGCTTCATTTTTGTGTCTGTGAACATAGAGCTGATGTGACTTACCAAAAAGCTCCAGTTTTGTCTCATCTGTCCAAAGGACATTCTCCCAGAAGCTTTGTGGCTTGTCAATATGCATTTTGGCAAATTCCAGTCTCTCTTTTTTATGATTTCCTTTCAGCAGTGGTGTCCTCCATTAAGTCCATTTTGGCTAAAACAGCAACTGATGGTGTGATCTGATACTGATGTACCTTGACCTTGGAGTTCACCTCTAATCTCTTAGGAAGTTGTTCTGGGCTCTTTGGTTACCATTCATATTATCCGTCTCTTCAATTTGTCATCAATTTTCCTCTTGCGTCCATGTCCAGGGAGGTTGGCTACAGTCCTGTGGACCTTAAACTTCTGAATAATATGTGCAGCTGTAGTCACAGGAACATCAAGCTGCTTGGAGATGGTCTTATAGCCTTTACCTTAAACATGCTTGTCTATAATTTTCTTTCTAATCTCCTGAGACAACTCTCTCCTTAGCTTTCTGTGGTCCATGTTCGGTGTGGTACACACCACCATACCAAACAGCACAGTGACTACTTTTCACCCTTTAAATAGGCAGACTGACTGATTACAAGTTTGAAGACACCTGTGATGCTAATTACAGGACACACCTTAGTTTAACATGTCCCTGTGGTCAAATCATTTTCAATCTTTTCTAGGGGTACCATCATTTTTGACCAGGTCAGTTTCATTATTTTGTTTTTTAAAATGATTCTGTTGAACCACAATACAAAAGCAGTATCTGATTTTCATTAGTTAATTTTAAGTAATTTTTAATTTATTATTACTTTTGTTAGTTTCAAACTATTTCAATGATCATTGTGGGTTTTTCTTTCTTCAAGGGGGTACCAACAATTTTATCCACGTGTGAGTATATATATATATATATATATATATATATATATATATATATACACATGTATGTATATATATATATATATATATATATATATATATATATATATATATATTTATACAAATCAAAAATGACAAATCCTTCATAACAGATTATTTTTCATAATGTGAGTGTTCAGCGTTGGACTATGTGTTATTAGGCTGCGATGTTTTTGTTTTGAAAAAGAATTAATTGATCTTTTTGTGAATACTCTTTACCTCTCTCATTTTACAAGTGTTTCTTGAATGTGTTTAAGTTCGTTGTTATTTAATACTTAGTATTTTCATTCAAAACCATTCAGAAAATGTAATCTTAAGTTAATTTATACCTTAAAAAAGAAAAAGCTTCATTTATCTGCCAACTGACCTCTCTGTGAACCTGACAGCTGCAGATAATAATGGCTTTTCACTGAAATCCATTTCTGTCCTTTGGACACATTTCAAGTTTCCAGTTTTGACCACCAGATGGCGATCTTGTATAAAGAGCAGAACTCGGGAATTGCAGCGAGACAGTAATGTTCTGACATCAGTGTTGTTGACAACTGAAGCCACAATACATCATGAAAAACACCACTTTCTGAGCTCATAGTGTCATCAGATGACTGAATGTTTGTCCTTTAAATGTGCAGTTTTTATTTTAGTGACATTTTTTTTTCCCCCTCCACTCAGAGAGGAAGTCTCAGGAGAGCTCTTAGACTGATTTTAGGTTGTAGCAGAGTCAGGTGCACACGTAAAACATTTCAAGTTCTTCATCTCAGATGAAGAAAATGAATAAACCTGATGACAGGCTGTACAGTTTGTTCTTTGACTTCAGAAACATAAAGTCTGAAATGAAAAACATCTCCTGGGTTTTTTGCTGTGATTGTAGAAATGATTTCCCAACGCAGACAGAAAATTAAAACTATAAAACATTTCTTCTTCAGCTTTTTTGTTTTTTGAGTATTTCCTTCTTTTGTTACTCAGCAGCTGTAAATGAAGGCCAGAGAATCAGAAGGGAGATATGGATCAAACTGGGAAAAGAACATTGTAATTATATTTCATTTATTCATTGAAATGTTCAGAAAATTGCTTCTGCAACCTTGATTTTCTAAATGAGGTTCCAAACATGTTTTGTTCTATCATCATGTCAGCATAAGAGAGGTTATTAAGGACAATGCCGTATCCCCTGCTCATAGAGAGAAAAAAGTAGCATATGAATACAGAAATGAGGGGGAGCTGGACTATTGGGTCAACAAATGGTCATGAATTTTATGCCTAACATGTTCATGAAAAATATGGATCTATGCATGTATTAATGATCAGCCCTGCATCTGCACAGAAATGGCCAGCACAGAAACTAAAGCTATATTGCTGTGCATGGGGCCACCGTCTACATCTGTGCTGTCTCCATAACATCTCATTTAAAGAGTTTAGGTGAAAATAATCCACAAACCCAGTTTAAGGTCGCGCAATATTTTAAATACAATAACAGCAACTTAAGATGACACTACAAAACCCCTTTGCTTTAGCACTACCAGCCACTACCAGCCTGTGTGTCCTGCCAGCAATGCACCGTCCAGCTACAGTCACCAGGCTTCACAAGATAAATAAAGACAAAAATAGATTAATGGAGAACTTTTGCAGCAAAGTTGACAACCAGTTACTTTCACACTTGGGAACACTTGTATGCGCTGGAGTGCAGATGGGAAAAACCTCCGCAGAAGGAAAGTCAACAGGTCTGATAAAAAAAAAAAAAAATGAGGAAGCTGATATAAAAACAGGAGGGACAGAGAAACCCACATTACCTGTTGATAGCTGTGAGGTCATGTTGTCAAACTGGATAAAATACGAGCGTGATGAATCACTTCAGGATGTTTGTGGATCGGAGGACACCTGCACCTTTTAAACATGCCTCTGCAGTCTGCAACTCTCATCATGCAGAGCCTCCCTGCTGTGATCAACATTTACACTTTACAGGCCAGATTAACAGTTTAATTAACGCATGGAAAAAACAGTGGAGCTAAATGAGAGCTTGTCTTTACAGAAGACTTGATGAAAACACACAGTTTCAGCTAATGGGAGCAACTTGATTTTTAGGGTCCGTCCCAATTCTACCCCTTAGCCCTTGTCTTGCCCCTTAGACTTTGTTTTGCGCATTCACGTCTAGTGAAGGGGTGTCCCAATTTTCCAAAGGTAGCGCATAATTATAAGTAATTATTAAATCATCAAGTGAAAATTAATCACATTTTGAATTGTTGGTTGTATTTTAAAATTTCTCGCTATAATGAGCTAACTTTTGCAGCTGTAGTTACAGCTATTGTCGCATCTGCCTACGACACAGCCAGTGAGTGGCTCTGGGTGATGACGTAGCGGGAATTGAGTGGTGTCTCATTTCTCAGGAGCACGTTTTCACCCCTTCCCCTTGGCCCTTAAAACAGAGGGCCAAGGGGAAGTGGTAGACAAAGGGATAAGACGAAGGGGAAGGGCTAAGGGGTACAATTGGGATTCACACTAAGGGCCTGATCCACAAAGACTGGATTGCTCATGCTAATAGCGCATCATTTGCGCAGAATTAGCTCACGCAATCTGCCCTGTTTTAGCGCTTTATCCTCAAAAGAATTTGCTCTAATCATATGCCGGTGCTAACACGCCCACACAGTTTGGCATCTGAGCGCACTTTGTGCCTCTGATTGCAATAAGCCGGCTGGTATATAGGTGGCTTGTCCCTGCAAACTTCGAGGAGATTGACCGTCTTCTTTACACTGAGCAGCAAAAACAAACAACGGCACCAGAACAATATGCAGTAAACATCAAGGCACAAGACGCAAATTTGCAGCTATAGCGAGTAGTTCACGTCAGCTGGTAAGTGCTCTTGCAGGTCCAAACCAAAACATTTCAGGCTTGAGAGCACAAATGCAGGCGAGTCATGCAGAGATGATTGGGGCCATGAGTAGGATTGCTGCTGCTCTTGAGGCCAGAAATGCTTCAGTTGCAAGGGGGGGGAGTCAGCCTGAGCCGCATGATGGAAATTAAGAGGCAGGAAAGAAAAATAAATGTAATTTATAATGACCTTATTTGACATTCACGTTTTGTTGTCGTTTTCATGTGTTTCCAGAAATGCTCAAGGCTTTATATGTTGATTTATTTTTTTATTTATTATATTGTCCTGATGATCTTAAGTGTATAAATAGGTTAAGTATACAGTCAATTATTTTTTTTCATGACACAACTGTGATCGCATCTTAACAAAATTAACAATTCGATGCGGAGCTGTCCTGAATGGTCCTGAATCTTTTATACTGACCTATTTGCATTAGAGCAGAGCTGTCTGTTGTCCTGTCTTTAGGTCAACATAAAGCCCACTGAATTACTATTGTCAGGATAAGAAGTTGAGTTGCATTTATTTTTTGGGTTTGTTTGGGTATTACTGATTTTTTTTTTTTTTTTTGAACATTTATTAAAACCAGTTCCTTGATATTCAAACTCATACAGACTTTCAAATATTTAAACAATGTTTTCAAGTAATTATGTGAATGTTTTTCAGCTAGAAAATATTTACAATGTGAAAAAAAATAATACATCTAAAATAAAATTAGCTCATGAAAATATGCAGGAGGGAGGGGAGAAGAGGAGGGGCCACACTGACCCTAGCCATCTCAACCCACTGAAATATGTATTTTCATTGAGTTAAATAGGTTATAACGGGCCTCCACTTACGCATGTAGACATCCAGACGTAATTGTAACTTTGCTGTTAAATTTTCCATACAGTTTACTTCCTTCAGTCTTTGTTTCCATTGGTCCAAGGTCGGTGGGTGGGGCTTTAGCCAGTTCACTGTTATGTTTTTGTGAGCTATTAATAATAGAGCTCTTATTACAGCTTCTCTCTCTCGTCCAAACCCTTCCAGTGATGTATTTCCTAGAATCATCCATTGTGGCTCTAATGGTATACTCAGGTGCAGAATCTTGCCGATTTCCTTCTTTACGTTTTCCCAAAATGTCTGTATTTTGGGGCAGTCCCAGAAAATATGAGAAAAGTCCCCCACCAGTCCACATCCTCTCCAGCAGAGGGGGCTAGAATGTCTGTCATAAGTCGATATCACCAGTGGAGTTTTGAAATATCGTATCCTCAACTTCCAGGCAAATTCTCTCCAACTTGGGCTACTTAAACATTTGTGCCATAATATCCAGGATCTTTCCCAGTCATCATCTGATATTATGGTGTTGGCTTCAATCTCCCATTTACCTTTCACATCAAGAGTATTGTCAGTTATATCCATACAAATTATTTTATATAAATTTGATACTGTGCCTTTTACTCCTATTTGATTGGCTACCACCCCATATAACTGATTTATCCCCTTATTTAGTGAAGCATTTCACATTTAGTGGACAACCCTTACCTCCTGAGACACAGCCGCCAAGTGTACAAATGTCAGAGTATTAATTGTGCCTCTTAAGAAAAAAACCTTCAAATTATTTATAATGAACACAAAGTGGTTCAAATCGGTCAAAGGACCATATGTCCATAGATGTCGTTTTTTTTTGTCTTTTTTGTTGTTGTTCATCCCTGTTTTTTTAATTTTTATTTTGGCCTTTGTTATTGAAACAGCCAAAACAAATGCAGAAAATACTACTCAAATGACCGAAAGGTGGTCAAGGGGGTCATAGAGGTTTTTAACAGACTGTATTTAGACAAATTATTCATGTTTACTTAAAAGTGGTGGAATGGTCGCAGAGACGAACTCAGTAGGTTATATTACTGTCATCTAGTAGCGCAAGGATCATGTGGCCTGGCAACCGCTATCTGCAAATGATATCATTGTCACTTAAATTAAAAAGTGATACTCTCCTCTGATAAATCCTTTCTTGAAATTAGAAACTGCGCGGATTTAATACACGGGTCTCAATGGCGTTAAATAGCACCGCTTTACTGCCTGTGGCAATTAGCGCTGGTCTTTGTGGATTAGGTGGTTTTTGCAATGATGCTTATTTGCATAGGAAGTGGGCAATTTAACGCTGCATTTATGTATATTCCCTAATTTACATGCATGCAAATTGGACCGGCGCAGCTAGGAGTGGCAATGCAGTTTGTGTTCAGTTTGCGTGCATTTCACCCTTTGCGTATGCTTTGTGGATTGCACGCTATTTTTTTCTGTCATTTGCACAGGTTTAGTGGTCGCAAAAAAAGTGCAATCCTTTTGAGGATCTGGCCCTAAGTGTCTTGCCCAAGGACACCAACCTGCAACCATCTGATTACAGACCAAGTGCACCATCAGACTTTGCCACCGACACCTCTACGCCAGTGCCTTGAAGTGCTTAGAACTCATTTCTACAGAGGATGGAGGCCGTAAAAGGATTTCTCTTCACATTGGCCTGAACCTCGTGGGAAGAAGATGAAGACAAACTTTATTAATCCTCAAGGGGAAATTCAATTCTCCACTCTGCTGTTGAAACATGCTACACACACACACACACACACACACACCCACACACACACACACGCACACGATCATTAATGGAGAGATGTCGTAGTGATGGCTTTCTGCTCCTGAGAAAGCACTCCCGAGCTGTTTTGGGGTCAAGTTCCTTGCTTAAGGACACTTCGACAGTGCCTAGGAAGCCAGCTGGCACCTCTCCAGCTACCAAATCAACTTCCACATCTGGCTCTGTCGGGCTTGAGCCAGCAACCCTTTAGTCCCCAACCCAAGTCCTTCCAGACTAAGCTTCTGCTGCCCCATGTACTGACTCTTTCACTATTCTATATCTCAAAGGAACAGAGAGTAATGTCACCAAACTAGGATTCAAAATGAGTTCCAACAAGCACACCAACATCTGGTACCAATGAACTGAGTTTATAAAATCCAGGGTATAGCATTTTAGGTAAAAACTATTAAAGTCATTTTTCAAGGTGCAAGTTTATGGAGATGTTTAATAAATATGATCTGTGTGATCCTTGCTGTGTTTTATTTTGGTCATGATGGTTACAGTATGTTAAACAACGGGCATGAGAGATTTTTTGGCTCACTTTCACAGTTAAGCTAATCACAAACTGCTAACAGAGACATACGCTAAGTATTTACCTTTTGTTTTCTATTAATCTCAAGTAGTAAACATTTTATTAACTCCTCTCCCATGCTAAACATTAGTCCAGAGTGTCAGAGTTGTATCTGCTCGGTAATTAGAAATAAGAGTTGGTAAGGGCTATCTTTATTTGGGATGTAGTGATATCAGTTTACTCTGCATAATTATGGTATGTTGCTGGCTAAAGGCCACTTGAGCTGTGCCATGTACTGAGGTAGTGGCTAAGCAAAGTAGATTATTAAGGATAAAGAAAGGTGTTGTTAATGAAGTAGACATAGCCTGAAATCACTCTTTGCTTTTTTCGTGGCTTGTTTTCACTTATAATTATTTCAGTTATTCAGAGACGGTGGTCCATGTGCAGCAATATATCATTCTAGCTTCCATGCAGAATATTTCAGACCAGAAACTGAGCAGATCTCTGTTGCTGTGGTTTTTTTGTTCTGGCTAGTGCTATGTACCTTATATAACCCCACTTCAAAATCCTGAACTATCCCTTTAAAGCTGCTGTGTGACTAGTGCTTTGAAACAGTCATTTCTGGGGATACACGTTCATCCTGCTGCCAAAGCTAAATGGCTTTGGCCAGCACCATTATTCCTGTGGAAAAAATTGTATTCTTTCACTTCATAACTACTTTTGGAGTTTAAAAAGATCAGAGTTGTTGCTTTCTGTGACACATTTAAAATCTAGCAGAGCTACTATGAAGTTGTTACAGTCTTTCCTCTAAATCTTTGCAGTTTCCCTTTACAAACTTTGGTGTCTCTGCAAGGAGAATAAACTGCCTGATTATCGGGAAGGTAAACACGAGATACTGGCAGCTGTGAAGGATTAAACACACCCATAACAAACAGCTACTGTAACATAATCCCTGCTTCACTCCTCCCTCTCCATCCTCCTCTCATGTCTCCTCCCTGCTCCATGGTCCTGAGCCCACCACGACGTCCCCAGCTGTCCCGCTCCCTCTCTCTGCTGATGGGGGGGGGCAGCCAGTTTCATGGCTGTCACATTAGAAGCCTCGACGTTGCACACTGCAGCAGCAGCAGCCTCTTAGGCCCTCATAATCCACTGGATTGTTGCATTAAAACCATCACATGATTCTTTGCTCCCTTCCAGTTGTACTTTGTTGCGTCACCATTAGAGGAAGCTATAAATAACAATGAGGGTCTGCGGGGGAGGAAGGGGAGATACAGGACTATCATACAGAACAACACAGATTGTCAGCTTCTGGCTTTGAGTTGAGAGAGTGCAATAACATTCACACTCACTCGACTTAGTGTTTGGCATGCATCAAAATATTCACTGAGGATTTGATGCATTAAGAAATTCAGCAGCGCAGCGGGGGCCAATGGCTGTGACAAGAAAAGGAGTTCTAGAAAATATTCAGAAATGCCACTCACTGCGCCGTCAGGAGCATCCGCACATTGTCACTTTATACTCGGAACATCAGGTGTGGCGGTGTTGACAGTAAGCTGCTGTGAAATAGCAGAATGGGGTTGAGCATTGTAAAATCGGTTTGGATTTTTGTTCATTACTTTCATGAGGTTTTGACAAGTGATCCTCTGAGGTCCTTTTGGAGGGAGTGCAGAGATAGTGATTGGCTGGAAGGCATCCTCTGCAGAAGGAGATGTTCACTGAGACAAAAATCACAGCAAAGAGAAGCACACAAACACATAGAGCTGTTTTTTGTTCTCCCATGCATTAGCATACACCCTCTCCTCTGCCACCAGGAAAACATCTACAGTTCCAGAGACTGTAAAGAAAGGCTGGATGTCTCTTCCCCAGTGAATAATGTAGTCGACGGAGCAACATGCATCATGGGCGTTAACATTGCGATCATTAATTTCCACGTTGCTATGACTGCAGCAACACTAATGTATTTTACAGTAAAGGGGTTTATGGTGAAATATGATGTATAACTACAATTAAGCTACTTGTGGACCTAATCTGTAATGCTGAAAGGGGCTGCATGGTTGTTAAGCATCATCACAAGAGGTTGCTGGAGAGTTTACATGTTCTCCCTGTGCTTTGGTGGATTTTCTCAAGGTACTGTGGTTTACTTCCAAAGACTAAAGACATAAGCTGGCACACTAGACTGACAGTTCTGTATATTCTAGAGGATATATTTCACCTGTCCTTCTGGACAACAGCCTGTAGATAGGGAAGGTTGACTTTCAAAAACATTTCCTAAATGAGGCTGGACAATCATTCTGTCTATCACATCGATTATGGCCCTATCAAAAATGTAGTCAGCCAGCATTTTTGCCAAAGAGTAAACCTTAAGTCTACCTTAGCCTAAACCTACCTTAAGCCAGATTGTAAGTCAAATAGTTGCTTAAATATCTTGGAGCTGAAGAAAGGATACAGCAATACACTGAGCCCACAATTCAGTATGTACCCCCTTTTGTCTTATGCTGTTTTACATTATGTTTTTTTTTTCTTTTTTTCTTTCCTTTTTTTTAATAAAAAGAATGAAACATAAAATAACACTTTAATATGGTTTGTTTTGTATATTTTACAATACTGTAAGCATTTTTGACCTCCAAACAACTTTAATTATGCAGGATATTTTATATGAACTCAGTTTCTTTTGTATGAAATTATAATGACATTTCATGTATTCCTCCACTAGTGTTATTGATCACATCATAATGTAACGTGTCAGTCCACTTGACAAGACCCATTGTAAGTCATTGGTCATCCTGCTGATTTCAGCAATGACTTAAAATGGTTAACAATGTTTTCCAGTATGTTTTGAGTTTGTTGTTGAGTTTCTGGAGTTCTTTATCCAAGGCCACAGAGGAAAGGTACACTCAGTGCTTAATTTGATACACAATGTTGACGTGCTTGGACTTTGTGTTCCCACTGCAAAATCTGATGAATAATTCTCCACTAGCAGTGTATTAATGCATTAATAATGCTATGTTGTAAGACCCATGATGCTCAATAGCCATACTTAGACATTATCGATTTACAGGTTTGGTTAATGCTGAACTATCTTTATTCCCCAATACATATTAAAAGAATGAAGGTTCCTCATATTGCGAGGGTGGGTGCATATTTCTGCCTATTGCATGCTGATTCACAGGCACAAATGCAGTAAAGGAAATACGGAGAGAGAAAAGAAACGATATATGAGGGTCTGAGAGTTGGTTGCAGTATCCCATGAAAGCAGAGAGAAAGAGTCCCAACATTTTAATAATTTTTTGCTGAATTTGGAGGCCTCAAACTTTTAACCCCATGACTCCCAAATTAATAAGACTAGAGAGTGATGATCCCTGCTGTCCATGGAGCAGACCCCTGCATTGTAACTGTCATAAACAAACTGACAAATCTTGTAGGTTTATTTACATATAACTTTATTTTAGCACACATCTCCATGATTGATATATGGTTTTGTTTTGAATGCAACTAAAGTGCAATGATCAGGCATAACATTATGACCACCTGCCAACCTGGCTGATATGCAGCTGTATAGCCTGGTATGCAACATACTGTGATGCCCTGTGTATTCTGACACCTCTCTTTCAAAACCAGCATCAACTTCCTTCGCAATTTGAGCAACAGTAGCCCATATGTTGGATCAGACCACACGGGCTAGCCTTCTTCCACATGAGCATCAGAGTACCTTGGTAGGCCATGACCCTTTCGCCGGTACACCACTGTTCCCTTCTTTGACCACTTTAGATGAATACTGACCACTGCAGACCGGGAAGACAGCACAAGAGCTGTAGTTTTGGAGATGCTCTGACCCAGTTGTCGTCACACTTTGGTCCTTGTCAAACTCGCTCACATCCTTACCCATTTTCCAGCCTCTAAGATTAACTTTGAGGACAAAATGTTCACTTGCTACCAAAAGTATTCAACCCATGAACAGGTGCCATGATGAAGAGATAATCTGTGTTATTCACTTCACCTGTCAGTGGTCATAAAGTTATGCCTGATTTGTGGATGTTTTTGCAATAATGGGTTAAGTATACCACATGAGGTTATACAAAAATACAATTTATTCAGACTATCCCACTATTTTCACTAAAATGTGCTTAATAAAAGACAGAAAAGAACCACCTCTGATTTCATTCATTCATTTTCTATACCGACTATCCCTTTCGGGGTTGCGGGGGGGCTGGAGCCTATCCCAGCTGTCATTGGACGAGAGGGTACACCCTGAACCGGTCGCCAGTCGATTGCAGAGCAACATATAGAGACAGACAACCATTCACGCTCACACCCATACCTAAGAGCAATTTAGAGTGACCAATTAACCTAATGAGCATGTTTTTTGGTCCTGTGGGAGGAAGCCGGAGTGCCCGGAGAGAACCCACGCATGCACGGGAAGAACATGCAAACCGGCGACCTTCTTGCTGTGAGGCACGTGCACTACCTGCTGCGCCACCGTGCCGCCCCACCTCTGATTTATTATAGTTTATTTATTTATTTGTCAAGAAAGTTTGTCTTTATTTTCACTTTATTAATGCAACTTTAAGTACTTTCCTGAAAGAAGAAACGGAAAAAAACCTAGCATGTATCCTTCTTTCTCCTCTCCGACCCCAATACTCCTCCATACATTGAGCCATGCAAAATGGAGAACTTTCACTGACCCATAAAAGTCCTGTTAGTAATTTAGCTTCCAAGAACCCTGGTGATGATATCTAATAAGAAGAGTTGCCCACCTCCCTGTCTTCCTCCTCGTTTGATCTCCCTCTCTCGCCCTCTGTTTCTTTTCTTCCAATAAGCCTCCAACTATCCATCCAAATCCCCCTCTCTCTTCTGCTCCCTCTCTCTCCCACTGTGCTGCTCTGCCTCTCTCGCCCGCCCTGCGAGGCTCCCGCATGTTTTTTAAGTCAAGGACGGCATTAGCATGACGATCACAGCCCTCTATCACGCGTCTTGTCTGCCAAGGCTGGAGGAGCGGCCCTTTGTTATTAGGGTGCAGAGATGAACATGGAGGAATAAAAAGAGCGAGAGAAGGAGCTAAAGGCATGTAGAGAGGGAGAGAGAGAGAGAGACAGACAGAGGGGATAGCATGGCCCCATATAAAGACTAAAGATGATTTGTGATTACATAAGACAAAGCGTACATGTGTCTACATTAAAGAAACACAGAATCCGTTTGTGTGCCATACGTTGTGGGATTGGTCTAAAAGCCCTCTGCGCTACGCCAATGGAAGACAAAAGAATTTTACATGAGTGTAGAGATATAGACCTACAAAGAGACTGAGGAATCATGCCCTCGATCACAGATAATACTCCATTGTTACATGAATCTAGATCAAACCCTGAGTAAAAATCCTGCTTCTTGTAAAAGATACCATTACTTTTGTATGACTAGTCCATACAAGGACTGTGATACAATAAATTTCAACAACATTATTACTCTGAAACACTTTTACCCTACTGATAGCTTTCATGTGATCTCAAACACCCACTAAACCTCCTCTGGTGGGCAAGAAACTCTTCCCTCTTGTTTGCACTATGGAAAAGTCAGCACTCCCGGTCGCCGTCTACTAGGGCTATAACAGTGTAAGTGTATGTGCCTGTTTGGGTTTGGTACAGACGTGAACTGAATGATTACATGCACATGTGCAGGTTTTTTTTAAAAATTCTGTGTTTTCTCCGTGAATCTGTAAGCTGGAGCGTGCCACACATGCTTAGACAGAAAAACCATGTTTGTCCTCATGGGTAAAGTATTGTGCACACCATTGTCATTTCTGTAGAATCACATTGAATGTTAGAACCAACACACTCAAAGATATCGATACTTGGTCGCCGTGAATCAATATACTATTGCCATGCAACATATCGAAAGACTACAGTGTATTGATTTTTTCCTTGTCCCGAGCTAATGGGCTTAAAGGAAAAGACACTTTACTTATGGGCAATTGTGATGACAGCAGTGTGCATTCATTATTGTGTTTCTGTTGGTGTATTAGTGTGGGGAAAATGTGCAAGTCAGAGAGCGAGGGTTGTGTGTTTGTGTAAAAGAATGTGTTGTACATCATAGACTGTACAAAATATGACAGACAGTGTGAGAGTCTGTGTTTATGTGAGTATTTGTTTGAAAGTAATTGTGTGATTGAGAAAGAAAATGTATGATGTGTTCTACTCATTTCCTAGTTAGATGCTCTAACTGGTGAAAAGATAGGCCTAAATTATAATTTTAGGTAGCACCTCAGTGAAAGAAGCAAATTGCTGATTAAGGCTGTCATAAATAACAATGACAAGCGAATATTACCTTATTACTTGAGTAAATAATGTTTTGATAGTAAAATATTGCTCAATCCTCACGCTTTAAACATCAGTGTTATTGATAAAAAAAAAAAATAAAAAAAACACACAGAACTGCTCATATATTTATAAATGTATATTTAGACAGTTCTGGAAGGGGAAGGATTCTCCAGTGTATGTAAATGTACTTGAAGTGACATTCTGACAAATGTGCTGCAGTAAATAATATAAAATAAAAATGTGTAAAATATGGTTTTGCATTTCAATGTAATGATATTCATAAACATATTCGGAACACATTAAGAATATATATGAATCCATTTTAATTAATCTGTTTTAAGTTCATTTCATTCCATCTTCATTTCTTAGGGCAGGTCAGCACAGCAGACTGTTGTATTTTTCTCTGTATCTATTGAATAGAGGTGTGCTAGCAGCATCTTTCTATTTTCCATACTAAAATAAGTTTCAATTCAGGTTCAATTTTAGGTTTTAGTGTATCTTTACTACTGTAATTAGCTTAAACAAACATTACAGATACATTAGCTAGATATTTTATTCTTCTTTTTGTGTCAAATCACAAATCACATTATCTAGCCTCTTAGTTACCTGACAAACTAAATGGACCATTCACAATATATTTCACCAGTCCATTTGGGAAAGACCCCATAGAAATTGTTTGGGAATGGGCAGAACCTTTTCAAAGCATATCCGGCAGGTGATTGGATGATCATTCATCAATCGATAAAGGGCTGATCAGATAACATAGTAGGAGGGTGCTACTGTCAGGATGTAAAGTACAAAACAGCAACTTTGTAAAACAAACTGTTGCCAAAACATGTCAGAAGTGGAGTGACAATACTCTTTCTATAGAGAAATGTGTTCAGTGTTGATATTTGTTTTCATTTAGCAAAGAAATGCAGTCTAGATTTGATAAAACAGCCACTGAAGCTTTAGCATCTATGCTAATCTTTGTACAAGCAGTCACTTCCTGCTGTCGTCTCACTCGTAGCTCCCACCCCCATGTGCTTTGAAGGACGCTGATGGAACTGTGCCCGTCGTGACGCTTACAGTCATACATTTGAGCTTGGTAAGATGGATCTGCAGATGTAGCCAAGTGGAAAAATACATATAAATATTTGTTTCCAATTAATAGAGGTTAAAAAGTTTTAATTATTAAAAACCGGGATTAGAATGTTTTACATAAGTTTAAAAGATAAAGTTCAAGAGGAGTTTAAATTATTTGAATGTATTTTATTTCATTTATTTCATTGTAAATGTAAAAATCTTTAATTTTTCAAGACATACCCTCTGGAGAAATGTACCTGGTCACAGATGTAGTTGATTGGCTCACGGGAGGTGCATGCAGTGTTCTTGTATGTGTGAGAGGGGAGACAGGTGAAACTGAGCAGACCATGCAGAAGTCTAATACCGCTTTCACACTAAAATCCGCGGGTCAACGCTGGTTTTTTCAACGCTGGTTGACTCCTTTACCACTGCCAGCAGACCCGGGTCTACTCAGCAGCAGACGAGCTGCGTGGCTGTTTTTTTTCCTCTGGCGCATCCAGCTGATGTCATCACATTGATGACGTCATCGGCGCGACAAAACACGACCACGTAAACAATGGAAGAGAGCATGGATGCCGTGGACACGGTTTTCTGTACTTTGTACTTTTGTCCCTCTTTAAAAATGTACAAACTCGGCGCTGATGATACAAAGGTGGATGGAATTTGTTGCTGAGATGGCAAAGAGTCATGTAAGTTACAGAGAGAGGGGACGGGCGCAATGTTATGCCGTGAGCACGTAACGCCGATGTCATCCGTAACTTAGCAACTTGACCCAGGGGTGATGTTCATACTGAAGCCGGTCAGAGACGAGCCGATAAAAACCCATGTTGCTTGCAGGGTAAGTCGACCCGGGTCGAAATGCCGATTAGACCCTTTCAAACTGCGGACAGGAGCCGATTGTTGGCGGATTTACACGGGTTTTTGGCCAGTCTAAAAGGGGTATTAGGGTGAATTCCAATTCTACCCCTTAGCCCTTCCCCTTCGTCTTCCCCCTTCCCCCACCCCTTCCCCTTGGCCCTCTGTTTTGAGGGCCAAGGGGAAGGGGTGAAAATACGCTCCTGAGAAACGAGAAGCCACACGAATCCCGCTATGTCATCACCCAGAGCCGCTCGCTGGCTGTGATGTAGGCAGATGCGACAACAACCTTAGCTACAGCTGCGAAAGCTAGCTCATTATAGCGAGAAATTTTAAAATACGACCAACAATTCAAAGCATGATTAGTATTTACTTGACGATTTAATAATTACCTATAATTATGCACTTTCTTCGGTCTCCACTATGCCTTCGTGTCAGTGGGTGCGGTGTATTATGGGAACTTCTCACACCCCTTCCTTTCAAGTGAGGTCCTGGTCTGTCTTCGTTTCAAGGGCTGTGTAGCCCTCGTCTTAGCCCTACGGAGAATTGGGACACCCCTTCACTTGATGTAAACGTGCAAAACCAAGGGGTAAGACAGGGGCTAAGGAGTAGAATTGGGACAGACCCTTAATCTGTGTGGAGTTTTCCAGAAGTTGAGCACATAGTCCAGTACTAGAATCATGTCTAAGATTATTTGCCAGATAATCTGCAAGAAGACAAGTCATGTAGCAGAACTTTAGCTCAAAGTTTTGACATGTTCGAGGGCTATTTTTTGTTTGCTCGTTAACACAGCGAGGTGAGGGAAACGTGACGGATGGGGCGCTGCTGCAAGCTAACTCAGCTGGATTAAGTAGCTTCGTTTGGAGTGTTTCACCCTTTGTTTGAATTGTTTTTGGTCTGGAAAGAAGAAGCAACAACCAGATAGTGCTCTGAGCTAGCCTGGAATGCTTGGAGTTCCTCTAGCCATGATGGAAAATCGCTGGACACTTGACTCTGCCTGCCTGCTGTTTCCTGGAGCCACTGGGAGAGCGTAACACCTGGGTAAACTTCTCTTTGGACCACACATCCTCTAGAAAGGTACAGCTCTGATCTTGATTTCTTTTGCTCATTTCGAGTAAAGCGACCGCTAACAAATAGTCAAAGCTAAGGACCTGGTGATTCTAAGTTTACAGAGTTTTATTATTTCCCAAAACTAATAATTTTATTGAGTTAATCTGAGTCACTCTTTTAAAACAAATGAGGCTAAAGAAATCAGGGTCCCTTTCAACACTTTTACCTACACAGACATTGAATCAGACTGATCCAGCTGCCCTGTAAGGTTAGCCTACAGACAAGAGCAGATCTTGAAAAAAACAAACTTTAATAACAAACAGGGAATGCATGTTGAATTGTGAATTGATTTTGAATCAAATCGTGAACCGCAGAATCTGAATCAAATTGGGTTGTAACTGTTGAAAGATTCACAACCATAATGTCCCATAATGCTGCACTGTGTTCAAATCGCATACAGTTTAAAGTTCACTTTACTAAGACAGTAGTTTTCATGGGATGTAAACCTCAGTTGTTCTGTATGGGATAAAACAAGCCTCTTTCACAGGCCTACATGGTGCTCAGCGCTCGTTGACATTCCTTTACCCTAAATCCTTCTGCATGTAACTGAAAACCATCAGTGGGAACAGCCAAAAGTGTTAAAGTTAAGGGCATGTTAAAATTGTTTATGCTCTTTAATGTGTTTCACATGTTTCCTCCTTATGATAAAGTATTTCAATGTGGGAGACAAAAAGACTGCAGCATTAGGACCCCCCCCCCCCCCCCCCCCACTACAGTAGTAGCGCAGAGAAATACTGAACTTACCAGCAACTTACCACAGAGTAGGACAGTCAACCAATCAGAGGGAACTACGGTCAGTTGGGGAAGGGGGCCTTAAAGGGACAGGAACTCTCACAGAGCATCTCAAACAGTAAGATACAGGTGGATCGGGGTTCTCAGTATGTGAAAACTCTAGGGTTTGTGAAAACTCTAGAGTTGTGACTGCAACTCTCAGCATGTGGCCTTTGTTTTTGCATTTTCTGTTTTTCCTTTTTTATTTTTCCTTTTTGCTTTAATAATGAATAAAGTTCATGACAGATTCAGAGACTTAAAAGACAAAAAAGATTAGATTCAAATCCTTTGCCTTTTTGTACAAGAAGACTTACTATATTAGTCTGTAACAAAGATGTTCAAGCTTGCAACCTATAAAAAAATGTTCAGATCAAATACATTTTCATGGGACCCAGCATTTGCATGATCGCACCTACCAACGCATGAAGAACTCCATTATAAAAATACAGTCTGGCTTGGTTTCTCCCTGAGCACACACTCAATATTTGTAAACGTATTTATTACAACGGGAAATTAAAACACAGTTAATTGTATCATAAAAACGCATCTGTGTTACTAAAACCAGATTAATATTTAATGAAACAGATGCCGTCCTAGGCGAATTTCTCCCTTGGCCAACCTTAGGGGCCTGCAGTTTTACACCACATGGCGAAGCATCCTTCAGTTTTTACACCTCTCTGAGGTACGCTCAAGGAAACAGGACTTTGTGGAGAAACACACCTATTGGTTCAAAGACCCCCCCAGTAATTAAAGCCACCATAACCATACTCTAAATTTATTTTTAATCACCACCGCAGCGTACAGTGGCATTTCTAGGTTTGTATTTCATTCCTGTGTACTTCAGACACCTCACAATATTTTGGGTGTCTGCTCCCACACACAAGATCATAGTGACTCAGCAAGCATAACGCTGGGACGCTGGGACACTTCTGACCTCAAGTTGCCTGATTACTGGCCTTATAAAAGATTGTGAGTAATACAGAGGGCAGAGAGGCCCTGGATGAAAGTATTTATATGGGGTTTGATGTTTCCACAACTCCCTGGGTCAAAAGCTTCGGCGCAGAGTACCAGGTTGGAATGTTCTAGTGCTGAAAATGAGCTGACAAATAATTAAACTGAAAAGATTGTCAGTTTTATTATTTGAGATGACTACATGCATTTTCTATGAGTCAGACTTGTTAAGACTCAAGAATGTTTTCTGCTGATCACTTCAATGCACTTTGTATTGAGGACACAGAGCCAAGTGTACATTGACTTTGTATGAATCTATGCTGGACTGGTGTCAGTTTGGCATCTTTTGTTGTGTACCTGCTTATAAAAAGCACTATTTTGTACAAGTTTCCATGTCTGTTATTTCCTATTCAAAGAAATGTGGGGGGTCCACAATATTCTACACTCTCTAGACTTTACAGTATACACTTATTAGTGTAGATGCGCTGGAGTTGAGTGTGGTCTGGTAGAGTTAGAATTTCAACACTGATTTGAGTGTAGGGTATTATCAGAGCCAATCCTTGATATTGACTAGTGTTCGTATTTAACTCCAAATGGTGTTAGATTAACTCTTCTTGAGCGTACAAAAATACTTTGAAAGTGGTAAATTATCACTGAAAAGACTGGACACGTATACACTTCTTTTCTAGTGATCTAGAAAATTACTTAAGTCTTAATTTTAAAGAAAGCCATTCCAGATGAACATTCAACATAAGTCATGACTGAGCCTTATTCTGGCCAATAACACAGGAGACTCTGGTAACTGGTGGCTTTGAGCTAACATCTCAAAAGGATGATGGAAACAGGCCCCAACCACAGTCTTTTATTTCTCATTAACTATATTGCCAACAAAAAAAGTAATAATAATAATAATAATAATAATAATAATAATAATGATAAAAATAATAATAAAAAAAAGTTAATAGTTGGCAAGATGGTCCTGCAGGATTTCATACAATGAATCAGGCAGGTCCATCTGCTCTGCAAGGTTAGTGTTGGTTAGTGGAGAACTGAAGTGCCTGATTGCTCTGTTTATGACAGTTTATATTTGATATAATTATCAAGTAAAGTCTGTATGAAATTAGCCTTGTTATCCAGAGGACTAAAAAACCCATAAGCATGCGGATTCTGTGTGTCAGCGGTCTCAACACTGACACACAGAATCTGCATGCTTATTAAATTATGAACAAATGGTCATACTCTATTCATTCATAATAAGTTTCTATGTTCAACACCTGAAATAGAATTCTTACCCATAAAATCTGCAACGACTACACAAAACAAATCTGGTGAGATCATTAGATTCTGCTGTGGAGCAGAGGGATGCATGACAGAGAAAGAGCTGCAGGTGAAGAACAAAGTAAAACATCCACCTATTATCTACACCACTTATCCATTTTGGGAACCTAACTCAGCTGACATTGGGCGAGAGGAGGGGTACACTCTGAACCAGTCGTCAGCCGATCGCAGGGCCACAGAGAGTCAGATGAGCTCACACTCTTAACTAAGGGCAATTTAGAGTCGGGAGGGAGCTGGAGTGCCCGGAGAGGACCCACTGATGCATGGGGAGAACATGCAAACTCCAAACAGAGTAAAACAACAACGTAAAAATAAGTCAATTATTATTTATGCTCGCCCTTACCCTCATCCACAATGACTCACACTGCCTCTGCTGAGAGTCAGGTCTAGTTTTATTCATCTCAAATATCACAAAAATAATGATTTTGTGGACATAAAGCTACAAGATAACAGCACAATGTGCAGCTCTCTCTCTCTCTCTCTCTCTCTTTCTAAAACTCTATGTTGATCACCCACGTGGGTGGATAGAGGGCTCTCTATCTCTCTACCCCTACAAAACAATTAAAGACACTAAAAACTGATGAAAAAGATAGTTTCTGAAAAGAAATCGAACAACAGTGTTTAAAACATTATTTATGGATCTTTTCTTTTTTGTCAAAAAACACAGGAATATATTTTTTAAGTCAGATGAGCACGCCTTAGCTGAATTTGTCAATAAATACTCAATATAAGACTCCTTCAAAGACCACAGGTACAACGAATTCTCTCTCTATATGTCAGGTAAGCTTAATGTTTCAGAGGAACATTTCAGAAGAACACTTGAGTGAATTGTTTTTAAATGTTGAAATTTGATGTGAAAATTGTTATAACACTGATATCCACCGGCCCGTCCAAAATTATCTGGAGCTATCCATTATTGAAATTCTGGCAAATAAGTGTCGCTTACACAAGCGTCCTGTATTTTGAGTTTTTCTGATAATAAGATCGAAGCAGGAAGGCACTGACATCCCACATTTAATTTACATTAAAATGTGACTTTTTAAAAATGTACCTTTCATTGTGGGGGTGCTGGTATGGCTGCCTGAGGTACAGTCATGTACGTACATAAACATACAAAGAGCCTACCATCTCATTAGGTAGCTTGTGTTTGATTCTGACCTGTTGCTGTGTGTCTTTTAGCCCCCATCCACTGCCTTTCCACTATAAATAAAGGCAAACAGCCCCCAGAAAATCTGAAAGTACACATGTAGCCTGAGTGAATGCAGGGTAATAGCTTGTGGTGCTAACACAGAGAAATTCTTCTTGGCGTCAGACGACCATGACTCACCTCTCTGACACCCTGCAGTACTCCTGTTCACTGTGAGTCTTCATAGCAGAAAGAAAAGAGGGGTGGGCTCTGACATTTCACACTGCTTTCAGTCGGACGAATAATCTGATCGTCGGGAAGGTGAGGGCGAGTGGCCTTGGAGAGAAAAAAAACTCCTGCTGCATATTAAATGTGCTTGGGCGCTTCATGGCCCGTCAAACCGTGGTGTGATTTGTGATGCACAGAAGAGACCCTGCCTCATTTCCTGAAGGATGCCTACACATGTATGCGTTCGAGGTCTGGGCATGCACGACACCCACAGACTCACACTCGATGAAAACACACACTTGCTATCATCCGAATTCCTCCCTTGAGGTGGATCTGTAAGGCATCTCAATCTCCATCATGCTGTCAGAGGAAATAAACACATTACAGCGAGAGGTGAGTTCAAAAATATTTTCTTTTTTATGCACTCATGTCCACCTTCATGTTTTTACTCTGCATATTGTCAGACACACAAACACAAATAGCCAAAGACTCGTGTCATCTGTTGCATGGTGAAAAAATACATTTATTGGAATCTGTGTCAATGTAGAAAAGAGTGAAAACTGGCTTCAGGTTTTGTCACAGTACCACAGGTGAATATTTCAGCAGCCGTCTGGTCAGCAAGCTCGACTGGAGAGGCAGTACATCTGCTACTGATGAGACCGAATATCACTGAGAAGCTCCTAAAACACACCACCAGCAAATACACATGATGTACAGCAATTAATTTACACCGATATTCCTCTCGGGTTTACGTGGGTTTAGCAGGAGAGGCTTGTTTTTAATGTTTTTGTTGTGATACTGTTACAAATCCCTTTCCAATAACTAAAAAGCCAGAACCATTTGATGCAGTCTTTTTGTAATCATGTTCTCTCTGCTTTTTTATCACTAAAAGGTTATAACCAATAATCTGTCTTTTCCCCCAGACATAGAACTCACTCTAGTGGCCCTGTGAGAGCCACCAGCTTCATGCATCATTTGCACCGGGACCAAACCTACCGTCTAAGTAAAGGGAGTTTAATATTTTACTTTTTACTTTTCCACAGAAGCCACTCTTTAAGTTTAAAAGTTTCAGTTTGGAGACAAATTTCTATAAAGGTACAGTAAGGTCAGAGATATATCTGCTTGAATTAATGTACACGGACTGCTGCATCATGAGTAGAAGTGCAAAATACTTGACTGGTAACTGAAAACATATCAAGCTTCAGTATGCTCCCTGTTTCAGATATATTTCCATCTGAGCATGATTTAAACTGGTATGTCAAAATATTTGATAGGTCTTTAGATAAAAGTCAATCATGAACTGATGTGTGAATTACTCATAACTTCATGCATGAATTCATGATGATTACATGTTTTAACAGCATCTCCTACTGATTTTGTGCATAAGGTGATGCACTGACTAATTAGTACAAGTCACCACTAAATATGAGTGCGCAGTGATGTCTGTCGTTCTTTAGCAGACAGTTGTGCAACTAAAAGTCACAAAACGGGAATGGATGGTTTATCTTAATAACAAATGTCTTAATTATCAATTATACATCATGAGTTTATACTATCTTTTTCTTGTCTTGTCCATCCACCCATTATACATACCGTTTATCCCTTTTGGAGTCGGGGGGGCTGAAGCCTATCCCAGCTGACATTGGGCATGAGGCAGGGTAAACCCTGAACTACTCTCCAGCCAATCACAGGGCCACATATAGAGACAGACTTCCATCCACACCCTCACTCATACCTACAGGCAATTAAGAGTCACTAATTGACTTAATCATGTTTTTGGTCTGTGGGAGGAAGCCGGAGTGCCTGGAGAAAACCAACACATGCTCAGGGAGAACATGCAAACTCGTGCACTACCTGCTCCACCACCATGCCACCCTCTTGTCCTGTCCTTTAACTGATAAAATATTTTTGGAAAAACCATGAAATCATTTAAGAAGTCATGTTTCATAATGAATAGATTAAAATGTTATACAAAGTCAGGAAAGAGTTACGGTTACTACATTCCTGAACTCCTAATATTTCATAATGGATTAATGCAAAGATTGAAAAATGAATTAATCTATGATTGAAATGTAAAGAAGGCCATTTTTGTCCTCTTGTAAAACAACAAAATCTACTTTATTACAAGCACCACCTCTGACAGGTAAGTGCATGTTCTCCTTTCACATGCCTGCATTATCTCTGGACAGTCTAGCCTCCTTCCACAGACCAACTTATTCTATTTCAGTTCCTTGGAGACTCTAAACTGTGAGTGTTAATGTTTGTCTCTTGATACTTGCCCCATGGTTTGCGCAGGGGTGTGCCTCACTTCTCACCCAATTTTAGCTCAGGTAGGCTCCAGCCCTCAGTGACCTCAGATAGGATAAGAGGAATAGATATCAGATAGAGCTGTAATTTCATTAATATACTGATGCAAACATGGCCACCAGTTCACAGGGTAACTCGTTTACCTTCAGAGCAACAGGCTCCGTTGGCTCAATTTACACCTGTAGATACCACATTTTGTCTTGATAAGAGGATGCCCAATGCTCAAATTTTATCCTGACTGAAAAAAAAAGTATCAGCTGGAAGGTTTGCAAGTTTAAATAATCTGATGGCAGACATGAAGCTTGGTGAGTCCAGCTGCTGTGCTAGGTTATATCTCAAGTTTGTCGTGATTCATTGTACAGATGTGATAAATCTTGGACTTGGTCTGATGACTTTCATAAATTTCTGCTATTGTTGTTCTCACACATCCGCTTTGTCCCTAGACTGTAACAGTCATATTCATACTGCATCTTGCCTCTGCATGTTGAACACTTTTACAAGTGTCTCAAGTGATGCACCAGACATGTGGCAGCCATTATGTGTACACATATTTAACAGCAGGTATATCTATGGCCAAAGTGACAAATTCTACTCTGGCAGGCCAAACATTTTAACGGGTAGTGCATTGGTATATCTGATATGATAGGATAAGTCTCACAACACACAGCGAGTCTGCACACATCAACTAAAACTGAAGGCCTTTGAAAACAAGAAGGACATTTCTAAACTCAGATACTGAGTATTAACATTGAGAGGTAAGCTTTTTTTTCCCCAATACAACTTTCTTTACATATAGACGTATTTTATTCTTAAATATCTTAAATCTCATATAAAATAATTCATCAGAAATTGATCCTATATACACAGACAAGAGTGCACAGGATGGAGAGAAGGTGAGCATGCCCAGGTGGTTTGCAGTTAGATTATATGCTCTGCCTGAAGTTTGGCTTTTCTGATGAAATGTATGACCGCTTTGTCTCTCAAATATCAAACTCAATATCATCATCTGAAAAACAAACAAGTGCTTCAAAATCAATACAGAGCTTTCTCTTTGAGGGGCAACTTCTCAAAGAGAATTTAACCTTCATGGTCACAAAAAATAAAAACAATCCACTCTTCAACCTCGGCCGCTCCCAGAGCAAGTTATCTACAAAAGCAGAACTGATAGCATTACCATTTTCTGGACTGGATTCTGGGATAAACCTTAGATTAAAGTCTTGTCAACTGGAGATAAGCAGAGGACAACAATGCAGTATTTGTTGGGGACTAGGCTTAATCCAAGAGTGTGACAAAAGTGATACATGGCAGGCTGCGGCAGTTGCCTGGGGTTGAAGCAAATGATATGTTCATGGACGGGCATTCATTAAAAATCTTTGATCAGGAAATAAAGCAAGACATGCATGCTACAGGGATTTTTAAGACAAATCAAAATCAAATGAAATCTGACAGGTTTGAGTTTGCACTAATTCTGCCATGTAGCATTAAGCTAACAGTGGATGGATCTGGTTTTGTTATAAAACAGCACTGCATTAGTGATGGCATGAGAGCAGCTTGTTTTTCTTCTTCAATAACATTCATACTATTTTTCTTTTCCTGATATGTTTGACTCAACACAGAATCACACAGTTTGTCAATTTCATGATGTTTGGTAGCACATGAAACGAGGGAATCGAAACTTGTTAGGCAAGAAGATTGCAGTAAGATCCTGGCTCTATGTGACAGCTGTTAAAGGTGTAATTGGTATAAATAAACCTGGGCCCTATGTTCTCCTATATTTCTCGCTCAAAATGAAGAAAAGATCTTGAATTGCTCTGGCAGATTACTTTGGCTAGCTGGTTGAACTGGCAGCAATGTAACCCTTGGGGCTTAGCTAGCTTAAATGTTTCCACCAGAGCAGTTATTCCTTATCTTTCTTCCTTCAAGCCCTCCAAGTTGTACCTAAAATAAGTCCAGCCCTCCTGGGATCCACACAGCAAAAAAAGGAAAATTTGGCTGTCCAAATATACATAAATTTTAATTGTTTTCATCTATGAAGTCATGAAGAGTGATGTTTTTGTTTTAGATAATTCTGTTTCTGCGACCTCAAACTTGATCACTTGATCACCACCAGCTGGGGCTGTTGTTGATCTTTGTTTTCCTGACCAGAGTACCAGAGTTTGCACCATCTGAAATCAACCGTACTTTCCAAGAATGCGAACCAGAGTTCTATTGATCCAGACCAAATGTGTTCGGTGTAAAAGTGACCTTAAATACGTTTAATTCTCACACCACATCCCTTTTTTGAACCAGGCTGGGAAGATGTTTATTTTGACTGTGAGAACTGCCTTTTCTCCCTTCAGATCAGACTCGTTGCTGGTCTGCCAGAAAAAGCTTTGATTTTTGGGTGCACTTTTGACTAAAAACGATTTTCTGGACAGATATATTACCAGAAGGTTGAGTTACAATCATTAGAGGCAGTCAAGGAGCTTTCACATAAACAATCCTATCCATAGTCTTGAAGACCCAGAAATAATAAAAGGACAGGGCCCAGGTTTAAAAATACTGAATTCTTAAATAGAAAAAAAAAAAAAAAAACCTGCACTGAACCAATGACTCAATGACACCAATTCTACACTCACAATGGCCACTTCGTGCTGTTGATGGTGCTGTTGTTTACTTTTCTCCAGAAATAAAAACAGATCAAAAAACAAAGAACACAACAGTGAAGGTATCATACAGACAACACGATCAATATCAACCCAGAGGAGGATGTTCATTTCCCTTTTCTTTTCTGTTTCAATTAATATTTTAAAAGTTGACTGACATCCACACATCTCCGGCCGGCAACAGTTTCTTTGTATATAATTCAGAAAATCTCTAGTAGGTATTCACAGTTGCTTGACTGAGACTGAATGGCAAAAATACCCATGAAGTCTAAAATTGCTGGTTTAGTCATCTAAAAACATGGATGCCAAGAGTTCTTGGAGGTCTTTGTCGTCTGAGACTATCTGATGGAGGGATTCAAAGTATAAAAAAATCTTGCAGCGTGTTGCCTTTGAGCTCTTGCACACAGATTCAGACATACATCCATTCATTTTCTTGTATATATATAGAGAGATCTGGAGTTGAATGGAACAGTGGAAATACTTCCAACAGCGTCTGACGGTTAGATGGACAAACGTCTCACATGTTCCTCTTGTTCTGTGCATGAATTTACTTAATATCAGATTTCTGTACAGTGAAACAGCACACATAAAAACATGAGGACATTGAAATAAAAATATCCCACACTGATTGTGATCATTAAAATGTAGTTCAGTTCTTTTTTTAATTCTAGAAAGGGAATCCAGGGTTTATTTTTGGTGGGACTAGGACTGGGGGTCATTTTTCCTTCTGTACTACACAGTAGTTTCATTCTTCCAGGGTCCAGTGCGTATATTCCCCGTGCTGTCTGAGGCATACAGGAGTCCTTCGTGAAGCCCCCCTTTTAGAATCCCATTTTGATTGGGCGGGTTCTGGGGGTAGGATTGTCTGCGCGGGGCATGCATCTCCAGATGGCAATGTGTCGCCATCGGGTCCGGCTCGGCTGCTTTCCCGCAGCCGCACAGGAAGACGCCTGTGTCGCCTGCCTCTGCCGGGCACAACGAAGGAAAAAGGTCCGCCTTGGCACAGCAGATGTGCCGGTGGCAGGGATGATGGCACGCCAGGGTCTCGTGTGTGGTGGCTGCTGCGACGTGGCATGTGTGGTGCCCATCATGGTGGCCTTCGTGGGCCAGATGTGGACAGATGTGGGCATGGCGTTCATGTGTGCTGTGTGGGCTGTCAGTGTGTGAGCTATGAACGCTGCCACCATCCCCACTCGATGGAATGTGATATGCAAACTCCCTCTCACTCCCAGCCCCACAAACACTCGCTCCAGCCCTGCGACTCAAACTCCGGCTCTTAGTCCTGGTGCTGCTCTTTAGGCAGGGGTGCAGCTGGATCCCTGGCCGGTATCCCTCTGGGTCAGGATGTAGCAGCACATGTGTGGCAGCAGGTTCCTCCTCCATCAGCTGCTGGCTGTGCAGGGCGGCACAGCAGGGAGTCACAGGTGCCAGACATGTCACATGGTTTTGTGAGGATGGGAGGGCGTGTTTGCAGTGACCTAAACTTCCATGAGTGCAGCTGATCAGGGCTTTTCCTGGACATGGGGAGTCATGGTGGCAGTGGGTGTGACTGTGGCCATGCCCGGGTGTATCTCCGTTAACATTGACCTTTGGCCGTGCCGGAGCAGGGCCGTGGGCACCAGAGCAGGCATTTTCCTGCCGTCCGGGACAACAGGAACACCAGCAATGCCAAACATCGTCACGCTTGGCACAGTGATGGATGAGGACAAAGAGGCCAAGAGTGACAGAGAAGGCACCATAAAGGCAGCTGAAGATCATATCCAGGAAGTGATCCTGAGACACAGCCAGTGCCCCAAACGTCCACGTGGCCAGGAACAGGAAGAGGGTGAAGGCCGCCGTCCGTAGCTGAGCCTTGAATGAGTGCTCATTGGCTAGCAGTGCAGGATTAATGGGTACACCTGGGCAGCCAGCAGGACAGTGACTCCCTGCAGATGGAGCAGCCAAAGCTCCTGGTTCTGCCCCCTGGTGGCAGTGGGTTGGTACGTCGACAGCAGCCAACCTCTGCTGCTCCTCAGTCAGCTGCTTCAGCTCATACTTTTTCTCTGGGTGTTTCCTCAGCTGGAGGAAAGTGCAGAGGAAGTAGGTGCAGGTTACCAAGAAGATGAATGCAACCGGGCCGAAAAAGGCGCCAAGGCTCGGCTCCCAAGCCATCCAGCAGCTGCATCACACAAACGAAAACAGGGATTTTATGTTTATAACATTTAGAACAGGCATCAGAACTGAAATACTTAAACAGATTGAATCCTTTAGAAACATTAAGATCATTTACTCAAACTGTTTTTGTGAATAAGCTGACTTAAAATGAAGAAATTTAAAAATCCTGTTTTAACCTCCAATCTGACCCAAAGAACTTATTAAAAGCTGGAGGTTAAGGTCAGGTCAAGGTCATGGGGATCAATAACCATGCCAACCTAAGACCAGAAACTGCTGTTTGTGTTTGCATCCATTAGTGTCATGAACGCTTTTTTTTATATATTCATTTGCATGTGACACTTGTTACTGGGGGATACCCAATGAAGGCACGCAAACGTTATCCTTCCGCAGCAGAAGGATCTGCCTGATTCAGTGTCCGTAATCAGGCAGATCTGTTTTGCCAAGCTCCAAACTAAAATGACTGTGGGCAGCCCAATCAGAGTCCTTTAGAGGAAGAGGTGGGAGCTACGAGTCAGACAACAGCAGAAAGGGACTGCTCGTAAGGAGATTAGCATAGACGCTAACAGGTTCTGTAGGCGTTTTATCTGATCTGGACCACATTTCTTTATTAAATTAAAAAGAAATATCAACACTACAAATTAATCTATAGAAAGGATATTTTTGCTCCACTTCTGCTGTGTTTTGATGAGAGTTTGTTTTACGAAGTGGCTCATGTCCTGTAGTGCAGTAGCTCCCGCCAACTACATTATCTGGTTGGCCCTTAATGAATGTAACTGAGGGAACTGATCATCCAATCACCTGCCAGATTTGCTTTTGAAAGGTTCTGCCCTCCCCCAAGATGGGCTCATTTTCAGATGGACTAGGGAAATATATTGAACTGTCAATCTGGGGTGCCAGGTTACACACATGTAACTATAGGTGACTACCTGCTGTGGGAGACAATACTTTTTGACTTTCATTGTAGTTCTGAGAGTAAAACTAACAAAATAACACCAAAGTCAAATATGTGTTGGTAACTGATGACGGGTGGTCAGCCCTTATCATCAGCACTGTCTGCACTCATGTTTAACAATGTTTTCCTCCGTGCACTGTCAGAACCATCTCGATGTTATGGTCTAATGAGTTATTGAGTAACCGGTGACTTTCAGCTGACTGTGCCGGTACATGTTTTAGCATCTAAGGAAACAGAGAGTGTGCCCTTCAATGCTTCATTGTGAAGTGCTTTTATTTATTGGTCGTTTATATTTAAAGAAATTCAGCCATAGAAACTAAATTACACAAACACACCCACACACAAAGTCAACTCAAAGTCACCAATTAACATAATCACTAATTCAACCATTACACTAAACTTATTTCTAACAGATACTCCTGACCTCGAAAAGAATTTATCTGTCATCAGCTGAATTAACAGATGTTTTTGTCTGTGCAGTCTTTATTACACATTAATGAGATAATGCAGATTAAGGCCTTAATTGAGGCCGTATTATATAAATAGCTGTATTGATGCAGGGGACGTGTGGCGGCACCGCGTACTTAACAACAAGTTTATGTCCACCTTTTAGAGCACCATATCCCAAGATCACTCTGAGGGATTGTATTCAAACTTTATAACAAATTCCCTCTAGGTCACAGTTCAAAGGCCAAGGTCATGAAGCCTTATATCAGAATTGGCACAAGCAACTTAATGCAAGTCCAAGTCAAGTCTCAAGTCTTTGAGCTGTGAGATAATGTGGTGATCTTACCAGGGATTAGGATTACTGTTTGTTTTGGATGCACAAGGATACGTGAATAAACACGGAATACAAAGCAAAGATGTCTGCTGATGTAGACTTGGTAGGTTTGAACCATAAATGGGAGAAACCTCAATGGGAACTGGAGGACATGAGAACATCCACAATACCTGTCGATGCAGGTATATAAATTTTGGGCTTATGTTGTCAAATTTGGTGAAATACCAGAGTGACTTTGTAAAAATACTTCTGAATGTTTCAGGATCAGAGGACAGCGGCAGCTGATGTGTGTAAATCTACAGTCTGTTGCTCTCGTCATGCAGATCCTCATTGCTTTATTGAACGTTTATACTTTAAAGGATCCAAATCAACGTTTTTCTAACTTGAACCACAAACCAGGAGGGTTAAATGAAAGTGTATCTTCAAATTAAGTATTACTCTTACACAGATTGTTAATTGGACAAAGACACAGCCACATTTTAAAGGATACATTTACTTTACAGTTGCTAGCATTAGCATGAGCCTATGATTTTTTTCTGTCGCATATGATAATTTAAGCTTCATAAAATGACTCTCAGATACATAAAACTGACATTTAAAGCCTTGTTAGAATGGTCCACTGCACAGTGGGAGATGATTATGGTTGGATGTGTAGACTTAAGTTCACCAAGGGGACATTTTTATTTATTTAGCCTAGACATCCATTAAGTCACATGCTGGATGGCATTGCTTTTGCTGCCCAGTCAAAAAGGAAAGGCGTGTATCATCACGTGCAAATGGTCAATATCACTATAGCAGCGTCTTGTGTGCTGTAACAACTTGGTGTGACACTTAACCTCATGCAATAAATTAAGCTGTACAGTTCTGGTAGCAGTACTAATAAGCTGTGTAGTAACAGTTCAGTTTCTCTTCCAAGATGGCACCCTGAGCAATCACTTCCACAATACTGAGCCTCCCTGTCAGTGGTGCCATGTTTGTCTGTAAAGTGCATGGCTTTCTTTGTCCTTAAATTCATGAAGTCAAGATATATGTGAGCTTGATGCATTATATAAAATAAATGGATGCAAAGCTCAATATTCTACTGTAGTCCTTGTCAGGTCGAAATTCCTTCTGGAGGGGGGTCAAGGTAAAATCTTAAATCAGCCCTGAGAACAACTTAAGTGTGACCTAAGTCTGAGACTCCAATTTGAGTCTAATTCCCACGTTATCCTTTGCCTGTGAGTACTATCATGAAATCCCAATTATTTAAGGATGCTTTAAAGGAATTCCTTCCAAATTTGCACATACATTATGTACACTCTGGATAAAGGATGAAGTTAATATATTTTGGAGGTTAAAGGTCAAGGTCATGGTGCCATGTGTTCAACATTTGCATTTGAACTCTCTGTAAAAATAAACACTCTAACTTAAAAATAAAATGCTTAGGTATTAATCTTTAAAGGTCAAGGTCTTTGGGACTCATGTTCAGCTCTTGATTGAACATTTTTAAGAATCACATTGCAACAAAAAGCCAGGTCCTCCCTCGTGACCCCTCATAGTGATTTTACCGCCCTATACCACAGGGAGTCATACAAGCCCTAAGAAGTAGTTCTAGTTTAATCTGATAGTCAGTTAGTAGACAAATTCATACTGACATTTCACCTCCAGAAGTAGTAACAGAGGCGTGATATTAGAGAGAGGGAGGCACGAGGACTCAGTGGGAGACAGGACCGCTGCAAGTGAGCATCTCTGCCTCTGTGTGTTGGGGGGCAGGTGCCGTGTTGCATGCATCCAAGTCGTATAGTAGCGTAAATCAGCACAGAAGTTACACCTTTGCATAATCAATGTGAATGTCTCAGGTGTAAATATAACAGTGTCTCTTGTTGGGACTGTGAATTGGACTGCCTTATGCACACAGACTTTTTTTTACAGATACAAGGTCTCTTCAAAGTACACAGTTCTCATGTGCTTGGCATCATGATGTTCAAAAACTTCTATTTGGAACATTTTATATAACCATCGGCATTGATGATCTTTCTATAAAGCCCCCTAAAATAACTATCTTGGAAAGATGAAGTTTGACAAAATTAAGAGCTGATTGCGGTGTCTGTGGCAGATATGCAATAACTCACTTTGCACTAAAGTATCAATAAAAGAACTTCTTAAAGAAGGAGAATTTGAAATAATAATAATGATTCAAATGAAGGCCTGTGCCTTGGGCAAATTAGTTATTATTTGAGGATAACAATATATATAATTCATACTACATATTTTTGATGAAGTCTTTAATCTGTACTCACACATCCTGAACATTTATACTCACACACAGAGTAAAGTGTAACTCTTAAAAAACAATGAAAAATACTAAAGTCAGCTTTATATTGAGGTGTGTAAATGCTTCAAACATCAGCAGAGGTTGAAATTTAACCTTGTGAGAGGAAGACAAAATAATAGACTTACTATGGTGCTTCCTCCCCGCTGCCATAGTTGTCTATATTGACGGCTGCTGTGACCCCACAGATGATGAGGGGCACTCCACCGCTGACTAAATAAAACCTGTGAGGGGATGCAAGGACAAACAAAGGGGGAGAGACAGAAGAAAGTGTGAGGATGTTTGGCAGGAAAAGCAATTTTCAGATCCTTCAAATGACATCTGGATTTCAAAAGTCAACATGTTTGCTCTCCACTCTTATCAAATATGACATTTTGGTCAGCAGCTTTGTGCTTGAAAAGACTAAGGGCCTGATCTACTAAAGGTTTGTGTGTATTAAAACACATGCAAACTTGAAAGCGCGTGAAAAGCTGATCTAATAACAAGGTGCAGGATTGCGTCTGTCAAATGAACAAAATAGCACGCACAGTCCATTTAGCGTGTTAGCCTTTATGAATCTGCAGAATGCATGCAGATTATCAGAATGCGCAAAATACTGGGAGGAGGAGATGCAAATGTAATCATTTAGCATCCGCAATGTGATTTATCAAACCTGCAACTGATTGCGTGCCGTGTTTTTGCATCTAAATTTAGCATGTTTAAAAGGCAGGTGCAAGAAAAGCGCAGTGTTACGCCCAGAGGGCTGCGGATGCAGACACACGCGTAAATTAAACCCTCTCTGTTTTGTGCCCTACATCGCGGAGGAGGTCATTTAACCAATGTAAAACAGATCTCCATAGCTGGCTATGAAGGAGAATCACTCTGTTTGTCACTCAGAGCTGACTGCATCACACTCTCCATGCACTGACAGTGAGTTTAGGAGCTGTCAGTGCATGGAGAGTGTGACGCTGTCAGTACGTAAAAGGCGAGAATACCCGCTCAGTCTGTGTGTGCGTAACTGTTCTTCACATGAGAGGTTATTGATGATGAAGCTGTGTAACTATGTGAATGCTGTCATTTAGATTATGTTTAATTGGAATCAGAAAAGGAAAATAAAAAATGATGGATAAAATTTGGTATGAGGGAAAAGTGATGTGACGACCTTGTCCGTCAAAATGACAGCAAAAAAGGTTACTGCAAGTGTGTTTATTTGCCTCCAACTCCATGGCTTCAAACTTCATTTTTCATTTACGGCCACTCTGCTCTCCTAAACTCTCCAAGGTGACAGCCAGTGGCACATGCTTAATCCTCCTTCAAAGAGGGCGGTTCACACCACTTTTACGCCTGTTATCAATTGCGCACGCAGTCACTAGTAGATCACCAAAAACACCCCTAATTGCACATGCAAGTTTTTAGTTTGCACACGCAAAATAGCACTGGTTATTTTGGATCTTAGTACATCAGGCCCTAAGGGTGCTACAATCTTCTCTCATGTGCATGTGCAAATAGCAAATCAAAATATGTAACATCTCTTTAGACTATAAAAACCAATCTGCTGAAGGAATGGATTGGACAACAGCAATAATGGAAAAAGAGATTGAGGTAGATGGATGGATAAATGCTTCATTGATCTCTGAGACAGAAATTCCAATTTTAGCTGTTTCATTAACAAAATCATTACAAACAAGAACCAGAACAGAAAGCCATTATAGCTATGAGTAAGATACAAAATATGCAATAAGAGTAAAAATGTTAGCAGAGCACTTATGAAGGAGAGTGTTCACAATTTTTATGTGAGCAAAGATATTACGGTAAGGCCAAATGAAATCAGTGGTGAAGGACATGAACGCTGTGCTGTGTAGCAAAGTAGTACCAAAACAAAGCAGCTAAGCAATGGAAAAGTCAGGTGTTGTAAATAATCTGTTTATAGCATGTAATCACCCTACACTGTTGTGGCTTATTTTTACCCATAATTCTTTTAATTTCATGGCACTATTTGCAGCAATGTGTAGCTGTAGCCTTCGAGCTGACTATTTCTGTACCGATGCAGAACCATGCTTCGTGGCTGTTCATGTACTTCACACAACCCCACTTCAAAAATCCCAGGCCATCCCTTTAAGAACAGGACTTAAGTCAATTTACTTTGTTACTGTCTACCATTTTTCCAATCAGGATGGAACATTTTCCATTTTAAAATAGCATCAAACATAGCATGTTTGATATTCATGACTCCAGGTCAGACTGCCTATGGTGTAGTACCTGCAATAGCTAGTGAGTTCAAGCAGAGAGGAAAGCAGAAGCAAATAGATGTTGCTTACAGCTCACACACTTGGCACTGAATAGTTCATATTTTACATGTCTGGGAGCAGTGAATAATTGGTCCCCCAATCAGACTTAAAATGTGTAGTGGCCTACCTAAGATTTCAAAACTGTCCTGTGACTCACCAGCCTTTGTTGTAATTTAGCGCTTTATAAAATGAGTTATCTGATTGGGTTATTTGTTTGACCTTCGATTCACATAGTGGTCACATTCATGAAGAAGGTTTAAGTTTGAGCTCCATTAACACTGCAGAATACATCATAAACTGAGTGTAGCAGCAAGTGTGCAGAAACCTGTGGCGTTGTATTTTGAGGCACTGGGCCTGACAAAGTGTCTGTTTTTGACAACTTGGCTGTGAGGACAGGCAGCAACCACACACTGTCAAAATATTGAACCTACACAAGAGAAGAATTACCATCAACAGATCCAAACAGGCCAGGTTGACGGGAAAAAACAAACACACACCAGGGAGCAGCATGAGAACATATCTGTCAGTTATCTCCTACACTCCTTCCTCAAATGTTTCCACCCAAAACATCAGAAGACTGATGTGTAACATCTGAGCTTGTCAATGTGTTTGTGATCACACTCTACGGCTGTGATTACACCTACAGTTTGTTTTCATTTCAACAAACTGAAGTGTTAAAATTTACCAGGAAAACAAATCTGTTTCCCGTGGATTTAAGCGCGATGAACTTGTCAGCGTTCATCGCCACAATTTCCAGCATCTGTTGTTTATAACAGCTCCAGAGACGAGAACAGAACCTTCATTTAAGAAGACAAGACACTGAAAGCAAAAAATCACTTCAGCTCAGCATCCACTGAATCAACATTTCTGATGCTCATATGCAGAGCCAAAATTAACTTGTGGGCTCACTAGTGACGCTGGAAAAAAATGCACTGCCCTAGCATTGTATTTCTGTCCAGAAAAATGAACTGTATGTCTGTATGTATGTATGCGTCACATGCATTTTCCCAGTGCATTAAATCAAGAAACGTCACTGTATTCTACAGACTGATTTCATTTTGTTCTTGCTGGATCCCTGGCCCTGAACGGACTGGTGTGATCATTGTTTCATCTGCAGTAAAGCTTAGTGTGCTCAGTGCTAAGCATAGACTGTAGACTGAATATGGAGCTGCTGAAAACATGGCAGTGAGCACTGCTAAAATCTCAAAGCTCCAGCAGAACAGTTGAAGCTCCACCAGAGCCTCTCAGACTGAGAATAGAGGTGGATCAGAGGTACTCAGTATGTAAAAACTAGAACATTTGTTGAACATCACTGATTGTGAACTTTCTTCAGCAGTCATCAAAATAAAATTTATGAACCCAAGTTAAAACAAAATATGAGTTCTTTAAAGGGGGAGGAATTACATGATACAACCAAAGCATGAATCAAATGTATAGATTGCAGAGCCAGCAAGCGCATACTGATTTTAAATGAATGAGATCTGAGACATGGTTTGATTTATGTTATGCCCAAAACTCACCCATGTAGAATCAAAGTAAATAACCTATTGTCTTTGCTCTCTGTACCTGGTTTTACAAGGATTACCTCCACATAATCTGCCTGCGTAGCATTCCAAGTTTAATCACCCCCAGTCTCTACAGTCAATCTGTTGCAACCTCCTGCACCTCCAGCCGTCTCTGGCACATACCAGCTGTGCAGCTCTGCACTGGTTCTCTGGAAATATATGGCAGGTCTATTTCCAGCAGGAGGCCCAACCCCACCTCAGTCTCGACTGAGAACATCAACCCAAAATCAGAAAAAGTAACAGGAAGAGTTCAAAATACAGCACTGTGTGAAAACAATACCACTGTCAGCCAAAATAACCCATTGTTTGCATGTTGCTCTTTCAGTTATCTCATAATCCCAAAATCACTCTGAGAAGTTGTAGTTTTCTTGTGGTCTTGTGTGATGTTGTGTTTCTAGCTACTCAGGGCTGTGCTCCCATGTTTCACCAGCAGGTGTGGGCATGTGCTGTCAGTCTGGGCAGCACCACAGGGCAGATGGGATACTATGAAAGTGGACTACATGAAAATTGCATAATATTCGTCCTCAAAATAGAAAAATACTTAGACCAACACATCCCATGCTTTCCGGCAACGCAGTGATTTGCAACAGAGAGCGAGGCCTTACAGGTGCAAACAATGCTTGGGTAGAAACTTTGTGGAAATGTTTGCGTTGGCCTACAGTTAGGAAAAATAGTTTGAAGGTTATGGTGCAAACGTAAATTTGGGCAATAAACAATGCAAAATGACAACAATATGTTGGAGCCATTATCAGTTTATCTGTTTTCAAAGCCAAACAACAATGGTATAAAACCTTAAGAACAACAACCGTGTTCAAAGTGGATTCACATGTGTCACAATGAAGCTCCAACATCATCAGACTCAGAATCATAATCAGAAATACTTTATCAATCCCCAAAAGGAAATTTGGTTGTTATGGTTGCTTTATTACAAAGGCAATACAAAATTAAAGTACTAAAACAAACAAACACAAACTCTGTGCATACACAGGAAAAAGAACACACTTATAAACAGTTTGTATTGTGTGAATAAAAATGCACTGGTGACACTTCCAGACGTTCAAATTAATTCCCTGGGGATGTAATCAAGGCCTAGCTTACAATGCTATATGGCTTTGGAGGAGTGCGAGACAGCATGACGTGTCTCACAGAGCCATATTCACCAGTACACCAGCTCTGATACTACCTTAAATACAGCCCCATTCAGTCTCAGAGACTTCCACAGTGGTGGCAAAAGTCACAGGAGTGTAAATGTTAAGGCTTGGAACAGAAGCATGAATGATATGTGGTTGTAATTAACAATGACACCACTGCAGCGTTACCTTATTTTGACATGGTCTACAATGGGAGCTGTTGAAGAGGAGCTTTAATTTAAGTCTCAGATGAATCTTTCACAAAATATACATCTGTATGCAAATAGCACACAGGCCAAAATCTTAACAATGCCTTTCACTATAAAAGTTGTATTACACGTATATGATTTTACTGCAGACAGAGAGCTAATCCGCAGCTCGTCCCCTGTGCTCCGTCCTTGTCTGCTGTCTCTGCACTGTCATCCTCTTTCCTCCTCAACACTGTGCTATTTCCTCTTCCTTCCTGTTCAATCTCAACCTCTGTCTCTGCGCTAACCTTTCCACCACTCCATCTTCCTCCATCTTCATCCTCTGTTTCTTCCTTTCCATCCATTCCTGTCTCCCAATCTGTCCTCCGTCACACAGCACCCGTCCCAAAAATTCAATTACAATCAAGATGTTTGTCTGGGCTGGCCAGCGAGGGGAGGGGGTGCCGTAGGGTTGGTGAGGAGCGAGAAGGGGGGGTGGGGGGGTGTCGGCAGCATTACCAGCCTGTCACTGCCTTGAGTGGAACGGTTCCCCTGGGGGACTCTCCTTCAACAGAAAGCCATTTACACACCCGTCAGCCAGATAAGCATAAATGAGAAGAACTGGTGGATGTTAAAGTGCCCTGTGCTTTATAACCCTTCTTCTCTTTTTAGCTGCTCTAGGAAGGCCAGCATGCCTTCCCTGCAGGCCTGGGCTTCGTGTAGCATCCTTATATGTAGAGCATGTGTGAACAAATCACTGCCTGCATGCGACCCTGTTAATTTTTTGAGCAAAATCATGCACGAACATATTAAGATTCAATGCAGTGCTCCCTGAGTGAGCAGACACACTGTTCTGAATGCTTTGATAACTCACACACCGACTTTTTTGGACAGTTCTATTAAAGAATGCCTTCAAACTCTGTCAAAATGGCTGTGCACGCAGTTGTGCTTTTGAGTGACTTTAGGAGCAGCAATCATCTGATATAAATAGACCCTGAAGAGCCTTTTAGCCAGCAGCAGTGACCCCCTCCCCTCCCTGTTTCTCCTCTGTCCTCTGGTTTGTGAGGATGAACTGTCCTTTCTGGATCTGCTCCAGGATATTCATAAAGCGCGGGGCAACTGATGGTCGTATAGATCCAGCACAGGGCAAGGGCTTATGGGTAAAGCTGGCATAAGCATGAGATATGCACTACCTTACATTTAAGGAAAAAATCCTTTGAGCCTGTGAGACTAGTATCAAACAAAGTGAGCCTATTTAAGGCATTTTGGAGACTGGTTCTCTGAGGGTCTGATTGACTAAAAGATGGCGGCTTTGCACCTCCTAAACCTGTACAAATGAATCCAGATACACCCTGTGTGTTACAAAACATGCAAAGAGGGTAAAATGCACTCCTAACTCTAATGCAGAGTCAACAGAACATTGCTGTGTTGGTGCAGTCTGTGTATTTAATTAGCCATACTGCAGTCATTTGGGTAAAATGGGCTCTTTCTGTGCAAACTGGCCTCATTACGAAAGAAATCTCATAATACCAGCGCTAACAGCCATGAACACAGAGAGAGAAGACTTCATCAGCTGTTGTGAGTTGGAACTCGAGAACTGGATCCAGTTGTAAAACAGTGTTTTGCAACTTTGAGGCATCAATATCATTAGCATCATATCAAATGGTTTCCTTCCTCATAGACATAAGCAAGTATTTTTACCTCCACCATGGAGGTTTTTGTTTTCACCTGTGTTTGTTTGTCTGTTTGTTTGATCATCTGTCTATCTGTAAGCAAGTTATCTCAAAAGTTATCAAAGATTTTAATAAAATTTTCGGTAGGAAAAAATGACTATTCAATATATTTCACTGGTCCATCTAGGATAGGGCCCATAGAAAGGGTATTTCTGCATATCCAGCAGGTGATTGGATGATCCTTCCATCAATCACATTCAATACGGGCCAATCAGATCATTTAGAAAGTGGTCACTACTCAGTTGACAGTGTGAGAAATGCTTTGGTGGAGGTATGTGCACTTGGAGCACTTCAGGCTGTAAATATGGCTTTTGTCATATTTACAGTTTTTAGTGTCACCTCCAGCAGAGTTCCAAGCAAGCTGAGCTGAGAACAAACCTGTCGTAGAGACACAACTGACCTCTGAGGGGTCGGAATATAGTCAGGGGTGTCTGAGGTTTCTGACACAGAAATGAAATGCCTCTGGTTTTGGGCTATGTAATGCTGCATGACTTCCCAAACATTTTCTGCTTTATTCTCTTGTAACCGTCTTTGCAGCAAAATTCATCTCCAGATATTATGTCTATAGAGGAGGATGCAATGTTAGTTTGAAACAGCGATGCTATGACAGTCCTGCCTACCTTAAAGAGGTAGTGACAAAAAAGTCTGTTCTGCGATTGAAAAATGAAGCAGCGCTCAGTCCAAATCAAGAGCACCTTTATGGTGATGATATTTAGGTGGTCAGGAATGGGACCATAATCCACTTTCCAACAACAATCTAATGACACGTTCTGAACTTCCATTCTGCAGTCTTTATCCCCTACTCATTCTTCAGGATTTGTTTGGGCAGCTAATTAGTGCAGAGCTCATCAATAACCTCCCTGCTCCCCCTTAGATCAGAGCATTTCCAAAGGGGAGGAAAAGAGCTGCAGTTGATCCTCCACAGAGAAAAATCAGTTTGAGTCAAACCCTTGCTTAATAGACACTCACGACAGGATGCAAACGGTCAAACACACCAGGACAGGGACCTTTAAAGGAGAAGTGTCATCTTCTCTTCTGAGTCTCTGTTTAAGTGAAGTTGCATATTTTGGAAATGTTATATCATTGCCTAACATTGAAAACATATATCTGCCTTGTATATCTGTCTTAGATCATTTTGTGATTTCAAAGAGATGATCTATTTCCTTTGATCATTTCTTTTTTTTTTTGGGCGAAACATTCAGCTTCTCATGGTTCATTCTCATCTCCATTTAAAGATCAAACAGGATTTTTCAGGCCACACGCTCTGACATTATGTTGTGGACAAACATCTGAACATTTCATTTAAACTCTGGAATATATACTTATTAACTGTTGATATGATCTCAGATGAGACTACTCTGACACATAATCCTGTTTACTAAACTTGACATGCCTATATCTTCACTTGAGGCAGGCTGGGGGATGTGATAGAAAGCCTGCTGTTCAATAAACACTGATCTGTAAAACTGTGCAGCAAATTTTAATGACAGTAGCTCACAGAAGTACATTATTTTACAAGAATTAACATCACAGTAGAACTTTGTGGAAAACTAGTGCTCTATGATTCACTGGGTCGATTTGTGGTAATTTGCTGCACCCTCATAAAAATAAAAGTTTGTACCAAAAAGTCGTGTATGGGGTTCAGATTCTCATATAGTGTTACAGCCTGATTGTACCTCTGTGTTGAATCTACTTTGTAGGTGGGTGAAGTGGCTGTGCCATCATGAGTGCCCCCTGTGGATGCGTGTTGTGTTCAGTTAGTGTCGTTAACTCAGCCTAAACACAACAGGGTGTGTAAGCTGCTCTGCAGTGATGACTCTGCTTAAGATGCCCCCTGTCAACCATTTTTTCATGTAGATACACAAAAATTGTAGACATTGACCACACATTTAACAGAAAACACAATATGTTTAGTTTTTGTTTTTATTTTATAAAAACAAAAACAGAGAGGACAAGGTTTAAAGGACCCTACATCTGAAGGTGCCAATGTAGCTCAGTCTGTGAGGGCTGGGGACCGAGGGTGGCCAGTTTAAGTCCTGATCAAACATACTGGTTTGGTAGCTGAGGAGATCCAGGCTAAGTTCCTGCAGTCCCACTGGTTAAAGCAGTTGGTAATACAGCTAAAAGGGGTAGGCATCCTTTGCCTCTGGAGCCTCGGGTGTGGGGTTTACACCCATGTGCCCTTAAACCTAATCATAGGGTTAACCTTGCTGGGGTTCATCAGGAATGATGAATGGCGAAGTGCCGACCTGGCATGCACTCCCAGACCTGACCTGACGTCTTAAGACACTTCAGGTCTTTGGAGAACATGCACTCCATCATGTAGCTTGGTCTCTACTGCACCCTCTGATTTTTTGTCAACTGAACCATGGGTTATCAGAGGCGTATTTTTTAACCGCTGGCACAGCATTTGGGACTTTATCAACTCAACGATATCCATATCAACACACAAATTGGCAAAGACAATGTAATGATACATTGCTGTATCAAGTGTTTTTAGCACAGCCTAGTAAATATTACTTTTTGGTATCACCTTGGGTGAGTTTCACAGCAAGCTGGCAGCTGGAGGCTGATTAGTCAGAGAGCATAGTCAATAACAGCAGCACTGGTGGGATATTCAACATGAGCAGCTTAATGCTGCTCTATGGCTCCTCTAGAGACTGTTCCTCAAACAAAACTTTTCCTGCTGTGACGAAGATACCAGATATACCTTCACCTTCATTGTTGGGAAGTCACTGCAGTTCTACATAGCTGTGTTATGGGAATCCTGTCTACAGGCTGAAAGTACTCTTAAATTATATACTGTGATGGAAAATGAAGTGCTATGCACCATAAAAGTAGAACTGAGCTATGCCAAGCTGAGAAAGAAGAAAAGAAAAGCATCAATATTTAGTAACTAGAGTGCACGTTTTAAGTACTATTTATTTTTTTTTTTTTTCACTGGTACACTCAAAGAATGCTTACTTAGCATCTGTACTTTTACTGCAGAATGATGTTTTGTTCTCTTTTCCAGAGATTTGCAGGCGCCCATTACCAACCAGAAGACCAGTCACAGGGCTTGTTGCTTTAACTGGCAGATACTATTTTGAGGAGTGCACCTCAGGAGGAACACATTCTGCAAACTTTAGTATATGCTGTAGTGGAGATTTATCACTGAAGGTTGAGAAGATCCTCAGTGCTGGAAGACTTTCTCAGCACAGAATCTAGAAGTGAAGTTAAACTTGAGGGAAAAAAATGAGTGTCTATGCACATAATTGCATTGCTTGCTGTACTTAAAAAAATGCCTGTAGTGTTCTCACACCTCTCTGCTGTTTCATGTTGAATATGTGATTACAGCTCTGCAGCTATCACAGCAGATGACTGTCAGCTAAAAACATGAACTGAGGCATTTAAGGTGTGTGGTGCAACACGGTGTGGCTGATTTGTGACAAAGGTCAGTGTGATGGTCTGCTGGCTGAGCCATCAGAGGCTGTCAGAGCAGAGGGACGGGCAGAGAGGTAGATGAGGAGGGATGGTGGGGGGTGCACACAGGGATGAAGGGGGGGTGTTTAAATTGATTTGTCTCCAGATGCTAAGTCTCATTGCATGAGTCTGTCTGACAGGCAGCATTACAGTCAATCACTGTGGATCCACTCGACTGCAGAGCCACACGATCCCCTTGCATGCCCCTGGACAAATGATCTCATTCACAAGTGATGCATGATGGGAGAACCTTGAGAGCGTTCGATATTAAAACCAGCCAGTCACGCCGGTGTCTGAGGATTTACTTGCAAGGACAGAGCTGCTCATAGGTGGAGGGGATTCTTATCAGGTGGTGTTCTTTTCTCCTGCTGGAATATATTATTGAGCAGATTTAATAATGTCAGACATATGACTCTGCCTGTTAATAGATTTTTGCAGATATTAGTTTCAGGTGTATGGGTAATGGATGTCAGAGTGTTTAGATGCACATATAAGTGGAGCTAGATCAATTAGGTAATTCAAATGGATGTTTTTCTTGGTGAGCAAGCACCAAAGGAGAGAACATAACTGATAGATTCATGTTTGCCTCCGTTACAGCGGGTGGTGATATGCCCTTTTTCAGAAAGTTACTATAGAGCTGCGTCCTGATCATGCTATCAACTGACAATTTTAGATACAGTTCTAGACCTGAATTGCTTCCTTTCAGATGACCAGGCTTAAGGTTTTCTGCAGCAATTTGTCCAAATTATCGTTTTGTGATGTCAGTAAGATTATTTTACCACCCCCCATCCCACCCAGTTGAAGCTTCAAGTAGTCAATGTCACACATGTTTGATATTTACAATTTCAGGGCAGTCTGCTTCTGCTGGAGTACCAAATAGAGCCCATGAGGACGAGCAGACAGGGATGCCTCACTGACTGGATGTTATATTACAGCTCATAAACAAGATAGCAAACATAGACACGTTTCAACCTGCCCAGCCAGGGCTCGTGTAAAAGGGTAAATGAACTTGAGCTTGTCCAGCAGGGATCATCAAGTACATTTGTACAACAGCCAGCTTTTTCTTTGAAATTTGCCTTTGGGGATTAAAAAAGGAGAAATTTAACAAATATGTTGACCTAGTTGTCATATATTTGTTCAATATCTTTTTTTTTTCTTTTTTTTTTTTTTTTACTTTTTCTTGGATGTTTTTTGTTTACTTTGCATTAAAAGTAAGAATAGTTCCTATCTCTCATATTGCCAACATTATAAGAGATAAGACGTACAAATATATTTTCTTACTTATTTATATATATCCATGACAAGATAGAGATTGGGTCATGTTTTCATTACTGAGTTTGCCCTCACATTTTCTGAATTTGATAACACTGGGGCTGGAAAGCTGGGGGAGGCCTGATACAGCCCCAGGACTGGCAGTTCTTGGTCATTGTTTTACAATATAATAGCCCTTTTTTTAGTCTATTCAATTACTCAGAGTGCTTTTATGCTGCAGGTCACACCCACTCATTCACACCCACACGCACTGACATTCACTCACTGATGGTCAATGTTTCAATTAAAATTATCCATCAGTTAATCAATCACATTCACACTCTGACATACCAATTGCAGTATTAGCAATTTAAGGTAAAGTTTCTTGCCCAAGAACACGTGTTTACAGTGGTTATTAAATGTCCAGTTTTAGTAAATTAAGCACCATAATTTGGCTTGTTTTTAAACTGCATGTAAAGCCACTAAATGTGCTCCAATTATCAAAAGAATTTTCCAAAACACTCCAAAGAAAGTAAGTCCTCCAGGTTTATAGACAGAGCAGCTGCATTTTCAATAAAGTTTGGGAGAGGTTATCTCATATATCTTTTAAAATTTATATTAGAACAAAAAAAAAAGAAAAAGCCAGCAAACTGATCCTGCAACAATGTTTTCCTCCAGCTTTTAAATTGAAAACATAAAGTGACAAACATGTTTATGTGACACAGCACTGTCTATATCTCTGCTCTGCTCTTAAAACTTCCCTGTGAGGGACTTCTTGAAGTTTCTAGAATTGAACTCAGCAGCAGTGCAGCATGAGTGTGCAATACAGTGTTGGTGTGCAGTGAGCTCACAGAAAAGGAAAAGAGCTCTGCATGTGTCTAAAATCTGATCCTCTTAAAGATACTGAACGTCGAGAGCACGCAGACAGAGAATGAAATCATGGACACAAAAAAACACACAGAACTCAGAAATTCAATCTGATGTGATTGTCAGACTGAAGTAATAATTTAATAGGTCAAAAGGTCGAACGCGTCAAGATGTGTCATTAAATCTCTGCTTCAGCACATGGCTTCCTGGGTGATTGAGGTAATTATTTATAGCACTGAGGTGAAGCCACAGTAGCAGTTTTTCTTCAGTTATTCCTTCCTCATATTTCTCCTCCTCCTGACATTCACCTGCCCTCCGTCTTTATACCATAGTAAGATAAGAAAGTGGGAAATAGAGTAACTTAATACACATCCAGTTCAGCTGTTCAGACACTTTCCCCACACAAAAGCCCGTTGGAAAGGAAGTATTTGTGGAAAAACTGCAGTCTGAGCTCTAAAGCAGTATTTTAAAACCACAGAAGAAATCATTATCAGTGATGATCTGATGAGTCTTCGCTTTTCTTTTCTAAGGTGACATTTCACTTTCTAGTTAAAGGAGATGATAATTAAAACCTGTTGTTTTCTTAGTGCTGATGAATAGTCAATGGTTTAGTCTTGGTCCGTATTCAAAATCTGAATATTTCTGGTTGAGTTCAGGCAGCTAATCAAAGAAGCAGCTAAGCTGTACAGCAGGGATGGCAAACTGAGGGCCATGTTATAGTTGTTCGTTTGTTCAGGGATGCAAACATCACAACTGGAAGAATACTTTCAATAAGACAATTATAAATAACCACAATGTAAGAAATCATTAATATTGTTACTGTTGGGCAGAGACCTCACATCTCTGAAATAAGAAAATAAAGCCCAATTTACAAAAACACATTAATTGGTTATTTAAAACTTGTGGGGAAGAGAGCCTTAAACAGGCAGGAGCTCTGAAAGAGTGTCTCAGACACGTAGACAACATCAGGACTCTGCATATGAGAGTAGCAGGTTTTTGAGTACTAGTGATTGTGAACATCCTCTAACAGTCATCAAAAATGAATATATGAACCTGACCTATGGTGAGTGTTTCTATTTTAGTTGGAAGAACAAAACATCCAACAGATATTGAAGATTACCAAAGGAACTGCATCATTATTCATGTCGTAAAGCAGTTTTTCTTTGTAGATGGTATTAACCTTATATTAATATAAGGTCAAGCCAGGTTGAAACAGGAGGGCTGCATGTGGCCCCTTGGACTACCAATTGCCGACCCCTGCTCCAAAACAGTGGTTCTCAGGACCCATCAACCAGTTGGTCAACACTAAATTTCTGAAAGCCTGGAATAGGGGAGAGTGGGGTAAACTGAGTCAGTGGGTAAGTTGATCCAACTCCTGTTTCTGGGAAACAGTAAACAACTCTTGTCATGTGGCCCTTAATTTAGGAAGCCCTTATCATTTCTCCCTGCCTCTGTTGAAGAGGAGCACATGGCATAAAGGGTTTGTACTTTTTAGCACAAAAAACACTTTTTTGTGCGTCAAAGTATATTGAGCTTTGTATCAAATCCAATTTATCCAAGTCTAAAATGGTGTATTATACACACATGTAATTTACCAATGTATAAAACTTTGACTCATTTGGCTAAAGATTAGCCTGAATAGCAAAGCTAGCAACATTTTTTCCAAAATGTTGGCTATGGGGCAAAGTGAGTCATATGTTGTGGGGTAAATTGAGCCATTGGTTTCTTTTATACCACCAAAAGTTTGAAAAGTTATATTAATGTACTGAATCAAAAAATACTATTTAATGTTATGTCAACCAACTGACTTGTCTGATCAAATGTTAAACATAGTAGAAAATCATGCCAAGAGTGTACAAGAGGAAAACCAACTGGGGCTCAACACCCCTTACTGAGATGAAGAAAGCAATAAAGGAAGTCATGGGTGGAAAGTCGATCAAATCCGTTGAAAAGAAGTGAAATATTGACAGGTCAACCCTGCGGAGGTATATGAAGAAGATTCTTCAGGGATGTTCAAACTTGCTTGTTTTATCAAGTCTGAACTTGTAAAAATTTTAAAGCATACAAGTAAATGTAGCTTTTCTAGGAGGAATAATATTTTTTTTTCTACCAAGTGCTGATTTTGTTTCTGTTTGTTGTTCAAAGCTTTACTGGCTCTTATTTTACTTCATATGAGTATCTAATTTTCCCAAAAAGTTGCAAAATGTGTCCATTAATTGCATTAAAAAATTGAAATTACTGATTTTTTTTCTAGGTTGTTTAAGTTAGGTTTAAGAAAATAAATAAGACTATTTGTAAAGTGAACAATCTCTTGTGAAATGACTCTCTCAACAGCAATACATTATTTTATAATAATACTCAGATTTAAAGTTATGAAGTCACATGGTCAACTTCCCCACAGACTTGGCTTAACTTACCCCTAACCTTGGGCAAGTTGAGCCACAGGAGCACTTTATTTTGAAAGGCCACAGTTTCCAGGCTCTTGGTCATTGATACATCCTTACTATTTCAGTTGATAGCAAACATTCTTAAATAACAGTATATGTTTTCATTTTATCTCTGTTGCATTTTTCCTTGCCTCAGTGACAACAGAAGTAAAAAATGTCTCATCTTACCCCACTCTCCCCTACATTGTGCAGTGTCTAGGTGATGGCATCAGTCATGAACTGTGTGGTTAAATCATTTAGGGATCATGATCAACATGCATAATTTAAGTACTTAAACTGGCCTGAAATCTGCCCTCCCTTCAAACGCATTTGTATGACTCCAAATTTGGGTCAAAATCGTCCTGAAATCATTCAGAGTCCTGACTTTTGACTTTTGCTTCTGTTTAGCTGGCTTAAAACTAAAGTTCAACAATACCAAAGAGCTGGGTGATCAGACAAATTCAGCAGAGAAAAGTGTAAGGTGAGTGCTAACTGACGAGCACACCATCACTGTAGTTATCTGAGAAAAGATCCAAACAGATGCTCCACACATCAACAAAATGGTTGTTCATCTAACTGGTAGGGTTCACATATTTGATGTCCCCTCACAGCCAACTCCCATGGCCTAAACTCAGAGATTTTCCAGATTAAAGGGAACCAGCAGACATCATCTTATCTCCAGGATTTATCAGCCTTATTTCCACATCAAGAGATTCGTTACTTGTTAAAACCAAAACTTCTCCTCATGTTTCAGACAGCGGCTCAGATTAAAAATGTAATTTCTAAAAGATGAGGAATCCAAGAGTATAAAGATGTGACAGCTACGACACTGTGGAGTGAACAAAGCCAGAGGCTCGCAGGAATGCAAACGAGCTGTGGATGTCTGAGCAGATAAACGATGCAATAACTCATCTATGTGGAGCTTTTGTTGCCCTCTAAGGAGAACATGAGCCAGCAAATACTTGAGAAAATACACAAACCAGCAGAATGCAACAGAAAAGCAAGAGTGAAATCACTGAAATGCAGCAGGTATGGATTCCCCTGCTTTATTAATGAAGGTCAAAGTCACTACACAAACACTAATTCAAAGGTGGAGGTTTGTAAAGAGGAAAAAGAGCTTTGAGTACAGCCTAGAGCTGTATGGCAGAAGTTTGTTAGTGAACTTTGTGGTTGCTCTTTCGAGTCACATTTACTGCATGTTCACACATTTTTCCACTACAAATCAGAAGAAATCTTTTCAACCACAATGACATAGCCTCATAATGTACAAGGCACTGTAAAAGGTTCAAAAAGTGTCTCTTTAGTCCTGCTGGATTTAATGGGATAGAAAGAGAGAATTCAAGACCCAAAACTTTATCAACATCATTTGTGGGGCATCGGCTGCTAGCTACTGCTTTACAGCTCAGGATCCACTGATTTCAAACCTGGAATGCTTTGTTACCTTAATAACCTGCCAAACATCTTCCCAAATGAAAAGCTAATAAAGCTGCAAGATCTCCACATTCTTCCTCTGCTCCATTTTGCCAGCTCCACTCTGCATCAACACTGCACTCTTGCTTTCAAATTTGCATTAGCTCAAGATCCATCTGTTGACTGTGGTAAGGGGCTCAGTGTTGCTCTCAGCCTGGTGGACCTGGATCGGTTTAAGGAAGAAGTTGTACTTTTCATTTGGTTTGGTTATCTTTCACACTTCACTTTGTTAGGCTGATCAAAGTCTGTCAGATGTTGTCTGACTTTCTGAAGCTCCATATATCTACTTTTGTTGCACTATGGCCCAGAAGTATACAACTGGGTATTGAGGGATAACTTTATTTTTGGGTAAAGACAAAGTTGTGTTAAATGGCACTGGCATATTGACCAGAGCAATGTGTCACAAAACACTAAATAGACTAACAGACTTCAATCTGTTGGAAGGACCAGAGGCTGGTGCTAATGCAACCCACACTCTGCTTGTCTTTTAACACTTTATCAGATTGCTTACTTTTGTTGTATTCAGCCAAATTCAAGCTGTCGTGCCCTGCATTTTAGTTTAGTTCCCTTAATTGGTTTGGTTGTCCTTCTCATGCATGGTGAACTGGACTCTGGTTACTTTGGAAGATCCCCTGTTTTGAGTTTGGGAAGGCACCAGAGTTCAAGTAAGTTTTCACACCACTCCAAATCAAACAAAATCTTCAAAATGGAAACCAGACTTTGGTCTGAAGCAAAGATGTAAAATGTAAAAGTGACCTGAGGTTAACCCATCACTTCTCAAATTCTGCACTTTAAACACATTTGTAAGGAGTGATATGGTTGACCTTCTTTTTGAAAGTCATGTAAGCATCTATCATTATCTATGCTTAACGTCCTTCAGACCTTCAGACCACTTTGCTGCACTGCAGAAACACATGAAAACAATGAGTGCTTTGGTTGTCAACAAATTGCCTTTTGGAGAAAACATTAGGGCATGCAGTACAAATGTCTTTTCTATTTTCCATGTGACACAGTTGCCATTTTTACACCCACAAACAAGACTGTTGAAATAACAAATGATCTGGCCTCTTTGAGGACACAAAAACATACCCTATCCACATGTTTATCAACCTGACACACCAAATACACCATTAAATATACACTGCCTGGCCAAAAAAAAGTCACCACTGGATTTAACTAAGCATATAGGTACGAGCCTCCTATTGGATAATCACTGCATGGGCGATAATTTTTCAGCTGCCAACAAGTTATTTGACCCCAGCTGATGCAATGAGTAGCTTCTCCTTTCTTAAACAACCATGTGGAAAGACACATCCTGTGGTCATGGAAAAGATGTTAGTCTGTTTAAGAAGGGTCAAATCATTGGCATGCATCAAGCAGAGAAAACATAAGGAGGTTGCAGAAACTAGTAAAATTGGGTTAAGAACTGTCCAACGCATTATTAAAAACTGGAAAGATAGTGGGGAACCTTCGTCTTCGAGAAAGAAATGTGGTCAGGAAAAATCCTGAATGATCGTGATCGGTGATCACTTAAACGTTTGGCCAAATCAAATCAAAGAAAACAACAGTAGAACTCAGGGGTATGTTTAATAGTGAAAGTAAGAGCATTTCCACACGCACAAAAGGAACTCAAGGGATTGGGACTGAACAGCTGTGTAGCCTTAAGAAAACCACTAATCAGTAAGACTAACCGAAAAAAAAAGGCTTCAGTTTACTAGGGAGCATAAAGATTGGACTCTGGAGGACTGGAAGAAGGTCATGTGGTCTGATGAGTCCAGATTTACCCTGTTCCAGAGTGATGGGAGCATCAGGGTAAGAAGAGAGGCAGGTGAAGTGATACACCCATCATGCCTTGTGCCTACTGTCCAAGGCTGTGGGGGCAGTGCTATGATCTGGGGCTGCTGCAGTTGGTCAGGTCTAGGTTCAGCAACATTATGGCCCAAAGAATGAGGTCAGCTGACTACCTGAATATACTGAATGACCAGGTTATTCCATCAGTGGATTTTTTCTTCCCTAATGGCACAGGCATATTCCAAGATGACAATGCCAGGATTTATCTGGCCCAAACTGTGAAAGAGTGGTTCAGGGAGCATGAGACATCGTTTTCACACATGGATTGGCCACCACAGAGTCCAGACCTTAAGCCCATTATGAATCTTTGGGATGTGCTGGAGAAGGCTTTGCACAGTGGTCAGACTCTCCCATCATCAATACAAGATCTTGGTGAAAAATTAATGCAACACTGGATGGAAATAAATCTTGTGACATTGCAGAAGCTTATCAAAATAATGCCACAGCGAATGCGCGCTGTAATCAAAGCTAAAGGCAGTCAAATGAAATATTAGAGTGTGTGACCTTTTTTTTTTTTGATGGCAACTTTTTTTTTGGCCGGGCAGTGTAATTAACCATCTTGGCAACAAAAAAGTATTTGGGGATTGGACGAACCTTTCAAAAGATATTTGTTTCATCAATCCCATTCATTACAGGCCAATCAGGTATTGTAGTAGGTTAGTGTTTCTGCTATGGTGTAAAGTAGAACCAACTATTTAATGCATGTGGGCAGCGGAGCAAAAATATCTTTTCTATTAAGAAATGCTTTGTGTTGTTATTTTTAGTAAGGAAATGTGGTCTAGATCTGATAAAACTGCTACTGAAGCTGTTATCATCTATGCTGATCTCTGTGAAAGCAGTCACTTCCTGCTGCCGTCTTGTTTATAGCTCAAACCTCTTGTTGCTTTAAAGGATGCTGATTGGGCCATGCCACTTTGGGCCACTTACAGTCAATGTACATTGGAGCTTGGTAGGATGGATATGCCTGACTACAGACACAGAATCAGGGGGGGATCCAGCTGCTGCACAAGGCTACATTTTATATCAGAGCATTTGTCGATTAATTTATTTTAAGCTTATGACAGGACAGAGCTGAAAGACAATTCTGTCCTGTCTCCAGCATGTGTATTACTCCAAGAAAATAGGAAAAGCACACACAATCAGTGATTTTCATACAACACTTTGCCACATTTGTGTGTATACATGTTAATGACTGCCACCTAGAAGTGTAAAGACAGATATTTATACCGGCTGCCCAGTTTGTTTTATGCATGATTATGAGAATAGAGAAAGTGAAAACAGAAAATGAAGTCAGCACTTGATGTGCAGTTGACAGGTCTATCATAAACACAAACCTGTATGATCCTGATTGGTTTATCTGGAGATTTAAATGATTGATGAGGTTTTGTTTTTAATTGATTGCTTGATTTGATTTATGTTGCACTCAGATCACACCTATATACAAAGTATTATCAAGGCAAATAATCCATCCTGTGTGAGCCCCACACCTGGTTTTGAGCCATGGCAAAATATAGACCTTCACACCCCAATCCACACACAGGCCATGTGCTTCATGATATCAAAACAGGGCTCTATATGTTAAATAAATAATGATATTGAATAGATGTATCTCACAGTCTGAGTCAGGTCATGTCCTGACACAGAAATAAAAAGAAGAAGTAAATAATTGTGCAGTGAACCATCCTTGGCCTCCAAGGATTCACACAGCAAGCAGGCAGCAAAGAAGAAAACACTCAACACACACTCAAAGCAACCACACCACGTTCATACCTAGATACAGAGGTTTATGAGCTAAAAGGGAAAAGGGGTGGGTTTAGGCTTTGCTGTGACATTTGTGCTTACTTCAGGAGGGGTGTTTTGGCGGCTGGAGGCGGGTCACCATCTTGGCTCTGCGGAGGCTTCTTGGTCACCTGCTTGTAAATGTTCCTGGCTGTCACCCCAAGCCACAGCATAGTCGACAGAGAGGAGTAGTGCAGCACGACCCCGACCTAAAGAGAGGGAACATCATGTTATTTATTTGATTTTCCTGAACTTTGACTCTATGTGAGCTGTACGCTCTGTGCCTCTTGGAAAATGTCATGCTTGATTATATTCCTGTAAGTCAAAGGAAAAGTCTTTCAAAAGAGCTGGCACTCCTCACTCAAAAACATCATCAATGTCACTTTAAGGATGTTTCCGTGGACATGTCACTTAAAGGGGCTGCTTTGTCTCATCCCTCACTAACAGACAATAATATACCATAAAGATGACAGGCTCAAAATGTGCTATTGAGTCATCAAGGTTGTTTGGGATAAGGGCATTATGACGAGGTTAGACTGGCAGATACTGAGCAGCTCCTTATCGGTTGAGTTAAAGGACACGAGGTGTGCTCCATGAATAACGAATCTGAATATAAATGACTGTCACGTTGACAACTATCAGACCGTGATTGTTTTCCAAAACACACCATGTACATCTCTTTGCTCTGCCTCATCTAAATATTCAGGTTTGAAAAGGGGAGCCGAGCTAACTTTGTTCAAAAGCGTTTTGCTTGCTCAGAGAAAGATGAGAAGAGAATTAAAACGAGCATGGATGGAGATAATTAAAATGCACCATGCTTCTCCTCCACTAGGTCAGTCTCTTCAGGATGAACTGACAGTCTGAACTATCCAATCAAATGGTTTCTCTGCAGACATGAGGCCCAGGGACTGGAGCTAACGCTGCAGAGCCCAGATGCTAATTGGAAGTGTCCTTGAGCTGGTTATAGGAACAGAGAGCGGCAGCTAAGTCAATCACGCTGCAGAGAGCGCACTCTTCAGGGCTTCGTTAGTGCGGGGAAGTGACAGGAAGGAAGTGTGTTTGTAATATAGAAATAAGAGAGGAGGAGAGGGTTTCAAGGTAAGGGGGCACACAGTCATCATTATATGCTGATTCAAGTTCATTTCAATATTTAGATCAAGTTCAACCTCAGACTATGGATAAAACTGGAAGTCCACAGTTGATGGGATGGTTCCATAAACCTGCTTTTTATTAATCAATCAATCATAAAATCAGTCAATCAATCAATCAATTAATCATAAAATCAATCAATCATAAAATCAATCATAAAATCAATCAATCTTTGTTTGTATAGAGCCAAATCAGAACAAATGTTATCTTAAGGAGCTTTAAGTCATGGCAAAATTCTTCTTTAATATTTAGTTTTATTTTTTATTTCTTATGAGAGATGTAGAAGGATAGAGAGTTGGGCAGAGACAAAGGAATTAAAAAAAGAATGGATGATAATGATACTTCATGGCTGCCCAAAACATAAATTTGTCTTGTATTTTCTGTTGATTATATATTTATTAGAGTTAGCCCTTTTGAAGCATCTAGTTCTCAAGATGATCCTCTCCTCTGTATGGCTGTACAGGTATTTATTATGGTGGTATAATAACAACCATTGATAGAGAGATAATTTAATTTTGTTTTAATATGATAAAAATAAAAATAATTTTTATGGTTAACAGCTAATGATCATAGAGTGGAGGGGACTCATGTTGGTAGTGATGGATACAGTTATGTGTTTGTGATATTTGCAGGAATTTCCATGTGTTTTTAATGACTGATCATCCAGAATTTAACATTAGGAGGTGTACTGATAATGGAATGGGGTGAAGGAAAGGCCAATTGTAGCAGTTGAAACAATGTTGGTCCACAGCCAGAGCGATCTACAAGACAAACCAGCCAGCCGGCAGTAACTGCATGAGTAAAAAAGTCTGATTATATGAAACCTCAAAGAGAAAAGTGCCCACTTCTCATTTGCTGTTATTACAGTGGTAAATATTTTCTGTGACCCCCACCCTAACAGGCCTTACAAGTCTGGAACCATAAATATCCAGCGATGTCCACAGGCAGGTATTTTGAAAACTTAGCTCTTTATGCGTGTTCTGGCCTCTGTCCACATGAGAACAGTGCAGGTCACTAAAAGCACATTTAGAAAACTCCTGCCAGGGTGAACATTTCCACAATCACTGCTTTTGGTGCTCCTGTGTGGATGCAATGATGGTGTATTGTGCTTGAAAAGTCACACTGTGAACTTGTTTCTCCTTTGTGTGACACCCCACTGTGCACCTTTGATAGACAAAAACCCATCAAGAAAAACAGGATAGACCCATGGCAATCAATCAAATCTTTCATTTGATTTATTTTGTCACATTTATCCATGTCACAGTGGCAGCAGGCTAAGCATAAACATTCATCAACTTTTCTCAGCTTTCCCTGTGGATCCCTGGATGTTTCCAGGTCAAGTGAATTTATAATTCCCTTAGCAAGCTTGAGATGCACCATAAGGTCTTTTTCCAGTTGAAAATATCTACAATCCACTGGTCTGCTCTGTCCAGATGTCTGAGCTTCTGATCTTTTATTCAAGAAATCTCAGTCCGGCCGACTTCATTTAAAATCTAAGGTCACTTTCCCACCCACCATGTTTGCTTTGGTTAAAATCAGCTCTGGCTCTGGTTCACCTAGCTGGATGGTTTGATTTGGGTTGGTGTGTAAACTATCAAACAGATTGACAATGTTCATGGGACATCACACACCAATGGAAATACACTACTATGGAGTTTATGGTCTAGGTATCCACTTATGTGTTTCAACCCTGCTGCTTAATTTTTACTTTAAACTAAACTTTTTCATTTTGTAGCCCTAATCACTGAAGGGACAAGAATTACACATCTACAGGGAGTCATTTGTGTGTCAGTGCTGTTAGTTGTTGGCACATCCTTCTTCTACCACAAAATGATGTGTAGACTTCATCAAACAGCTTCTGGACTATTTTCACTGCCCCATGACACTGTCCCAGTGTGCTGCAGCTATCCTGATCCTATCAAAAATACTGTTAGCAATCTTGGATTAGCCTATTAGCTATTAGCCATAGATTGGTCTGCAAAAAAAATATTCTCTACATCCTCAAAACAGCAACGTTACAGACAAAAACACATTAAACTGTTGGTATTCTTAAAGCTTTCATCCTGGCAGCAGTGTCAGGGGAAGAATTCTCCACTGTTACAAGCAAAAAAAAATTTGCAAGTAACAATCTGGTGAGGTTTCCCTCTTTTCTACTTATTTGAATTGAATCTCAGATTCTGCTCAAGAACCCAATGTGCCTAAACCTTACAATTAGAAATATTACCACTGATTATCTCTGTGTTTGTCAAAGGATGTAAACATGAGTCGCTTTGAAAAGATGGAAAATCAAAGGCTGATCACACAGCTCCATGAAAACTTTAAGTGCCTTTGTAATAACTCATGGCAGCTGCAGTGGAGTAATACTGGCATCCAAGAAGATGGGAGTACATTAAATGGCAGCGTGACCTTTATAGACACACAGGCCCTGATGTTACAAATGAACAACTTGTTCTCCCCATACTGTCCTTGTACTGCCTCTGATGGTGGAGTGGGGCAAAACAACTTTGAAAGACTGAACTGACTCCATGATCTACCCTGACTTTTGTAAGTGAGGTGTACCAGATGTAACTATTCTGCCCCTTAATTGTATGTGAGAGCCAAAGGCTCCATAATTGCTGACTCTGCACTCAGTTGTTGGTAATTTCCATAATTATTCTATTCTTGCTAATGAACAGACAATAAATTACTTCAAATCCTTTGCTTCAACCACTGACCCATCATGTTAGCTCCCTGACAGAGAGACCCATGGCCTCTGACTTGTGGGGGCTAACTCTAATATTCACTGGTTCACACTTGACTTCAAACCCTCCAAGTGTCTGTGGGAGGTCAGTTTTGTAAACCAACAGGACCACATCATAAAAAGTACTATAGAACTTCAAATGAGGTACAACCTTGAACATAAGTAGTGCCACTCCTGCCTGCTCAAAACTGAAACAGCCAGGGCCAAATTCAAAATATAATAATCTGCAGTACTTTTCCATAAACCTACGAGTGCTATCAAGGGGGGCAGTTGCAGCTCTTAAATTCAGTATTTGGTTTAATAGTACATATCAAACAAACATAAACTCATCTATGCAACACAAATTATTAAGCATAATTAAAGACAACAAACCATGCAGTTCATCTGGCTGATTAGCTCTATTTTTTTTTATATCCAGTGATGAGCATTCTCCCTTAATCATACAAAACCCTCAAACCAAAGCCAAACAATATCACACAACAGAACTGAAAATGAGTGAGAGGATCCTGCCATCTCAGGAGAATTCTGAACAGAGCCAGTTGAATAAGTACATTTACAGATTCCCTGCTGTGCCAGTCAGAAAGTCAGAAAAACTTCTGTTTTTTATTTACTTTCCATTTTTACTTTCATTTATTTGACAACATAACACTTAAAAGTTTTACTGTTCAGACAACAGTTTACAGCCTGCAGGGAAGCAAAAAAGATGTTTTTGTTTTGTTTGTTTGTTTGTTTTTTCTCTTAGTGAACCATCTCTGCAACAACGCAGCAGAGTCTGAGGTGTGAGGTCAGGGGTGGGAAACATTTTTCTTTAGAGGGCCATACTGACTTTGAAAAAAACATACATGAGCAAAGAGCTACAAACTGGGAAACTGAAGCAAAAGATTGAAGTCAAATCCTGTTAGACTTCATAAATTTTCTACATACTGCCTTAGAACAGAATATTTGCCAACCCAGAAGGACGGATTACATGTGTCAAAAATCAGGATCCTCTGTAATGTGAAATGTTGAATCTCATGTTAACTGTTGGATGGCTCAAACTGTAATACTAGTCATAACTTGTTTGTATCACAGGTTTACTGTATATCTTGCCATTTATATACTTTTGTGTTCTCTGGGGAAGAGCGAGGGAGTGTGTGTGCACAGAGGGGAGGTGACATACATATATATATATATATATATATATATATATATATATATATATATATATATATATATATATATATATATATATATATATATATATATATATATATATGTATATATATATTTCTGTGTTGAATAAAGTCAGCCTATCAGCCTCCTGATATTTAAAGCTGTGCTTCATAGACAAATTCTTCAGCAACCTGCCAGTGTTTCCATCGTTGCTTGAATCAAACGTGCTGGATGTGGTGTAGTTGGTGTTATTTTGTGCAAAGTTAAATCATAATTTTGACCAGTTCATGATAACTTCTCTGACTTCTTGCATGAATTCATACAAAACCATTAACCATTATACCAAACAGAACAAAACAGCTAATCCTGCACTTGACTGTATTCTATGCACCTTTTCAGGTAAAACAGCTTAAGACATCTATTAATTCTGGATTTGATGAATCTTACTTCTTTGCACTTCCTGTGTGTTCATGTGGCATTTTCCTTTTCATCCCTTCAGCCCAGAGCACACTTCAGCAGGATAAACACCTTTTTGAAGTGGTGTTGCTAAAGGTTGAACGTACCAGTAAATATGGTAGCCACTAAAGCAACTGTTTAGCTCCAGACTTGATGGGAGATAGCCGGGCATGGATGCTTGCCTCAGTCAATGGTGTCAATGAAAACCTGGTAATAACCCCACCTTTAAGGTAAAATGACACAAAAAAGTGTTGGCTCAACCCAATTTTTTGTTAAGATTCTGTCAGTGTTTCACTTGACAAACTTGGAATTAATTTGTTATGCAACACATGGACTATGTATTCTCCTACCAGCCATCAGGTCTTTTGATCAACTGTTCAGGTCAGAATGCTGCAGTGGGGTCAGTTAGAGGTCACTAGAGCACAAACTGGTATAAATCTAGCTCTCCTGTAAACTAAGAGGATGGTCACTCCTGTATTTATCCTGTAAGACAAAAACAGGACAAACAAATGATCACTGCTGATTTGAAGGATACGTGGTCTGAAAGTTGCATCGCAAAATAGTTTTAAACAGGAACTTTGTCAAGGAAAAGTAGATCCTCAGCCCCTAACCCTGTCCTCACAGGGCGAACCAGACTGCAGCTGTATTTTATCAAAGTTTTGCCTCTGAATAATATTAAATGGTGCATTTAAAGCACACAGTGGTATCATGTTTCATAATAATTAGTAAAATTTAATTAATGAGACCCCTTAATCTGAAGATTTGGACCACTGAGCCAGTGAGTAGTTTTCTGCCAAATTACCAAATTTAGTTTTTCTGATTAAATCTTCCATAATATTCTCTATTTAAGTTCTATTGTTCAGAAGGAAATGTTCATAAAATTACTGATAGCAGTCAATTTTTAAGCTGATAACGAGAATACTCAATTATCAAATAAAAAATAATTAAATCAGTTTAAAGTTTGCACTACTCACCCTTATTTAAAAAAAGTAAATCTTGTTAGAGGTGGAGGTTAATAAAAAATATGTTTTAGATGATGTATCTATAATCAGGTTTCAATCTGTGAACCCGTAAATGGTAAATGGTAAATGGTAAATGGACTTGAGCTTATATAGCACCTTTCTAGTCTTTTGACTACTCAAAGCTGCTTTACACCACAGGTCACACTTACCCATTCACACCCATTTGCTCTCACATTCACTCACTGATGGTTCAGAGTTTCTATGTTAGTTATCCATCAGTATCAGCTAACACATTCGCGCCCTTTCATGCCCATTTACACGCCACTGACGCAGCAGTGGGAGCAACTTGGGGTTAAGTGTCTTGCTCAAGGACACATCGCCATGTGTCGCCCGGAGCTGGGCTTGAACCTGCAACCTCCCGATCACTGACCTGTCAGTCTATGAAGTCACAGTGAGTCTGAAAAAAAGATTCTGCATCCTCGCAGATTTTGTTTGTTGGAGCAAGAGTCCACACTGAGTGTAAATTTGTGTACATAAACTCAGACCTGAGGTGGGATCTGATCGTATCCTGTGCCCATGATGCTAGGTAATGACCATGCACCAACTTTTCGGTCGTGTGCATGGTTGATACATGACAGCCAGTTTCTAAATAAAAAGTTTTCATTTTTTTCTCTATTCTATCCTCTGGCCTTGTGATCATATCTTGATTTTGAACATTACATGTTAAGAATTGTTTGAGGGATTTAATTCAGACTTTGAACAAATGCTCTCTGACATGAACTGATCCAATTTAAGAAGTACAAGGTCAAACGTATCATGACCCAACACAATGCGTTTCCTCTAGTATTGAAAACATCACAGCGGCATGAAAGCGCCATGTCTTCATTTTAGTTTTAGCCCGTAAATTATGGTCCAGTGCAACCACCTAACTGATTTTTTTCTCTGATGGGTGAACATGTGAGAATTGTGCAAAGGGAATTTAATTCTAACTGGTTAAATAATTGAAGCAATTTTTGCTGCCAATTTTTAAATTTAATGATTATTCTCTTTCAGTTCAGAGACTCTCAGTGGTTTGGTGTAGCTTAACTTTAGCATAGATTTTTACTGTCAAAATAAATGTTAACAAATTTAAGCATACACTAACAAATCTAAAATCAAACCTCGTTCAGAGTTGACCTCTGTGGGTTTAGTCATTATACCTGCTCCCCACTGTTTTTAGTGCATAAGTAACCAGTCAGCTAGAAGCCCCTTTACTTGTGGGTTGGCAGGAGAGACTCAAATTAGATCCACTGGAAGCACAAAGCAAATCACTGCAGATACTGTAACGCTGAGAGCCGACGCTTGCCATCACCACTAATTTCACAGCGGCGTGGTAATGAGAAAATCCTCTGTGAGGCATCTTTAAGCTGACAGTAAGACGTAACCTCAGATCTAGGTCATTTTTAACAAAGTTCTCTGCTAAATTAAAGGTAATTTAATGCTGGTCACACTCCCTTAACAATCTGCAGAGATGTCTAAGAGAAGATTTGACTGTAAGATAGGGTAAAGCGAGGAGAAACGAGGACACGCCGTATGTTGTGCTGTTGTTCAGTACACACAAACTGAGGAGGTGGGGTGACAGCCTAGGTGTAGCTCAAATCAGTGACATGACAAGTGCTGCTGGAGCGAAGGAGATCAGAGGTGACTTTGAGGCCATAAAGTTGTCACATGCTGCATAGTGATGGTGCCAGTAGGTGAGGGGGTGGTGAGAGGCTGAAGAGCAGCTCACATGGTAAGGAGGAGGAGGATGGGATACTGGTGAGCATGGTAGCAGAGTGTGGTTAAGGGTGGAGGGCTTGTTGGGGACTGTGTGCATAAAGTGCTGAGAGAAGCTGCTACAGCGAGTTTCAAAGCTCCTTGAAGTTTCTTGTGTCAGGGGGAGCCTGTACTTATGTGTTCTCCGGGGAAGAGCGAGGGAGTGTGTGTGCACAGAGGGGAGGTGAGGTGATTTGGGGAGCTAGGGCAGGGAAATATGTGGAGTTTTTAAGCTGTAATATCATTAATGCTGATATTAGGGCTAAATGAAGACCTGGGGCACCTGATTTGTCTTTTCATGACCAATAATCAACAAAAGTCTCTCTGATATCTGCCCCATGCAGTGAGCTGAACACTGTGCATGAGGAATCTTGCCCAAGGACACATCACCGTGTGACAGCCAGAATTAGGCTTGAAACCAAGAGAGAAATGGACTAAAAATAAGAAGTTATGATAGTGACAATCCCATGGGCGCCTAGACCATGCTACTACTATAGCAGCATCTAGTTGAACGGCCATTAAAATGGGTTTAACTGGTCTAAAAGTATGGAATTATGTAAACAATGTCATTTCTGTTGATAGTTGATGCAGGATAGAGCACATGGAGCCGAGCAGGACCATGCAGCAGGTCATCCATGATTGTTTGTCAAGGTCATACTAATATATGTGTGTTCTAAAGTTAATATCAGGAACTGTAATGGTAGTGGTATGGGACTTAAGGAATGGCCAGACATTTGTAATTGTAGTTATTGAAGCTTTGGACTGCTCCACCGATAATAACATTTTAATTATGATTTTAAAAAACAGGGAGCGAATAACATTAAATGACACTCAGTTTAGGACTGAAACCATTTGGAAGCAGGTGTGGAGGCACATATCATCATCACGAATGTTGATTCGATTTAACCTGATTGATTGACTGTTAAATCTGGTCAATATGAGAAATGCTATATCTGTTTTCTGTCTTGTTTTTGAAACCAGATCTACCATTGAATAATGGCAACCTTGAACCTTTTCATAATGAATTTAATATTTATTTAAGTATGAGCATGCACTGATCTCCCTTCTATGTGATGTTATTTTGTACATGTTAATGTTTGTCCGTTTGTATTTGTCAAGATATGGACCTGTGTGTATTGTTGTTATGTATGAATATTAAAAGTATGAATAATAAAAAAAAAAAGAAAAAAAAAACAGTACTTATTTCTGCTATTTTTTCATATTTACTGCAATAAATGTAGTCCTGCACTTGTGTGTACTCATATTTTACAATGAGTGATCTCCACAGCTTCAAGTAATTTTAGCTGATATATTAGACGATAACGATAAAGCCTAGCTACCCCAAATCATTGTTGACAATCACCATTTTAGGGACAGTTTCACTTAAATGTACTTTTCTATGCCTAAAAGAGTTCTGTTCTCCACTCTAATTCTCTTTGATCAAGCGTTGGTTGGTTTCAGGAGTTGCCTTTCATTGAGAGAAAACTTTTGGGGTTGAAGTTTTATGTGAAACTGATTGTTTTGCAAAGCGTGGTGGTAGTGTTGTGTTCAGAGGTGAGGTAGGGAGTCAAAAGTAATTTCTCTTGCATGGTATTCATGAGAAATCAAGACTTACAATGTTCCAATGTTCTTTCTGTCCATCTTTTTACCACTCTGTTTTTTAGACTTTAAATTTATCAAAATTTTAAAAGTTATATCTATGTGAATATTCTGAGAAATGAAAGGGTAAAATGTAAACGTACAAAAAAAAATAGTCAAATTCCACAAAAAAATGTTTGATAAGAGCTCTGAATTACAAAATAGAACAAATCTTTTTTTTTTTTTAACAAATGCTTTATTAAAAAAAGTCTTGTTAAGATCAGTTTTAAAGAAAGGTAAGTAAACGAAAGTAAAGAAGGGAAAATCAAAATCCTTAGAAAATGATATTATGAAGATACCTGTAAATTCAAAACAATATGAGCTAGAGGTATGGATGTAGGGTGGACATTTTGCCTCAGTGATATGAAAATAATTTGTGAAAAATAAATATATTATCACGTCCAAAGCAGATTTTATGGTAATTAACCTCTTATATTTTTTCTTATAGTTAAATACAAGCAAACCCAGAACAATTTAACCTTCTACCACAAACCGACACACTGGAATATACGTTTAAGATGGTTTAGGCACGACAGTGTGGGTACAGCAAAGCTCTGACACAGAGGTATTAACTGTGTTTTTGGACAATCATTTTGATACCTCAGCAGGGTGATATTAGTGTTAATTTATGTCAACAATAGCGCCACACACACTCAATTCAAGATGCACATACACACATAGTGCTACACTTTCTCCACAGGCTGTGTGATCCAGTTCTTGTTGCCCCTGCTGTTAAGACACAAAGACAGAAGCAACTTGCAGCTTCTTGCAGGATTTATTGAAGATACAGAAGAGAATACAGCTTCAAGTAGCCCATGCCAGACGGACTGATGAACTAAACTTTTGCTCTACTTTTAAAGTCTTTGAGCTACTTTCTTTGCTTACTGTGTGGCCATAGGTGCCCAAAGTCTTCTTCGACAAACATTTGTGCAACTAGAACATTTTAACAACTGCGCCTTATTTCAAGGTAGGCCAACCTGACATGTTGTCCCTAAGAGCTTGAACTTCTGAAACCTCTCGAATGTCATTTCAGGACAAACTGAGCAAACTTCTGGCCTCTATCCAACTCTTTGCCCCAATAATTTGCCACAACACCTCTTACAAAGACGACACAGAGAGGGAATAACTACATCATCCCAAAGCAACTTCATAAAATTCATATCGAAGAAGTCATATTTTGGTTTTATTCAAGCTCACATTTATGAAATATTGATGGCTGCTATGCTCACAAACACTGATGTTCAAAACCCCCTCTAGTTCCCACATACTAAGAACTCCTGATCCCCCTCTATTCTCACTTTGCTTAAGATGCTCTGTTGTAGCGCCTGTCACTTTAAGGCCCCCATCCACATTAGGGCCCCAGTCTGTTCTGATTGATGACAAATGAGTCAGTTCAGCACATATCAGTGCCATGTTTCTAACTGCCTTACATCCTGTCCAACGGCTACACTCCACACTGGGCTAGACCCCCTGAGCCACTGAGCTTGAACTACTGACATAAAAAGGGTAGAATTTCATGCTGTCGGTCTTTTCAGGAGGGGTAGGGATGCTTTAGGCAGTGACTGGCATTGTTCTTATGAGGGAGGAAAGTTTGATGTCTGGGACTTTGCCTTCATACATAAGTTCTCTATCATGGGGAGGAGATACCTGAGCCTATATCAGTCTTGAAAAGCAAAATACGATCTCTTAAATGATTGAACATCACAGAGGTGCAGAGATCAGGTCTTGAAGGCTTTGACAGTGTGTAGGAACTTTTTGATCATTATGAACACTAAATCAACCAAAATATGGTGACTAGGACTTCATATCATGTGAGTATCAATATTATTTAATTTTTAGTAGAATAATATCAATGTTTATAGTCTGGATATTAGGACAAGTACTTTTATAATTCTTCACAAAAAATGATCACAACATGATATTGGTCCATTTCAGCCAGCCCTGGGGGGAGAACAGACCGCCCAGGAGGTCCACTGTGTGTGTGTGTATCTCCTCGAGCAGTGCTGTAATTATTCCAAACAGTGTGTGTGTAAGTTTGTGTGTGTATATGTGTGTGTGTTGGAGTCGGACTCCCTCCCACAGGAGCAGCGCAGCACAATCTGGGCTCAGGACCAAATCTGCAGAGACTCGTTCTGTTAGCAGTGATTGGTTTAAGGAGGAGCAGCAAGAAACCTTCAGTGGCCCAGGACAAAATGAGATAAATGAATAAAGAGCTAAATAAGTTAAAGAGGTAAGAGGGCGATAAAGGCCACAGTACCTGGACTCACACTGCAGGACACACAGCATGAAGCAAAGATTTCAGAGGGATTTAAAGGACTAATGTAACAGCTTGTGCTGCAACAGAAAAATTACTGATTCATTGTCTTCAGCGCCTCTTAATTTTGTACTTAAGGTTGGTTGAAAAGAACATTTTTTGTGGAACATCCCTTTGGATTGTCTTTTCACCTGGATCTTGAATAAACCAAGAAATACATGATCAGCTGAATAACCAGTTGAAAAGAAGAATATCTGAACTAGTCCTACATCTTTAACCAACTTTTAAATTTTAAGATGTAGTATTTTGATTATTTTTGTGGGGAAAATTACCAGAGACTTTCTAACAAATTTCCATGCTGATCTTAGCCCATTTTAACACACAGTATGTAAATCCTTGAGTCTCTCAGTCAAAATTATAAGAAAAATGGGACCAAGGTTGGCAGAGAATCAGATATGTATTGCTTTTTCGACATTCCCTAAAAATCCTGACAAAACTTTTTTGAATGGATCACAGAGGAAACAAACAGGAGTTTTGGTCTTTTGTGGGGATCCATCAGAAGTTAGCAGTGCAGAACATGAATGATATCACAGTAGACTCAGCACTGACCATGGACATGCCTCACGTTTGTGAGCCCATATGTGTACTGTTTGGCCTTGGAGCCTCAGGAGTGAGATCCCATTGTTGAGATAAGTCCCCTCGTGTGATCGGCTTCAAACGATCTAATGATGAATGGTGTTTTGTTTTGCTGCTTGCAACTGTTGCAGAAAAAAAACTCATCTCCTAGCTGTGACAAAAAGCCACATACCTAATACCTGGTGCATTATTATTTACTCCTGTACTCATCTCTGGTTTTTGTCTTGTAGGCAGCTGTGGATCATTGGTGTGGATGGCCTGCTGCACCTACAAAGCTTCAATAACTACAATTACAAATATTTGGGCTTTCTTTTAGCCCCATTTCATTATCGTTACAGGTCCTGATATTACCTTAGAGAGATCAACAAAATTAAATACATGCTAGTTCCTGCAAACAGCACAAATATATAAGTATGACCTTGACTAACAATCATGGATGACCTGCTGCTGTGGACCTGCTCGACTCCAAGGTCTTTATCCTGCAACCGTCAACAGAAATGACATCATTTAATATAAATACATACTTTTAGACCAGTTAAACCCATTTTAGTTCAACTAGATGCTGCTTTATTAATCAACATTATTATTCTCCAGTTTTTGATGATTAAATGATTAATGATAATATTAGAACGACTTCTTTATCCAGAGATGTTATTGATTATACCTTCACATAAATACCTTTATAACCATAAAGAAATAAAGACCCTCTTGAAAATGAGATGTCACATTTTACGAGTTACGGTGTCGCTGCACACAGTCTGTCAATCCGTGAGAACACGCACACACACACCCACACACAACACGCTTTCTCCCTCTCATGCCTACATGATCAACATGCAATGCAGCCTTATTTTATTATTATATATTTTATTTTATTAAATGTTTGATGTGGTATATGATGTGGTACATGTATGTATAATGTGTGATGTGGTTAACACGGTTAAGCCCTCCTCTGTGTGGTCGTATGAGCCTATCACGCCACTACAGCTGCAGAATGGTTTAGGCGACAGATTCTATAGAGAATAACATCAGACCTTATAGAGTAGAAGTGTATTTTCTGCTAAGATTGGTTTCATTTCTTATCAACAATACACATGACCATTCATTACCATTCATTAGACTTTTTTTGAGGTGCAGGGTGGTGTTGGAGGCTTGTTATTTTGTTAGATGACTTTGGGACTAGTTAATAGTCATGTAAGTCCTTAATAGCACTCAAGAGTCAATCCTCAAATGGTGTAGAAATAGCGGTCATGCAATAACCGCACATATTTGATCTCAGCCAATTGATGAAAACATTTAGTGAGTTCACACATGCACTGTTTCTGTATTATTGTGCCTGTAGTTGAATACAATCTCATATTTATACTAGGTAGCTGAACCCAGTTTGGTGCTTATGTTCTACAACTCATGCAAGATGGCACATAAACTAGTTTTTTTTTGGTCTCGGTCTTGGTCTTGACTTGGTCTGTCTTAGACTTGATACTCTCTGGTCTTGGTAGTGTCTTGGTCTCGGTTTTGGCGGTCTTGACTACAAGTCTAATGTGTATCTCTCTCTCTCTCTCTCTCTCTCTCTCTCTCTCTCTCTCTCTATATATATATATATATATATATATATATATATATATATATATACATTGATACATACATACATGGATGAATGAATGATTGATTGATTGATTGATTTTATCTACATTGTTGTTGTGTTGCACGGCAAAGCAATTTCACTCAGCTGCTCTTGATGTCCTGGCCTACTTGGTGGTACTATCAAAGTATTTTCTCTAATGGAAATCAAAATGTCCAGTACCTAAACCAAGTTGCATCAAGCCCAGTTGAGCCACTAAATTATATTTATATAAAATATATTATCTATAAAGATAAAGGGAATTTTAAAGAAAAGAGCTGCAGTTTCATTCAATGAAACTTTATACTTTATTAAATTAATTTGATGGGACAGGAAGTGTAAAACTGTGGGTTCACAGTTTTACACTTCCTGTTCTGATTGTCATGGTTTGCCATCTTACATAACAGTGAAATGGTTTTACTCTGATGTAGTGTGCTTATGAGTATTACACATTTGCATCCTAAATATTAGATCAGCAGAGTGATGGGTCAAATATGTGTGCTGAACTTATTAATGTCATGTCTGAGACAGGGAGCAGGAGACTGAGTCTGATGTCAAACAGCAGCTCTTCTTCTGTCAGCTTCAGTGGTAGAAGAGGACTCAACAGCTGGGACTCGAGCTCTGGCTTCTAACACTCTTTCATGTCATAGAGGCTTCTTCTGTTCAGATCAGACAAAGATGGCGGCTGTGAAGATGACGCACTGAGTTATAGCATATGGAGGTGAAGTCTTTATGGAATAAGGAACCTCCCAGAGCGCTTGTTACAGCAGAAGAGGCACCACAGTCCCAAATGCTGCAGCTCACATTAAAGGAAGCCAAAGATGAAGACCACAGAGGGAGTAAAGGCAGGTTTTATTCTGACTGAACAGAAGAACAGACGTCTTCATCAGTCTCTCATGACTAGACATGAAGTCCACACAGAGCTGATCTGACAGAGCAGGAGGCTCTTCTTCAACTGATGTTTCAAGCTTACATCATGAACAGGAGAGAAAGTCCAGCAGGAACACATGGTGTAAAAAGACCAATAGACTTTTTTTATTTCCAGGCAGTCTCTCATTGTCACTGATTCTTCTCCAAATCCAGATTTCAACAACCTCAAATATATGTAGGCTACCATTGCTCAGCTGTTACCTCAAAATAGTTGAACACAATATTAAAAATTTTAATAGGGCGATTTTTTGGATTTCTTTTCCCAAAGTACTGCCATATAAATCTAACCTGAAACAGCAGATAGATTATTTCACATATATTTAGGAATACTTCTGTACAAGAAGTGTTTTTGAGAAGGCCCGAAATCACTTCTTTATCTCTGTAGAATGCACTATACTGTGAACATACCATTTTGCAGTGGTGTCCAAAATCAAAGTGAGCATTATAAGGTGAGCAACTGATGATCACTCAAACCAACAAAACATCCCATCATGCATTGTGTATAAAAGCTCTAACAAGGGTAACTTGGCATTTGGTTGCCCTCTGACAGACAAGATGGGAAAAAAAAAAAAAAAAAAAACATAGGAAAGTCCATTTTTGGGTCCCTTTTTTACTGAAATCCATTGGCCTAATAAAACAGGAGGATTGACTTTTATCATTAGAAAGGCGTTCATATGATGACTATAAACATGAGAACCTAAATGCATAAGTCAATGTATATCTGTAAAATGTGGCACGCTATAAGTCTGACCTTTTTCAAAAAAACATTCATAATGTTATTTTTATTGAAATGCCAGTTTTCAGAGAAAAGGGTTGAGTGTAATAAGTTTTCAGGTAAAATTTTATCATTATCTATCATTTTTTGATTGCTGATGCTGGGTGTATAGCTTGTAAAGAAAGCTGGGCAAATGCTGCTGCACAGCTCGCTACCTCCACCAAAGGAGGAGAGAGCAAAGGTAACAAAAAGGGAAAGGAGAATGTTGCCTTATTTCCAGTAACAGAAACAACTTCTTAAAAAGCATCTAAAACATTGGCATTAGAGGACCAACTGGCTCTGTTACAGGTTTTGATAGGACAAAAAGTAGTCTGAGTACTCTGGCCGATCAATCAATCAATCAATCAATCTTTATTTGTATAGCGCCAATTCATAACAAGTGTTATCTCAAGACACTTTACAATAGAGCACGAAGCTCTTCATATTATGGATACACATATATGCATACATACATATATACATTTATAAAATACACATATACATATATATACAAATATATACATCCAACACCCAACATGAATCCATATAGCCAATCATGAATCCCTCATCATGGCTCAAGAAAAAACCTTCTGTTAAGCAGCAGGAAATCTTGAATGTGGACCCCAGTCTCATGATGAACAGCAAATCCACACGATGCTGTGTTGGGTGTGTGGGCAAAGGGAGGGAGGTAAGTGGAGACAAGTGGACTAAAGTAAGAACTAAAGCTAGTGACAGATCAATGGACCAATCATAGACCTGTCGCCGTCAAATTTGTTTCTGCTGCAAACAAATTTATTAGAGGAGGATCCTCATGTCTGTGTGGTTGTGGTGATAATTTTATAGAAGTATAATCAATAAAAGTCTTACTGAAAATAAGAATTTATGGTAGTGTGATGTCACCCACCATGCTGCAAATGACGTCTTAAAAATGTTTCCCATGGAGATGACTGTAAGAGTTATTATGTTAAAAAATGTGCTTCACCCCATTGGCACTTTTAAGAAGTTTAATTTTAGTCACTTTGCCTTCTCTAAACTATGGACCTAACTTCCTGTTGAGATAAAAACTTTAACAACAGAAAATGAACCTCCATGGATCCAAAGCCAGAATAATTTATGGGGTTCATTATCCATCCATCCATCATCTATACTGGTTATCCCTTTTTGGGTCAAGGGGGCTGGAGCTTATCCAGCTGACTTTGGGCAAGAGGCGGGGTACACCCTGAACCAGCTGCCAGCCATACATAGGGCCACTTAGAGATATAGACAACCATTCATGCTCACACTCATATCCAAGGACAATTCAAAATCATCAATCAATCTAATTAGCATGTTGTTGGTCTGTGGGAGCAAGCTGGAGTGCCCAGAGAGAACCCACACATGCACAGGAAGAACACACAAACTTGCCACAGAAAAGCCCTGACTTAAACGGGGATCAAACCAGCGACCTTTGTTCCCTACACACGTGGACAAAATTGTTGGTACCCTTCTGTTAAAGAAAGAAAAACCAACAATGGTCACTGAAATAACTTGAAACTGACAAAAGTAAAAATAAAAACTTATTAAAAATTAACAAAAGAAAATCAGACATTGCTTTTGAATTGTGGTTCAACAGAATCATTTTAAAAAACAAACTAATGAAACTGGCCTGGACAAAAATGATGGTTCCCTTAACTTAATATTTTGTTGCACAACCTTTTGAGGTTCACTGCCATCAGGTGATTTCTGTAACTCTCAGTGAGACTTCTGCACCTGTCCACAGGTATTTCGGCCCACTCCTCATGAGCAAACTGCTCCAGCTGTCTCAGGTTTGAAGGGTGTCTTCTCCAGACTGCATGTTTCAGCTCCTTCCACAAATGTTCAATAGGATTTAGATCAGGGCTCATAGAAGGACACTTCAGAATAGTCCAGTGTTTTGTTCTGAGCCATTCTTGGGTGTTTTTAGCTGTGTGTTTTGGGTCATTATCCTGTTGGAGGACCCATGACCTGTGACTGAGACCAAGCTTTCTGACACTGGGCAGCACATTTGGCTCCAGAATGCCTTGATAGTCTTGAGATTTCATTGTACCCTGCACAGATTCAAGACACCCTGTGCCAGATGCAGCAAAGCAGCCCCAGAACATAACTGAGCCTCCTCCATGTTTCACAGTAGGTACAGTGCTCTTTTCTTTGTATGCTTCATTTTTGTCTCTGTGAACATAGAGCTGATGTGACTTGACAAAAAGCTCCAGTTTTGTCTCATCTGTCCAAAGGACATTCTCCCAGGAGCTTTGTGGCTTGTCAATATGCATTTTGGCAAATTCCAGTCTTGATTTTTTATGATTTGCTTTCAGCAGTGGTGTCCTCCATTAAGTCCACTTTGGCTCAAACAGCGACGGATGATGTAATCTGATACTGATGTACCTTTACCTTGGAGTTCACCTCTAATCTCTTTGGAAGTTGTTCTGGGCTCTTTGGTTACCATTCGTATTATCCGTCTCTTCAATTTGTCATCAATTTTCCTCTTGCGGCCACGTCCAGGGAGGTTGGCTACAGTCCCGTGGACCTTAAACTTCTGAATAATATGTGCAGCTGTAGTCACAGGAACATCAAGCTGCTTGGAGATGGTCTTATAGCCTTTACCTTTAACATGCTTGTCTATAATTTTCTTTCTAATCTTCTGAGACAACTCTCTCCTTAGCTTTCTGTGGTCCATGTTCAGTGTGGTACACACCATGATACCAAACAGCACAGTGACTACTTTTCACCCTTTAAATAGGCAGACAGACTAATTACAAGTTTGAAGACACCTGTGATGTTAATTACAGGACACACCTTAGTTTAACATGTCCCTGTGGTCAAATCATTTTCAATCTTTTCTAGGGGTACCATCATTTTTGTCCAGGCCAGTTTCATTATTTTGTTTTTTAAAATGATTCTGTTGAACCACAATTCAAAAGCAATGTCTGATTTTCATAAGTTAATTTTAGTACATTTTAATTCGTTATTAATTTTTTCAGTTCCAAGTTATTTCAGTGACCATTGTAAGTGCTCAGACTTCATTATATTAATTGAAATAGTTGATATCACAAGATGTCATTTACTTTTAATGTGTCCACCAAGCTGTCTGTGAGGTCATCAAACTGAAACATTCAAGGGAGTAGCAGTGTCCTTATTTGACATCACATATGCCCTGACAGCTTTACGACTGTACCTGGGGACAAAACAGTGTGCAAATGCTGCAGTCTGAAGAATTAATGCACTCATTATGGACCTTGACTGCATCACAGGTTATGCTGTATGCCCTGTTCTTACAACTGAATGTCTATCAGAGATCCTCTCTGAAAGTTTGTCAGAAATCTCAATATCACTTTTGAACATACATGATTACAAGAATAAAAACATGATTTCATTCATTAGCATGGTTAATATAACAAGAATCTTTTCGTTTTCATTTCTTATGAACCTAAATGTTCACTTCCAATTGTCAAAGGTTGTGAAAAACTTCATGTCCTTCTCCTTTTTGCAGCCCCATCCTTGCTCTCCAACATCCTAAAAATAGTGAAGGTACCAGCGGGCAAGAAAGCACTTCTCTGACCTGTTTCCAAATCTGTCCTGACATCCCAAATCTCCACGTCCCTCTTCAAGTCTCACTAAGTCATTCGTAACTGTGGGCTGTGGAGACCCAGGCACCACCCACGTGACCACACGCTGATCACAGAAGGTCAGAAAGTTCGGCAGCAGGGACACACTGCTGCTTCACAAAATGGAGATCGACTCTCTCTCATACATCATTATGCTCAGAGGGAATGTGTTTGTCATTAAATTATCATGGGTTCTGCAGAGATTTTTGATAAACATCTCCTCATCTTCACCTATTCATGGAGAAAGGATAGGTTATATAATAAATCTAGTGGTTTTAGGACTGTAGAATGCTAATAACACAAGTTAGACCAGCAGATCAGAAAAAAGATGATGTATTCAGAAAACAACAAAACAACTCTTCACTCATCACGAGGTGATTACGAAAATTAGGGCTAAGTGTTGTCCCAAGAGGAATAGAAGGTCTGCTCTATTGTCACAATAAATGTGCAAGACCATCAGTTCCAGACCCTGAGCCATAAAAAGCACAAACAGATGAATCAGTGGAAGGATAACAGAAAACTCTCATTTCATTATAAAGCCCGAATTTTAATTACCAATTAATGAAGTTTACTGCATGGACAATAGGTAGCCTAATCAAATGATGAACTGTGAAAATAAAAGACATTTGGAGCTATTAAAAAAACCACATTAGTAAAGCCACAAGACAAAGAGGTGTTGTGACGATTGCACATGCTGATGGAGCCTATCCAAGCTGTCATTGGGCAAGAGGAAGTTCACGCACTGACACAGTCAACCATTCACACCAAAACTCAAACCCAAGTATTCTGTGGAGATAACCCAGGCATGCACATGTAGAACAAACAAACACAGAAGGTCTCACCAAACCAGGAAGTTGAATCTCCAACATTTTAAGGCACCAGCAGTACCTGCTGTCCCGCCAGAGATTGTCTGTTTGTTGTTTGTTTGTTTGCCTCGGTGAGCAAGATAACTCAAAATGTTCTCAGCAGGTTTTGATTAAATTTTCATGGAATGTTCATAAGGAGAAAATGATTTCATTTTGGTGCTGATCAGAATATGGATCCGAATAAGGAATGACTTGTTTACAGTGCAAGATTTGTCAGCTGTTGACATTTTAGATAACAACTCTTCAAATAATATGGGAATTGCCTTAGTGGAGATTTGTACTACCTGTTCACTTTTAGTTTAACATGCCATTTAGAACAGCAAAATGCACTAATTAAACGAATACCCTCCAATAAATGTTCAAATGTTCTTTTTTTTGTCATTTATTTTATCTGAGTTAAACAATATAAGAAAGGCCTAAATATTACTTTATTTGCAATTAGGGACAAGAAGATCATGGTATATTTTGTATGTGAAGCGAAAAGAGATATTTAAAAACTTCAAGTAAAAAATTAACAGACTCATGCTAAGCTAGAAGTGCTCCGAGAGCACAGGCCTCCATCTAGGCATTTCTGACATTGTTGGCTGGGTAATCATCAAAATTGTAACAAAAAAGAAAAAAAAATCACCTCCAAACTCTTTTCACCTTTTCCTTGTGCCATGAACAACATCCCTTGAAAAATGCCATTAGAATCTGTTGAGAACTTATTTTTAACAAACCAACCAACAAAGAAGAACTTTGCTCATCATATGAATATTGGAAGTCCAGCCACTGAGAGAGTGACCAGCCTTCTCATGTAAATAAGAGTTGAAATATTTGTTTGGAGCTTGGTGCTTCAGCGGTGTGGGTGCATATTATACAACACATTATCATGTCAGTCTCTGTCTTGTATGTATTATATTTTACTAGCGTCTCATTATGGTAGTTTATGTCAATTGTCCTCTTTTTTACCCTCCACGGTAAACATCCCCTGAAAGTCCATTTCTCCACAATTCAGTGACCAGGAAAGGTTTTACAAAACAGCTCTAAAACATTTTGAAAGACCAAAGGGTCATAAAAACAGAGCATATTCCTGAAGAAAAAGCCAAGCTATTGTCACTTCTGGTGCAAACACTGATTGAAAAGGTTGAGCAGAGACCGTACATGCAGCTGGAGCATGAACATACAACAAAAAGCCTCATCACCACATGCTGCACTCAGCACATTCATCTCCAACACCTGAGTGGACATTCGTAATCATTTTTTGGTGAAAGGCTCTGAGCACAGGATGACTGAGAAGGGAATGCACTTACTGCTTGACAGATGATGGGGTATTTGATTCGATTGATGCCGCCGGCAAACACAGCAAAGGTCAGAGCTGTGTGGAAGCAGAAGTTGAGGAGCATGTGCCATCCTTTTCGACTGATCCGGATTGCGCTGCAGACAAATTCAAATAAAACAAGAATTAGAGAATGAATAAAAACATATCAGCTTGAACTGTGCATTTTCATTGATTCATGTCAACATGATCATATCAACTGAGATTCAGGTGTTATGGTTTTCCCATCAGTCACTTTGTTTTTGATTTAAGCAGGAGTTCTAAAAGGTCTGCACAGGCTGCCCTTTCGCTTTTCCTCACCATTCTGCAATATAAATTAACAACCAGAGCAAAGGCCAGGGGAATACTGCTCTAAGAGTTTGAGTGGTGCAAACAAGCCAAAACATACTCCACTGCAATTACACGTGCTCCATAATAGAAGACTGTTCAGTACACTTAACCTTTTAACTCTGCTTCACTCCTTTTAAAGCAAGGAAATTATTTACAACGCAAGCATTTACAGATGACCACATCTATGAATCAGACTAAAAGGGATTACAAATTGGATTTTACAAAAAATGCCCACCTCTGTGAGACACAGACATTTGGCCAAATCCATGGAGAATTTGCACAGGGCTTTTGGGTCCTAATCTGGTGCTATGACAGGAAAAAAAAAGCTCAAAATCCACATACTGTAGCATGTGCAAATGGTAAACTGCTGACAAACTGATCTGTGGAGCAGCTTGCATCTTGGGTGTGCAAATGTCATTTTCATGGATCCAAGTAAAGAAATGTTCAAAATAGCCTCCCCGCCCCATGCAGATGACCCTGGTGAAAACACCACCATATCCTCTATTTGCTGCAGGCTGCAAAAGTGCTGCAATTTAATGACTCTGCCCCTTTTTGTTTGCTCCTGTACTCATCTCTGGTTCTTGTCTTGTAGGCTGCCTGGGATCCTTGGTGTTGACTTCCTTGGTGTTGACCGCCTGCTGCTGTGCAGTTAAAAAGCTTCAATAACTACAATGACAAATATTATGCCATTCCTTTAGCCCCATTCCATTATCAATACAGTTCCTGATATTAACTTCAGAGAAAAAATAAATAAATAAATGGTAGTTCCTGCAAACAGCACACATATATTAGTATGACCTTGACTGACAATCATGGATGACCTGCTGCTGTGGGCCCGCTCGACTCCATGTGCTCTATCCTGTATCAACCATCAACAGAAATGACATCATTTAACATAAATTCATACTTTTAGACCAGTTAAACCCATTTTAATGGTAGTTCAAATAGATGCTAATGAATTAATCAACATCAGAGAATTAAGGAGCTCTGACAGTGAATGGGGTCCAATCTGGTATGAGCAATGCGGACCCAATAAAGGGGCCGGTGAGAGCATATTTGCCATTCATGTGTCTGAATGTGACACCAAGGTAAGACCCAAATCATTATTGATGTTTCATTTTCACTTTCAGCCATCAGACTCCATTTTGAATGCTGCTTAAAGCCTGTGTGAAATTAAAAGTTATACAAGCTTTAAGGCTGTTTTCAATTGTAATTGATAAAAAATACCATGGTTACAAATGAGTTTTCTTGTAGAATTTCCCCTTTAGCTGAAGTGAATGACTGAAAAAAATAGTTTGAAAAGATTCTTACTCTTCTGTTTCAATCATGTTGAGGTTAAGAATTTAATTTCACTGAACTTTCAGAGGATGCTGATAGCAGGAATAAGGCATGAAATCTCAAGACAACAGGCCAATGATGACTGAAACACTCATTTGACTAAAGTGTAACACTTCTAACAAACAGTAAAATTCTATTTAAGAGTGATGGATCTGCAGGCTCAGAGCTACTGACTGATTCTTAGAGAGCACTCAGAGTGAGTTTCAGTGAACTACATTCCCACACACTCTTATACACACTCTTCCACACACTCCAGCACACTCTCAGTGTGAGGCGGTGGGATATGAATGAACACAGGAATCACTCAGCTGGTTTGATGATGAAATAAAAAGAGATTGTTTCCAGTTGGCTGAGCCAATACAAGTTTTCACAATGTAAAACTATAAATTCGTCTCTCCTCTATGTTATATGTGGGACAAGCGAGGGGGGTGGGGGCTCACAGCGAAATGGGTAGGGGACTTAACCCACATCATCGTCATGCATCTTGGCTAAATAGGTCAAAAAAAACCCAACATGTTTACGCTGACAGACCATGGGTTCTTTAACTGCTTAAGTCCTGTTTTTAAAAAATGTTGTGCTTCTCATAATCATGAAAACAAAATATTTAAGATTTAGCTATTGCACAAACATGTGGTAGAGCAACCAAAGTCTGTCAAATGTTGTGAAATGTAGCCATCTACCTCTAGTTGGGACTATAGCTGTGGTCAGTTTCTCTTGCCATCCTTCCTCATGACCTCTTAGTACACTATCTACTTAGACTACATTAGATAAAGCTAACATACTGACCGGACAGATGTACATTCACAATCAGTGCAGACTTGTAGTTATTAATCTGCATTAGGGCGAGAGGCTGACATTGCTAGCAGTGCTACTGCTAGCCACGCTCTGCTATCCCATTTACAGTCATTACATGTGGCTTTAGCTTGTTTTCCATGGTTAAATTTACAACATCAGGTCAAAGTTTAACCCACTTTTGCACTGATGTTTCGGTTTATCTCCCCTGTTTGGTTCAAACTGCATTCATGCCCTATGAGGAGCCAGACTCTGGTTCACTCAGGGGAACCAAGATATCCCAGAGTCAGAAGAACCAGAGCTCAGTTCTTTGGTCTGCACTAGAATTTGTTTGAATATTCAGATCATCCCAAACAAAACAAACCAGTGTTTGTTTAAAAAAATGAAACACATCAAGTGTGAAAGTGACCTAAATGAATTCTGTGCCACGTGCTGTACAGTCCTTGTTTTATCCATATTGTCATGAATTACAGGATGTTGGTGGAGGTCCCACTGCTGCGTCGTTGGCATTTAAAGGGGCTAAATGTGTTAGCTAATGCTGATGGTTTGAGTGAATGTGAGAGTGAAAGTGTGTATGTGACCTGAGGTGTGAAGCTGCTTTGATTAGACGGAAAGAGTAGAAAATCGCTATTACCAGTAGTAAATAACTGATTGTAGTTCACTTTAGACACCAAAATAAATTAGCATTTGGTTAAGGGCATAAAATGATAACTTAATATATTTGTTTTTACAGAATTATGTTTTTGCATATTCATATTTTTTTAATCATCCCATTTAATTTACTACATGTTGGGGTTTATGCTCAAACTAAGAACAAAAATTTGGTCCACTTGAAATTCTGCATTTTGGTTCACTGCCAGCAGTGCTTTCCCATTTGTGGCATTGGCTTAACTCTACTTAAATTTTAGTACAAGCTTTGTTTTCCATTACAGAATATGCTTTGATAGATCGTCTGCAAAATAGGTGTGGTGATTCCAACACAACAGTGTGAAACAACTGGGCATCTAGCATAACAGCAATGGAGGAAAAAGATGAGACAGTGTGGCAGGCTGTGGGTTTTTTTTCACAACAAAGAGACAAGAAGAAATCAGAAAAATAACATACAATAAAAATTAGTGGGGAGTTTAGGTTGTAATTTAAGCTCAGTTATACTTTCCACGTGGATTGTCACACAGACGTAACTCTCAAACTGTAAGGCAGTGTCTTCAAACATAGTCACATATATCATGGTTTCACTAAAGGTAGCAAAGTTGTTCATAACATAGAGAACCACAAAGAGTGACACAAAATAGGAGGCTAGGGTCTATACGGCTGTTGAATTAGGGATGACATGACGAGGGGGTGTTTAATATACTGGTGAGGCCATTGCGTTAGAAAGATTAAAAGTATGTGATGAGAATATATAGTATGTATCTGTCCTTACTCCCAAAAATGGTAGTTCTTAAAAAATACCATCTTGTGGTAATCCATGTCCACATCTGTAAAAATCACTGCATAGCAAAAATATGTTTCACAGGAAGAAGTGAACTGGTGTGCAGACACCTCAGTGCATCATGCATAAATGACCAATACTGTACTATTAACAGTAGGCATTTCATTTCAGTGTCAAATATCCCCATGCTGTTGTGGCCATACTCTGACCAAGCAGAGGTCAGCACATACATATTCTAGTATTGGCTTAGCTCCCTTGAAACCTATTAAGAATCCAAAGTGAACAAGCTAACATGGGGTCTATGCATATCAGATTGGTTTAAAGAGTGGGGCTAACATAAGCACTGCTAGCACAAACAGCCTTCAGTTCTCCTTGCAGATTTAAGGTCCACATGTCTGTGCTGAAGGTGGTTACACACTGCCAAAGCCGTGTTCCAGTTTGACATAACACATGCGTACATCCATATCTCCATCCAATATGCTGCAAAACTGTAGCCCATTATGAGAAACTGTTCCTCAATGTACAGTGGGGAAGCTAATTAAGTGAAACGACCACAACAACTTTATATTTTACCCTGAATTACACATTGCCTATCGAACTTTAAAAGTTAAAAATGATGTAAGTCTGATAGCTTGATGCTAACACAGATGCTGTAAAATCTATAAGATGTTGTCAATCAATAACTGATGTTTAATCATCAGGATTTTAATGCTAAGATTGTGATTATGATTTTTAGGCCCCCTGTCACCATCTGGACCCATATAATCTGCTGCTGGAGATCACTCCCCAAAATGGAGGAGTGGAGCCCCAGCTGCACGTGAGCCAACTGTAGATGAAGCGGTGGCTCAGCAGTGAGCTGTGAGGCGTGTCTGAGGCTGGGCTCCACCGCTCTGTGTGTGTACGTGTGTGTGTGTGTGTGTGTGTGTGTGTGCGCAGGAGGGGGGAGTGAAAGCTGCTGCTGCTGAGGATACCTCCACCACAGCCTGAGTGCTGAACTCCATCCAGCAAAGAGGCCATAAATCAGGCTGGCTCCTGGCCTCCCTGGAAGAGGGTTTTCATAGGCTCAGCTTTGGGCTTTCATTGGGTCAAGTACATTAACCTGGCAGCAGCTCCCTCACATCCCTACATCCCGAGAGTGGGCGGGGGATAAAGGCGTCCCATCCCCTCAGCTGCTCTCTCACCCTGCACCAACCTCTGAGCCTATTGTGAGGGACAATAAAGCTATGGACAGTATAATGTGACACATTATACAATGGCTGGTTTTAGAGGTGGAGGACACGTTCCAAACACGTCTCTGTGCGTCATAAACCACAGGAAGAAGAGCTTCTACTCAAACATAAAGAGGTGGTTTCATTCTGATCATGATGGAGGAAAAGTGGTAACAATTATGGGATCTTAGGGTGCTTTCACATCTAAAATGTTTGGTCCAGACCAAACAAATTCTGGTTTTACTTTAGTGGAAAGTTTTTTCTTTTTTGGGGGCTGGTGTGAAAGCTCACACGAACTCTGGTATGAACCAAAGAACCAAACTCTTGTTTGCCAAAAAAAATGGAGGTCTTGATTTGCTTCCAAGCCGACCAGAGTTCGGTTCTGCGTGGGTGTGAAAGCCATCCTAACCAAACAAGGACCAACAGGGCAAGTGAACCAAAACAGAGAGAACTGGGGCTTGGATTTGGCCGAATATCACAACAGAAAAGCTAACGCAGAGCGGAGCTTATGTTAGCATTGCCTTGCCAAATAAATCATTATTACTGTGCATTTAACAAACATAACCTGAGTCCAGTAAAATATAACACCCCTCAAACCAGCAGGGTATCAACATTCATTCATACCTGTGTTTCTACTTGCACAATGAAGCACTAAAATCTAGAACTGTGTGTCATGTTTTATGTGTTTTTAAATGTATCACGGTACTACTGATTGTAAATGCTACCATAAACCATTGTTGTTATTCCAAAGTTTCTCCAAGCTGCATATTACAAGCTGCCATGTCAGTGCTAAAACATGCCTGGATACATGGTAACATAAACCACTTTTTACTGTCACTTCTTCCTCATTTAAGATCATTCTGTTTTAAGAGGAAACAAGCCCTGATACTGACTGGCCGATTGATTACTGATGGGCATTTTATGAGTTCTTATGTCTGAAGTGAAGCCATGAATTGAACATCAGGAAGTTGATTTTTCTAGTGAGCCTCAATGGTATGGCAGCATCCATTACAAGGCATTCAAAATGTTCAAAAGGCTCCCATGATAATCAGACAGCTAATGTCACATGACTTCGTACAGTTCTTGTACAGTCTATGGTTTGAACTTAATTAGCTCCAACAAATGTTGCACTTTAAATTAAGATAGAAATTATGCATATGGTGCAACAGACTACAGCCCCGCACAAGGTCTGTAATTCCTCGTATTTAATCAGTATATGAATTAATTAATGTACTTAAGATTTAACACATGAATATCTTTATCAAAAAAAAAAAAAAAATCCATTTGAGTTCAAAGGATTTCAGGTTCAAAGACATGATTCCCACCACTGAGCTTTTATCAAACCTCATACATCATGCATCACCGTTTCACCCACAAACACAGATTCTCTGTTCAGGTCCAAACCTTTGAATCCACCGACTCCATCAGACTGACTGAGAGGAACCAGATCTGTCTGATTCAGTCCGTCTGATTCTGACGGCCTCACAGATGCTATCTTGACTTGAAAAGAAACCACCACATGCACTGCATGCAGATACACCCATGCATGTGTTTTTGTTACTGCACTGACGTTAGAATGTGACAAGTTCAACCCGCTCTTTCTATCCTTACATTGTGGCAGCTAGCCTGAGCTCTTCACAACTCGGGTCCTGTCAGTCCAAACAAGTGATGCTACACAGCTCGAGTGTTGCTAAACAGAGCCGTGTTTTAGTGCTGGGGAGTGTCTTTGTTGAGGACGAGGGGGTGTTGGGAGTTTGTTAATGCGAGCAGCGGTAAAAGAAAAAACGGCCTCCAACCCTCCCCTGAGCCTGACACATGCAGCACAAAAGCTCGGGCTTCATATCTTAAATATGAGCTTGTTCGCGCTCTAATCTGGGCTGGAATTAATGTCTTTTTGTTCTGAAGAGCCCTCTGTGATGAATGAGTGTGTTTCTATGTGAACAAGTAGGCTGCTTAGAAAAGGGTTTTTAGAGTACCCCACTTATAGCCATTTATACAGACAGTGTCAGTCCTTGTGCTCTTGTATAATGTTAATAATTAGTTTCTGCAACATTAGTTATGTCACCAACAAACTTCTTGATTTGGACATTCAACATTATTCTTTGAAACTGAGGGGGTTGTTCTTGGGGATCTGGAATGGAAGCACATGAAGTGCTCTGTTTTTTTATTTGAAGTCCATTTTGACCAACCATGCTTAAGTAACTTTTGGTGTATGTGCAGAAATTAGACCACAAGGATGCTAAAAGAGAAACAACTAGAACATCATGCATGCTATGATGATATATACATGTCAATACATAGATATCAGGACTGATTAATCAAATTTTATTCAAATAAATCATCTCAACTTGAGCCACAAATATATTTATTCCTGTGTTACAATAGCAAGTAGATGGTGCACAGACGCTTAAATTACATCCATCTACAAGGGATGCAACATACACTGGACCCACAGTTCACTACATATCGTGTTTTATTTCTGTTACAATTTTGACAACCTTGGCAACTAAGGTGTTTCGAAAAATAAAATAAAATAAATATTCCACTCAGAGAAGTTGAAGAAAAACTTTATCAAAGCTGTAAAAAGTAATCAAAGAGAAAAAAAAACTCTTAAAAAAATCCTTCATTTACTTTTAAGAGAAAAAAACAAAAAATATTGATATATTTGATATGAAATACATTGAAATAAACACATGAAACAATAAACTTCTGAGTGCTTCTTATCCCTAGCTATAAGCTGTTATATTTATTTAATAAATTCTAGAAAAACAAATACATTTACCTCCAAAAGAGTGTAATTATTCAAGATATTAGACAAAAATTCAATTTCCTTGTTCTTTTAATTACATTTGAAAAACCAACCAATTACTGACCAAGACTTTTACCAGACTGCGTCACAGACATATCTTTAGTCTGATTGTTTTTAAATCTGATCAAGTTTTTTTCTTCTAATACCTGTTTATTTATTGATCCTTTTCTTTACTTAGTATTTATTTTTGCTTTTATCTCTGGCCTGTAAAGTGACCTTAGTGTTGAGAAAGGCACCTACAAATAAAACATATGATTATTACTATTATTACTTTTATTATTACTATATGGCTGCCCATCCTCTCAAAGCATGAGCAGTAGTGACAGGAGATTATTCGTCCCTGTGTACTGACTCTCAGGCACAAACACAGCAGAGCAAATACAGACAAAGGAGTAGAAATACATGAAAGGTGTTCTCAAAACCAGAAATACCTCAATTCAATATTTCATTGGCACTTGTTGAATTCCTACAGTCTATACCTAGAAAGTTCACAATCCTAGCACAAAGGCTGGCATGGAGCAAAGGATGGATTAGGTGCTGTGATTTGTGCTTTTTTTGGGACATTACACAAATCAAACCAATCTGAGAATGACACAAGGAAAGGACAGGCCAAAATGAATTCGCTAAAGAGGAAGCTGAAGGATGCCAAGAACAGCTACAGGGATAAGATCAAGGCCAGGATGGGGCAGAATAACAGCAAAGAGGTGCAGAGTGGGAAGAAACAGATCAACAGACCTGCAACCAGAGCTGAAGGAGACCCAGAGTTTGCTTCAGGCAAACCTGTTCTTCAATAGGTTCGACACAATGCCCACCCCTGTGAGCTCAGAGAGTGGATCTGGGTCTGGGTCTTCAACCCCCACCCCAGCCCCAACTCATACCTCTGCAGGAGACTCTGCCCCCCTCCCCATCATCATTTTCCTTTGGGTTTTCAAAAACGATCCATGTTCACACGCAGCACTTTAGCGCCTGTTATCAATTGTGCATGCAGTCATAGTAGATCATCCGAAACACGCCCACTAATGGAACGTGCAATTTTTTAGTTTGCACACGCAATTTTACACACGCAGTTTGGGATCTTAGTAGTTCTGGCCCTTACTCCGTTAACTTTATTTTTAATTTCAATTTTATTCTATTTTTGATAGTTTGATATACCTCCACCTAGTCCTTTCTTTTTTTTGCTACTGTACAGCTTATTGATCTATATCTTTATATTTTATGTTATTCTATTGACCCTTAATTCATGATACTTTACTCTTGTACTTACCCTGTACCGTGGCAACACCTGAATTTCCCCTCTGGCGATCAATAAAGGACTATCGTATCTTGTCTTTTCTTATCTTATTTTATCTAATCTTATCAAATTAGTCGATAACAGTCTGTAAATAGTCCCTTGAAACAAACCATGTTTTAAAATACAGGGACTGAAAACATAGAAGCTCCCAGTTACCATAACACCCAAACATCATTCCCATAAGCACAGAACACCCACACAATCAAAAGAACTTGATATTGTAAGACATATATGAGAATTAATGATGATTAATTGCAATGATAGCGGTGATAATAATCTAAAAGGCAATAGGCAAAGGCCCTACAATAGGACACAAGGATGCATGCAGTTTAATGTATTTAATCTAGTTGTAGCCTGGTATTAATTACCCTTAAAGATACTTAGTCTTTGTTAAATGTCAGTTTGAGACTAAAAACTCTGAGCGTTGTAGACAATTTCCCTTTAGATATAAGAGAGGGTCAGACTGCATTCTTCAGAAAGTCTGAACATAGTCTTTAAAAAGCCTTTTTTATTGTATGGTAGGCATTAAATGACCATGCACCAATGTCACTTTACAATAAAGCACCTTTTTATATTCAAAAAGGCATTGTTCTGTTACAATATGTGTGGTTTCCTTTCTCATAAAGCAGAGGAGCATGACTTCTATTTCATTTTCAAAGAGGTTACTAATAAGGGTTCCCTCTCACTATAATTCACACCATTCTCATAATCATGCCTTTAAACCATTTAATCACTGCTGTTCTTTTTTCATTATAATAATAACGTTTGATAGAAAAAAATGACCTACTTCTCCATTTTAGCCAATCATCCTGCACAGAAACACCAAACATCCAGCTGTGTTTGTTTGTATTGCTCTTGAATCAAACGTTCCCTGCAGTCCTGGAATTGCTCTGCTCTAAATTGCAGTTTTTCAGGTTTGTCTGGTCGATACTGCAGTGCCAGAAAGTGACGCTACTGTTCAGAGGCTCAGATGCTGTCATCAGCGTCTGACTGCAGAAGGACGCGCCCCGTGTCTGCCCAGGTGACACAGATGGATCCAAGCTGTCTGAGGCTGCAGTACATTCACACACGTCCTTACATCCTACACCAAAGTCAGAATCAGCACAGGAGACCATTAATGAAACGAAAGACTCCTGTCTGCTAAAATATCAGTTAACCGTGTTATTCTTTGAATAAAACATTTATTCTGAAAATGAGACGTGAGACGTTTTTTCCCCTTTCTATTAAAATGGATGGAGAGCTATTACAATAATGGCACATTAATGCCACCAACATGATAAAGTGAGTGACTATCTGCAGGAACAACAGATGATGAATTGGCGTGCTGAAATAATCTGCCAGTCAGGCTCCCTCTTACTGTAATAACAGCATCGGCTGTATTTAAAGCTGAATAGAGGAGACAGATGCTGCGATGTCAAAGAGCAGCACAGAACCTCCTCTGTCCTCATAGCAGTGTGTAAGAAAATAAACAAAGGTGGCCTGAGTAGCTCTCAGAAATCCATTAGAAGCATACATTTCTGCTCAGGCTAAAGCACACACGTCCCCATATACACCTGTATATGTGTGTGTTGTATGTCCTCTTAGTCACATGGGCTGCAGCTTCACGCCGGCCTCAAGCGTCTGAGTCACAGCTCAGTCAGTGTGGGATCTGTGACAGAGGCCCCCAAAACAAACTTAACCACAAAGGGGAGATGACATACACGTGCCCCGCTGTCCACACAGAAAACAAAGACCTGAGTGTCTTACTTTAACATCTCAGAAAGAAAGCACCAGTACTCTCTTTAAAGTGCAGAGAGGTACACTGGCCAATGAGGTAAAAATGTGTTCTTCAGCATGATCAAGATGGTGGATTTTTCTGCTTACCTGTGGTGCACTATGTATGTGATGATGGAGGCGAAGAGGCAGAGCAACATGACCGCCGTGCAGGCATACACAACCGGGTGCAAAAACTCTGCAGGGTACGGGGGGAAAGGCAGCACCTTCTTCAGATCCTGAGGGGAACAAAAACATACAGAAAATCTCATCAGTTGTCATGAATACAGAATCAAAAACATCATCAGAGCGCTGGAATCAGACCTGCAGCGTGACAACCTTTTAAAAGATCCACCTAAAGATGGAGATGAGTGCTCCACGTATGTATAGGAAGACCGTATACCACACTGACAAGATACGCTAAATGAATGTCAAAGAAAAGTCTCTGAGTTTAAGCACCGCTTAAATCAGCATAAAAGAAGAACAATCCCGTCGAGAGAATATTATTCCCTCTGCATTTACATTTTGCATTTCAGGCTTTTAGCTGACACTCAGCCGGAGTGACTGGCTGCAACAATGGTATAATCTTCCTAGTCTGCCAACATAAAAGCAAAACAAAAATGGATAGCAGCCAGGCATGAAAATGAAAAAACGAAAACAAAGTTAAGTCCTTTTTTGTGCTGCTCTTTGTTAACAGACGCTCATTAAGCCCTTATCAACATCACAGTCGATTTGCTCCGTAATTTATTCTACAAGAGGAACTTCTCCTTCTTGTATTGTGACAGCTCTAGATTAAAACTCTCAAAGTACATGCAGCTGCTTAATAGTTCATTTTATTGAGCTATCTGTGAGCTCTAGATCCTTTGTGAGGAGACAAAACAAGCTGGTTTAGAGATATCTTTTTACATGACCTCACCTTCTCCTCGTGTGTGTGGAGCTTATGGTTACGTCACCATTTTAGGCTCTGTGGTGTTACTAAGTAAAATAAACCTCATCCCCACAACCCCTCAGCTCACTCTGAGTTTGTGTCTGTGAGAGTGATCCACATCCACGCTGTCTGACTCTATCAATATCGCCATGAGAAGCTGAGAGGCCTGAGTTTAACATTTTGGGAAGTATAAATGCTCTACCAACAACTGTAGACATCAACGCATCAACATCTCCAGCTGGTGAAGCCCACAGTTTCTCACAGTCACAGTCCCTGTTTGGTTAGGGGAGCTTCCCCACATAAGCACTAAACCAATCAGATTCTGCCATGGCCTCCGCTGACCATTCGTACTGCTGTTGTGAAACTGGGATAGCCCCCCTCCACCCATGACACCTGCAGTCCATCTCATCAGTGTCCAGGTCTAGCCACAAAAAAGTTTACTCATCGTCTCATCCTGTATCCCTCAATCACCAACTATAATTAATCACTCAAAGGGTGAATATCATATCCTGCAGTTGGCCTCACCACCCATTAAAGTACATGAAGGTATAGGGCGGAGTTTAATCAGCAAAGCCATTGCAATTGAAAAAAAAGTCCAGGACCATTGAAATGAGTAATATGTTGATTTCATCCTCATAAACTGCAGACACATTCCTGCTGAAGAGCATAAAGGGCCAGGATTTAGAAAGCTAATAAGAGGGGGAAGAATTTTAACCTGACACACCAGATGGGCCAGTTAATATATTTCACTGCAGCCCATAGAAAGGGTTTGGGCATGGGCAGAACCTTCCAAAAGCATATCTGGCAGGTGATTGGACAATTGTTCTGTGAGTCACATTCAGTTTGGGCCAATCACATAATCTGGTGGGCAGGTGAACCTGCTGCAGTATAAAGCATTAAACAGGAGCCACTTCCCAGAACAAACTATTTCCAAAACACGTCAAATGTGGAGCAAAAATGTCCCTCTATTAAGTGCTTTCAGTGTTTGCTTTCATTTAATGGAGAAATGTGGTCCAGATCTGAGAAAGCCTCTGCTGAAGCAGTTAGCATCTATGCTTATCTCTGTAAGAGCTGTCACTTCCTGCAGTCGTCTTGCTTAAAGCTCCCGCCTCTTCCTGCTCTAATGGATGCTGATTGGGCCGTGCCACTTTGGGCCAAGATGGTTGCAGTTTGGAGCTCGGCAAGTTGTATCTACCTGCTGACAGACATTATATCAGGTGGATCCATCTGCACTGCAATTTGAGAAAACACTTTAAAATACCAAAAGTTAAATTCTCATGAAAGAAATGTTTACTTTAATATTGAAATTTTAACTTTTCTTCACCATTTTGGCTTTTTCAGAATGTGCATCAAGCAAAAAAGGAAGAAAGAAAAAAGGCAAACATCTTTTTCTTCTCAATAAGTTGTTTTACTCCAGCATGTCCCATATCCTCTAAAGTAATCTCTGCACACTGCATAAGCTGCACAAAAACATCAGCAACACTTTGAAAACCAAGGCCACTTTTCCAAATGTTGCCAACATATTTGCCCAATTTAGTCAGTGCACCCTTTCTTTTTTTTTTTTTTTTTGGTTAAAATTATGGCCAAGGATGTCAAAGTTTTTGTACTTTTTGAGACCATCAATCACAAAAATAATCTGGATATCTAATCTATCTAGAACCACAACTAAAGTAGAAATTCTGGTATTCTAACAATTTCTTTCATCATTAAACACATATATACAGTATATGTATTAAATTTGACTATTCTTCAAGAAAGAAAAAACATATTTGGAGAGAAATTTGATTAATGGTTCATTTTGCCCAGCCCAAAAGCAAATGGAATTATTCTCTCTTGATATTTTCTCTCTCTGTATTCAGAGACCTTTAAGCCTGTTAGGGGTTTCACATAATTGGTCATTCATAGTCGATTATTCATAGGGATATATGTTGTGTAGAAATAGAGAGGGAGGGGTAGGGCTGTAGGTTTGCAGGACAGGACATCGGGGAGATGTAGAGCACATCAGTCCGAAACCCCTCACTAAAGCAAATGAAGCCTGTCCAGTGTGATTCCAGAGGAATCAGAGCCAAGATTTTTATTCAGGTCAGTAAGAGAAGTTTCTCTTAAAATAACCTTAGAAAGTGGGCATGCAGTGTTGTTCCTTTATAGCTTCAAGTTGCCATTGTCATATTGTCAGGGACTGTCAAAGGACAATGGTCAGCCTTTGGACTATTAGAAGAAGAAAACTAGTGTCTGGATATGTGTCCTTCAAGTTTGCTTTTGTCTGAGTTCTAAATATTTAAAATATTTCACTGAACAAGACAAAAACACACAAAAACTAGAACTACCACCTGCTGGTTTTATTCCTCTGCAAAAGAACAACACAGTGTGGTGGGTGAAGAAGGTGAAGGGGTTTGTGATGGTGCGGTTCAAAGGAGTTTTATAAGCAACAGATAAAATGAAAGAAGTCTAATCAGGGAATCCATTATTCAAGGTGATCATTGTGAAAAGTTTGGAATCTACATAATGTTTTTAAGGCATCATTTTCACACATGAGCTCCAATTTCAGTTTTGAAATATTGTGTTTACAAGTGTTTATGAGACTCAGTGACCTTGACTTTTGACCCATGCCCCAAACATCTCATCATTTCCTAGTTTAATCAAAGCAAACTTTTCATTATATCATGACTGACCCTGAGTCCATATTTATGTCACGTTTGAGGATATTCCTGAGATATAGCTTTCTTGAGATATAGCTTTCACAAGAATGTCATTAACATACTGTACGTACAGACAACCTGAACACATACTGCCTTGGTTTAGGTTGTGAAATCATCACATGCAGAATTTTTATGATGTAATTGGAGGAAAAAGAAAAACATAATTAAAAAACATAATTAATTGAATTGTAACATTAAAGATTCTGCTTGTTAATGCAAAGACAGGTTGTCCTTGTCAGATTTTAAACACATGGCTCTCCTGACAGATAACTGTTCTGCTTCTAGAAGCTTCTGCGTGTTTCTGGTGTTTCCACTTCTGCATGAAATCACAGACACAGACACTGGACACTGAGCTGTTGGTACCATTTTGAGTAAAAACAAACCACACTTATGACCACACCTGTCCGGTTACTACCTGGACTCATTTCTTGTCCTTTGTGCTGACTGCCTCTCGTCAGAGAATGACATCAATGTTTTCAAATGCATGATGGACTTCGTAAAAGTGATTAATATGGAAATCAATAATCATAAAAGCTGATGTTGTTTCATCAAATATTCGGAGCTGGTTCTCAACTGGAATAAATTCTCAATTCCAATTATTTGTATCAATGTAGTCACTGACAAACAAATCATGCTTAGCACATAGTAGACAAAATCTGAGCTCACAATAAACAACAATCAGCCCAGTTTTGCCCTGTTTGAACCAGTATTTATCTGATGGCTCTATAGATTAACTTGCCAGATCTTTTGTCAGTTTGAGGTGTGTTACAAGTGTCTGACCCTTCTCCTATCAGCTCAGGAGAGGATCAGGCCTGGTCCAATCCTAAACATTTTCCATTTTTATTACCAGGAATCCTGATGTTTGGGGAGAACAGAGAGGGTAGCTAAGGACACCCTCTGTGTTTTGCCTAATGAAAGAGAAAATAGCCAATCAGGCAGTGAGCTGGCTGATGCACTGACAGCAATGTCACTATGAAGTTAGATGGAAATGGAGGAACCAGCCTACCATAACGGAAGGTTATCCTGCTCAGATGTCCTTGGAAGCTGACTGCGAACTAGCTACTGTTCATCCATCTTGTTGTCTGCCATGTTTGTTTACACTAAAGTCCTCTTTAACAGAACAATATTAAAGATTGTAGCAGTGAAGACTGTGATGTTGGTGAATGAGTCTAGTGTGAGGTGTGAGGTGCCGATCACCTCGTTCACTGTAGGAACATAAACTGTGAAATGTCATATTTGTCATTATGTGAGGGGTCACTCACTGTTCCAAAATCTATCAGGATTTTATCATTTTGTGCAACCCAACCATCATCAACTACCAGCACTCAGAACTTTGAAGAAGTAAAAGTTGATTATTGATTTCATGCAATCAAACAGCTGTCTCCTGAATGTAAAGCCTGATTGTTTGATTTATTCATTTCCCTAATCACCGATGCAAATTGGCATTATCAAAACAAAGAGATCTGACTTCAGGAAAAAAAAAAATCCACAATAAGCTCAAAGACAGAGAGAATGACACTGTGAGAGTAGCTTGAACCTCATATTTCAAGTGCTGAGCCAATGAAATCACCTTTAGTAAGAAAAAAGTCCTTATGTGATAGAATTTTACAAGTTTTCAGATTTCTGCTCCTCCCTAAACCATGTAATGAATATTTATTTTCCAAAAGATAAATTAGTTGGTGTTTATTTCCTCTAATGCAAACTGAAGTGGGAGCATATCAGGCCAACCGTATTTAATGTTTGAGAAATTGAGGATTTTCCATCACTGTGTAATCAGTAAATCCTGCCAAATCAGTCCTGCTTGTGTCTTACTTTTATCACAGAGATGAAAAGAAAAGTTAAAGGAGGCCAACTTCCAGACTCCTCCATCACAAACTCAAGACGTGTTTTTAACAGGTCTGATGCTGGGTGCAGTCTGAGGACATTTATAAGATCAAAATGAAATAATTCTGAGGCAGAAAATAAAAAAATTACAACATTACTTGCTGTCTGTGCCAATATTTTAGTAACACTCCAGTTTTAGTCTATTAAACCTGCAACAGTAACTCTTATTTGATTTACTCTTGCATTAAACTAGATTATCATGGTCACCATTTGCATTGAAATATAAATGTCATGCTTTTTTGTTTCTAATGTTGTGCTACAGGTAATGTGACAGCAATAAAAACTGCATCATGATCCATATGAAGTGACAGTTGTAAAAATAACAGTTGTCTTTTCCTCCTCCCTCTGAAATCCTGGACTCACTATATCACAGACCTGCTGCTGCTGTCATTGTAAACTGCAAATGTGCAGTTTACAGACACCAAGAGGGAAAGACTCCTCACGCAGGACGGCACAAACAAGACCCAGGAGAGATCTCAGCAGGTTGTGAAACTTACCCTGAGCAGTCCAGTCATTACCTCCAGACTCCAACCAGAGATGGAGAGGACACTGACATTTATTTTAACCACTTGGACAAAAACAGGATTTGTTCTTCACCTGAATCTGATTTCAAAGCTACAGAACAGATTTCTCTGCCATCAGTGACATCTTATGAGCACACAGCCAATCAGAAGAGTGAACCTTCAGATCAGCACATCCAGCAGCCATGGGAGAAATTCTGTTATATTTGAAGTTGTCTTTGTCCACCTAATGATGAAGATCCATCATTATTTCTCCAAAATGGATGCATTTAACTTTGCTGATTGTGTTAATTATGTGCCCCTCAGTTAAAGAGAAGCCAACCCTCATAGTTTCAGGTGAGGTTTATCTGAGGTAACTCTAGAGCATCATGAACAGGGCTGGGGGGTCAGGGGTCATAATACATGCTTGATCACTCATTCCATGTCCTCACTATTTCAGCCACAGTATCTCACAGTCTCTGTTGCCTATAGGTCAAGCTGCACAGACATCAAGGACAGACTGAAAATGGGTGTAAACATTTGTAACTGTTCAACCTTGTTATTAAGAAATATGAACTATGTCACAATCCTGAGTGAGGAACCATACGACCCTCAGATGGTGCAGAATCTCAGTGACCACTGTACCTCTACAGTCAGAAGGGGAAATCATGTTAATTTACTAGTAGGGGTGGGCAACTTCAGGTGCTTAAAGAGCCACAATTGTTTTGTCAACATAGCTGAAATGCCACATTACAAATGGCAACATACTCGTTATTTCTTCATTATATTAGCTAAACAAAGAATTGTTCAATTTTTTGGTGCCAAAAGTGTAATGTTTACTATTTACATCTAATACATTTTCCTTACAAGTCTAATTTTATTTACACAAATACATTTAGTGATGCGTATACAAGGTTTATAAAGAAACAAGATGTCAGTTACACTGCTCATTTCTCGTAAGGCACTCAATACTGATTCATTGTTTGTAATCAGACCCATCATGCAACATTCCAAGCCAAAATGACTGAGCTCAGTTTGCAGAGACACGGCCCAAACAGCGTCCTTCAAGGCAGGAAGAAGTGGGAGCAATGAGTGTGACAACCGCAGGAGGTGTTGTTTGTATGTACATTAACATAGATGCTACCAGCGTCAGTTTAATCAGATCTGGATGGGTAAGTTCAGCTGCTGGATACGACAGTGGTAGATGCGCCCAACTCTTCTAGAGAGGATTTAAAGGGAAAAATAGTGGCATTTATACCTTTAAAAGACAGAGTAATCGTGTTTGTGGAAAAACATGCTTTGTATGTGATTTCAGGAAAACAAACTGCTCCCACAATCCCAGAGGGACACAGAAATGCCTCTGATTGGTGGAGTCAGTGGTAGGTAGCTTATTTTTACAGCATACTGCCTGGACTGAATATAAGGGTATACAACAGGGGGTTTACATTATTAAATAATGTTATATGAACTTCAAAAATACTCAAGTTATTATCAATACTCTTTCAAAATAATTACAATTTCAGGTGAAGAAGCTTTGTGACCCTCATTCTCAGAGTGTTACGATGATGTACCTGATTGGTTAAGCCCACTGTCGACTAGAAACGTCAGCCCCCAATAACAGTCATGGGAAAGGAGGTGATCACTACTTATCTCTTTGTGAAGATGATGGGAGGCACAAACAGTTTACCTCCAGTGACAGGCCAATGGTGATTTGATTTATAGAAGCTGGGTATTATCTCATCAAGAGCAGTTGCAATGCATATCTTTGGACAGCATCACAAACAAAAATGTCAACAATTAGGCCACAGCAAATTAATAGCAAAAACAAAAAAATCCCCCCAAAAAGAGTACAAATTATTCTGGAATTTGTGCCACTGTAAAAGCTCATATTTTGCCTGACTGAGGGGGTTCATATATTCAGTCTTGATGACATCCAAAGTATTTTCATCCCTCATGTTCTAAAAGCCCTCTAGCTCATATTTTGTGTACCTCTGATCCATCTCTATTCTCTCTCTGCTTAAGACCCTCTGTTTTTCAACAGCTCTGCATTCAGTCTACAGTCACTGCTTTGCACTGGGCATAAACCAGAGCTTGTACTACTGTCATGGCAGCGATATGACATCCTAATGGTAGGTCTAGCTGGAGAAAACAGGGATCAGCTGTTTCAGGAGGCCACTGGTGCTGCAGACTGTATTTTCATGTGCAAAGAAGTGTTCTCATGTAAAGGGAGCATGTTAAACACACTTAAGGGCATATAAAGTTCCAAAATGACCTCTTTTGGTGATAGATCTTCAAATCATCATCAAATAAACACAATATATGAGACGGGAGAAAAGTTCCACAATGTCAATAGGATGTAAAATTTGTTCTTTAAAAGTGAAATGAATGAACTTTAAACGTGCAACTTGGGTTTTTAAGAATCTGTTTTACTATCAAAATTTAGCAATGAATCTTTTTTTTTTTTTTCCTTTCAGCACTCTTTTTATTTGATTTTTGGCACTTAATCAACAAAAGTTTTTCCACTTGTTACAATGAATGTGTGCATCCTGGAATTGGCAAATCATGTAACTAACAGAAATAATAAAGTTGGTCACAATAATGATAGCAGAGAATAATCGAATTGAACAGCCAATACAAAAAAATAAATAAGTGAAGCAATTAATCATTATTTTAAAAACTAAATTTAAACAGCCCTAGATTTAGTTCAGGGTAATATCTGTATTTTTAGTTTCTAAAAACCCACTTACTTTACCACCATCTTCTCTGTCTGTTAATTACCAAGGAGGTTATGTTGTCGGCAGGGTCTGTCTGTCTGTCTGTCTGTTTGTCTGTTAGCAAGATTACGCAAAAACTACTGGATGGATTTATATAAAAATTTTACCAGAGGTTTGGTCCAAGGAAGAAGTCATTACATTTTGGTGCTGATCTGATCCAGATTTGATCCATACACAAAAAAAACCATTTAAGTTTATAACGGCAAATCTCATTCATTTACAGCATTATGGGAATTGTAGTTTATTTTCAAACTGACGTCTAGTTTTTCAAGCCTATGTCACTACATTTCCCAGCTCCCTTTGCAATGCCAGGGGAGGAGTTCTCCACGCTGCTCCGTCTGCTGTCTCTACTCTGTCTCGCAGAGCCACAGCACAGGGATCAGCCAATCAGCAGTGAAAGCTGTGCATGCAGTTCTGCTCACAGACATAGCGAGAGGAGGAAGAAATTGCCGATGGAGAAATCCTGGTGCTGTTCCTGAAGCCTTGGTTTCTAAGATAAATTAAGGCAGCAGACTCTCCTGAAATTGTAATAAACATCCCAGCCCTCTTCAACTCACAACTACTAGTAACATTACTGTGAGCCCATTAACGTTATAGAAACATACATGGCAGCTCTGCTCGCTTGCAGTCCCTACAGACGTGCCGTTTAATCACTCGAAACAAGGCTGCTGATAATGTCAATACGGAAATAATCCGTCATAGCACAAGTCCGTGTATGTATGAGTGCAAAAACCTAATCCCCAAACTCCACATAGAGTGAACACGCCGTCCAACGTGCTGTAGTTTTGCTCCGACAGACAGGCTGGAGACATCGCCCACTGGAAGCACTGCAGCGCACAAAACCAACATCTGTGCAAGCAGCAGCAAACTGGTTCAGTCAACAAGTTACAAGACCCACTACTGACTAGGTCACTCTATTGGAAGATATTTATGTCAACAATAATCACACTTCTTTTTTTTCATTCTACAATGTGCGTATAAAATAAATATAGGACTATAATGTTGGATGGAAATCACAATTTATGGGTGGAACTGAGCTGCTCAGCGGAGGTCTCACTCTCAGAGTGCTTTTCTAGTTCTCTTTGAGAAAATGTTTTGCTGAATGACTTTCTTGAGCTTCATTCTGCAGGTGGAAACAAGGCTTGCACAAGTGATTAGCCAAATCCAATTTTAAAAATTGGGGGCTGTAACCCCAATTACTCAGCGAGACACTTAAACCATGAACATGGTGCTGAGAAAAACAGCAGAGATCCACAAACACAAATCATTTGATCCTTTGCTGGGATAAAAAATATTGATCATGAAGCTTTAATACAAAATATTTCTTGTCCAGGTTTAAAAAAAAAAAGTCTAGAGGGAATGTCTGCAGGACCATTTATTGTTAAAACTTGGACATGTATGACTTTATAGGGTGTAGCTCGGTCAGAAAGTCAAACTGACAGAATAAGGGATAGTCGGCCCAGAGGAAGGTCTGTAATTGGAGCTGAGCAATAAAAAGTACCATCACAGCTGCATGCAGAGCCAGAGAGGGAGTCAAACATGTCAGAAAGGAGGGAAGAAAGGGGGAACACATCGTGACAAAAACACCCCAGAAATCCAAAAACAGCCCGGCATAATTTAGAAGTTACAGATTTAGACAGAATTACTTTATTCATATTCACCCTGGGAGCCATGTCATGCAAGGACAATGAAAACTTGTGTTAATTACAGCTCAGTGAATTGATGTTGTTGGAAAAAAAATCACTGCCTGAAGCATCCCAAAGAAATCCTGCTGAAATGAAGCTTTTAAGTCAGTAAGCTGATTTATATACTTAAAGAGCAAATAACACTTCATAGGAGTTTAGATCATGAAAAATATCCCCACACAAACATCAGCTTAGCTAAAGGTCAGAGAGGAAACGTGTCGGAGCGAATCAGGGAGAGCATCAGTAAAAAGTGAGGCGTGCTCTGACATATTGAGCAGCTCAGTGTGATGCTAACACGGCGTGCGATGGCAGCGCTGCTTAAATGGCTTTAAGTGTGGGGGGGGGGAGTCAAATGTTCTCATGGGACATATTATCATCATCACTGGGTTTATAATGTTGGCTGAGAGTGTCAGACGCTCGCCTCCAGAGTCTTTAACCATTTCTTAGCACCCAGAGCTGTGAACTGAGCCGCTTTCCTGCAAATCCACCAGACCTCCTGCATCTCTGAAGTGTGTGCATCAGCACATGGGTGGCCCAAGCCTCCTCAGTGAACGGAAATAGACTGGCTCCCAGTATTCAGTCAACTGATCATATCTTAACTGATCTCAAAAATCTGTGGGATCACAAACAAAGGGACAGTTTTAACTGATTTCTAACATCAAAGTGCTCCACAGGCAGATATTTGACATTTTAACTTGACTTTTGGGTTCACACTCCTGCAGTCTGTGGTGAGGATAACAAAGCAGATATTCTGAAGGTATGAAATCTCACAGAAACTTTCCTAATCTAATGTGACTTTAAATGGAAAAAATGTATACAGAAAACAACTGCCTGCCGGCTGTCCTGACATGATTTTAATTTATGAAGCAAAAAATAAAAATAAGAAAATGATGTGTGAAACTCTGGCTGAGAGGACGGCAAGTTTCTGTTAGCATCCGTGTTTTTGGGCTGCAAAAGTATGCAATACATGGTTAGTGATGATTCCCTGACCTGAAATCCATTAAACCACACGTTTAATTTCTACACATTCTGACTGAGGATGCTCTAAGTGGACTGGGAGCAGTAAAATAACTGTTGACACCACACACTTGGGGACTTTTTGGCAAATTATCAGTTGAAAAAAAAAACCCTCAAATAAGGTCATGTCCCCTGCACAAGAAAAGGTAATATGCGCCAAAAAAAAAAAAAAAAAAAAAAAAAAATATATATATATATATATATATATATATATATATATATATATATATATATATATATATATATATATATATATATATATATGAGATTTGTCTAATGCAGTGTTTCTCAAATGACAGGGTGCAGCAACACTAAGAAGATTCAACTTCACTGCAACTCAAGCAAAAAAGAGAAATGTCTGAAATGCCTACTATTGATCCTGGGATGTTGACCATGAACAAAAAAGTAAGAAGCATCAAGATTCTTGTCTGCCTCCATTTGGCCTGTACTATAATAAAATAGGAGGTTTGCAGGATAAAGCAAATTGTGGTATTGATCACTTTAAGCAAAGAAAATAGGCTAGCCTGTCAGGAAAATCACTTTCTTCATCAAGTGTAGGGTTTTTGGGTGTAATAAAATATGAGCATACTGATATATTGTGATAGTTTGCAACAAAATGCTGTGTGGATATTTCATTAGGCATTATTTATTTATTTATTTATTTATCTATTTATTTATTTACTTATTTTTTTATCAGGCTATAATTGTAAAAATAAGGACATTTGGTTTGTATTACAGTTCAGCCTCCAGCCTTAACTTGGAAGCAGGCAGATATCAGGCTGCTTTTCTATGTCTGTGTTACATTATTGTTGTTTCTTTCACTGGGATTTGCAGAGTTTATGTGTTTATATCTAAGGATTTCAAGTTCTTTATAAAAACCTGAGCACCCATGGAAGTCCTAGTTTTAGTCAAAATGTGCAACATTGGACATTATACTTAAAATATGTCTATGATACATATTAAAAAAAAACAGATTAGGGGTGCTGGTTTGCCGGAGTGTTTAGCAACCACGCACATTCCATATCAGTACTTCTGCCGGCCCGGGTTTGAATCCAGCCTGTGGCCAGTCTGCAGAGTGTCTTCCCCTACTCTCTCACCCCCTTTCACAAGCCTATCCACTGTCACTCTCTCCTATCAATAAAGGCACAAAATGCCCAAAAAATAAATGAAAAAAAAAACCAGATTAGAAAATGCATTGTTAATGTGTATATTATTGTGAGTTCTAGATATTTCTTCTTCCTTTTTTTAAAATTCAGTTAGACAAAAACAAAAACCTGATTTACCGGCCTGACTGAAGCGATATGCTGTGATAATATCATGTCATCACCCCTGTATCCCTAATCATATTGTGTCACCAGGTTCATGCCAAATGCAAACCCCTGTCAGAGGTCATACCCAGTGTATGTGAAGCTTTTAGATGGTCCCTGCTGTGAGCTAGTAGAGGTCCTCTGGTGCCACTGATTCTAAAATCGTCATGTTTCACTTCCTGCACCTATCTAACTTTCACATGTCACCATTATCATATGACTGAAAGGAGCTTTTTTAAAGTAACACTTTCTAATACCAGCAAAGCTACGAAATACATCAATGTAATGAGTTTTTAGTTTACTTGAACACATGAGCCCTTTATAATCATCTTCTAGAGTCTAAATTAAAAACAAAAAATAGAGACAGTTTTTCATAAGCACCAGAGATGGACAGATAACCAATTTGTTGTCCTTGGCTAAATTTTTGTACCCTGTTTTGCAAAGAAAATGTTAAATATAGCAAAAATGGCATAGAGCTACTGAGGCTTAAATCAAATGAAGATTTTAATTTTGCATGACCTTGATGCAACCTTAAAATGGTTATCATGATGAGCATCTCTAAACCACGATAGTTACAAGTCACCTCCTCATCTTATCCTGTATGTTTCACCATATTCACCAGTGTCGAGACTCCAGAGCATTCCTATCCCACTACTGGCCTCGCGACCCGTTAAGTACATGGAGGTATCATGATCGAGTCTAATCGCCAAAGATGTACTAATCTCCAAAGACACTGCACATTAATCCTTTATCCAACTTGAAAAAGAAATAACAGTTCAATGACTCATGTCTCTCCTGATTTAAATAATATTAATCTCTCAAACATGCCAGACTTGGCAAACAAAACTTATTGAAGATTGTTAAAAACAATCAATGGTCTGCTCTTGTGTTGATCAGTTACTGAATATTTGAGAGGCTTTAACCATAACGTTTTCACATTTGTGAATGAAAAATCACTAAAATGCTAAGCATGCTACTACACAGTTTGTTTAAGTCTACTAATCATTGCTACTCTTCTATAAAAGTCAATAAAGTAAAGAAAATCATGTTGTTTGTTGCAGCACTATGGACAGAACTACCATACAAACTACATCAGATCAAGAGATGTGGGAAGAAAGACTTACAACAAACAGATCTGGACTCAGTAGGTCCCAGACCAGCCGAGGAGAAACAGCAGAAGCCTGAAGGTTTTGGGAGAAGTTGACTGTCTGACAGTGAATGAATAACAGCCCTTCTTCAACAGCTACTACAGAGATCCCTGTGCAGGGTGCAGAGCAGCTGCTGAGGACAACAGAGGAGGAGCTGCCATTTTATGGAGCAGCTTGTACAGCAGAATATACTGTAGGAGGGCAAATACAACGTGCACGCTCAGCAGAACCTTCCCCTGGACAATAAAGGTTAAAAAAGACCTTACAGCAGGCAGAGCTCCAGGGGAGAGAAGAGGAGAGAAAAGACGAAGAAGAATGAAGGGAGAGCACTCCTCCGAGCAGATAAATGAGTCTAAAGAAGAATAGTGAAGCAGACTGCAGCCTGACCTCAACAAATAGTTCATGGGGCTCTCCGATTCAGCCTGCTCTTAGGGTGATGTGGGGCAAACTGCTGCAGCAAACGCACAATACTGAGCGCTGACTCAAGTGCTTTAACTTTTCATCTCTGCTGTTTATCCATTAATCATTCTCAACAAAGAATGTGCAGGTACGGCCAGGGGTGTGTGAGGCAGGGATATGATTACAAAGTGCTTTTTAGATTGATAAATATTGATGTTTATTCTGCTGAAGAAGAACCCATAGGGAATAAGACAGGCCAGGCATTAAAATGTATCATTACCTTGAACCTTGGATTCACAGCTCTACTCTATATTTTTAAAGCAATGATCAATCAATATGACAACCAAAACTGAAAAAATGTAAGGTTAAAAATGATTTAAAAAGGCTTTCACTCCATACTTACACTCAGCATCACAAACAAACATGAGTTAACTAGTAGTTCAATTATGAAAAAACTGTAAAGCTAGCAGCTGGATATCTGTCTCCTTATCCTGCTCCTGTTTGGTTTATTAATCAAAGGACTTAAGGACATGTTACACAGTCACACATGCCATTACCACGGCAGTTTCACATGTTGTCTGCCACTTTCTGCAGGAGAAACCTCAACAAAAGGCCCTGCAGTTAGGAAATGTCATGGCTCTGCTCTTGCTGTGCAGGTGTAAGCATGTTATATGACCAAAACACCAAACAGCACATCTTTTTACCAAGTTGTAATGCAGTCCAATCAAAAATATTTAAAATTTGATCAGAACAGTCCCAACATTACAGTGCTTTAGAAAATGAATCTTTCAGATGTTTTTATCAGTAAAGTTTGACACCTTTAAAAGGTTGATTTTTAGCTTTTGTGTACACTATGGTCTGTATTCCTAATCTCTGTAAATAAAAACTGATTTGGAAGTCTTGGCCAGGAGTATCTCAGCAAAAAGATGTAAGACCCTTCCTTCCGAACAGGCAGGCCCTGAGGAGGGCTTGTGCTGTACTTGATTGCCAGAATCATCCACTTAGAAGTGAGTTTGAGCTTTTACCCTCCGGCTGTTGTTTCAGGGCACCTGTCAGGATGACAAAAAGACTCCAGGTCTCTTTTATCCGGAGTGTTCAAATACTTCATGTAAATTAGCACTCTGCTTTCCTGTTTTTGCTCCACTACCACACATTTGTACACCTCCATATTGCACTTTAGTGTGTTTCTTGGCAGACGAGTTTGGGTATTCCTGATACAGGAGTTTGTCTACAAAGTGAGTTCAAAGTTCACTCCTTTTTTGAATGTGTGTCTGTTGTGGAGGAAGCTGAGCTAAAATAACAGTCTTTTTGGATGCCATTAAGCTGTGTCAGACAGTTAATCTTTGAAAATGTGTTACACAAGATGATCTTAAAATGAGGTGCAGAATAATCATGGAAACTTTATTCATCAGTTAAAATGCAACCTGTATTGTTACATAAAACTTGTCTTATGTGTTACTTTGTATTTTTTGGCTGTGTCTGTGGGGTCCTCTTTGTGTGCCCTCGATGTGACTGTGTGTGTGCCTGTTTGATTAGGTGTGCCCGCACCTGGCTGCTATTGGATTGAGGTCATCGTGCTACCACCAGCGATAGGCAGTACAGGAGGAAGGGTCTCTAACATCACCAAAGGCAATATGGAGTCGCCAGCTGGACCACGTCCCAACCAACCACGTCAGCATTTGCCTTATTAGCATGTGATTTGAGTATAATTCATTTGTTGTGTTGCGATGGTAGGCGTGGCAGGGGCAAATTAGTCACCCCGAGGTATTTTGGTTCTTTTTACTGTTATTAAAAATAGTTATGAAACGAAGCACACCAGTTCCTCAGTTTAAACATTAAGTTTGACTCCAGTAGCTGATTCAGGGCCGTCTATGTTGTGTCTTGGCCATCCTTAGATGGGGCATACGACAAAGACATGGCAGACCTGAAATGCAACTGTGTTGTACAGATGAATGCTCCTGCAAGTTTCTGGTGTTTTGAAGTCACACAGACTCAGGAACTGGATGTTCTACAATTATTATCATTTTGTGTATATGTGAATTATCAATATGGGAATGGATTCACTAAGATGTTATCAATGCTCATCTGAAATTGGATTTAAATTACCGTCCCTAAAAATATGTGCCAGAATGTAACCTTAGGTATGTTAATATACAGTTATGTTGGAGAATCCTTCCACTTACCCCACTGCCACATATAGGCACAGTTTTATTGATTTTCAATGTGTTTGGATCAACAACTCTGCTCTCTAGAAAATCAGGAACAACAAACATTAACTTGTTCATGTTAGCTCACTGGTAGTAGTAGGATCACTTTCAACTGTCACTTTCAGTAGTTCGTGGCAGTAATTTATTCAAATTAAGTAGTACTCTGATCAAGTTAAAACAAAGATAATTATGGATCAGGTTAAGTCTGGTGCTTCTGTTCTTAGACTCAGTGGAGTGTCTGACAGCATTAATCTACTATTTGCTCCTGTCTGAGTTTCCGCTCTGAAAAATATAATATAGGCTTTCGACCCATTGGTTTGTGCACCCTTTGGAAAGTAACTGTTTCTATTTAATAATTACCATTTGCCTGGTTAAACACATAACCGTCAGCTGAGATCCTCAACTTCTCCACTATGCAAAGCAGAAAGAGGGTGTTTGACATATCGTCAAAGATAACAATTGAAGACTGCCACAGAAAATCCCATTTTAAATATACCAAACAATCCCTCTTAGTACATCAACCTTTAATTTTATATTACTCGTCTACACTTCTTCCTTGTACAGAGATAACAGGACTGTGTAACAGTTTCAGGATATACCTTAGTGACCGAGCCATCCCGATGACTGATGGCTCATCGGCGTTGCTCACAGCATGCTCTAAACTTTTCCCCTTTCTGCAGGAGCCAAAAGCAGCATGACTGAACTGAGGAGGAGAGCAGCCAGCTTCAAATGTGATCCCTCCACTCCAGTTATTATCATCACTGCTATCACTTCACAGCACAGCACAGTGGACATTTTATTACAGTATGTGCAGCAGAACAACGCGAGCAGGCCTCTGACAGTGCAACTCATCACAGAGAGACAAAAACATTAGCATACAAGGCAGCTTAGTTTAGCCTACAGTGGATTAGCACTGGCATGTTACGTTTAAACATGCCTCCATTGTCCTTGGCAGCTGAACGGGCCTCTGATCCCCTGTTTGTGTTGTAGTTACATCTTTAATCCAGAATCCACCCTCCCCATGCCAAAATCAGATTACTAGAGTCAATTAAACTTGATCCATAATCTCAGCGCACAGGCACAGTGGGGGCAAGGTTATCAGGCCTGCAAAATAAAATGGGACACATACACTGATGATGAGGGGCGACTTACAGGCTCAGCATCTTTTTAAGCTGGATATGACCATGATATCTGCAACCTGTGGGTACCACACGCAACTTAATCCTGACTTTTTTTGAATAAGAAGGAAGGTCTGCAGGCTACTGTTTAATTCTGGGACTTTTTTGACATATTTAAGGGTCAACAGAAAGTTTAAAACATTTGTTTTGAATTGTGTCAGTAGTTAGTAGGATGTGATGGATGCATGTGCAGGTGTGTTGTATAGTTTGCATAGCAGTTGTTTCAAAACTTACAGGTCCAGACTGTACCTGTAAGTACGAGGAAAACTTGTATGTATACAATGTATGTATATAATGTGTGTGTGTATATATATATATATATATATGTATATATATATAACCATGTGTCAACTTGTTGAGGGCTTGTTGCTATTTTACTAACATGACTTGCAGAAGGTAACTTTCTACACAAATGTTGAGATTTTTGCCCAAATTGATCAACTACACCTCTAAATATCCATAAACATACTGCAGGCTGTCAACTATGAGAAGAAGTGGTCTGTGGGCTTAGTTGTACCCTCAAGACATGGATCATTTTCATACAATCATATAATAATCCTACAAATAAGGTTGTATTGATGTAAAATTCGGTTCACAAGTTTAAAGTTTTTTCAAGCACACATATAATGACTTCCATGAGCTCTGGCAGGTTCACATTGCTCTTGCACAGACTCACACGCTGGTTTGTAAAAAAAAAAAAACAACAAATGCTTGCTGTTGGAAAAAAGGTATAACTTTGACACATTATTTGTATTTTTTTGATTTAAACTCTTATGTTGCATCATAAAGAGTCAAAGTCTGAGTCTGCCAGTGTGATCAAACATGCACTGAAGGGTATGTAAGCAGGAATGAGCTCCTTTACCTCACATTTGAGCCAGTAAAGCACATTTGGTTTGATCATTTCAGTGGCAAAAACTGCAAAAAGACCCAGGTGAAAAAGGATCAAAGCTCACCTCTAACTTGTGAACCTCTCAGTTGGGGCTGTTGAGACTGCAGATCTCTAAGCCAATTTCCCCCATGTATCCCTGCAAATGTGCCTCTTCCCCTGTTGTAATCAAATTGATGCATGCAAGACTGCACAAACACTGTGCATGAAAGAGGGAAGAGAAAAGGAGAGAAAAACAAAATTAAAGTCCTCTGGTGAACAGCCTGCGGCCCTCTGGCTCCCGTCCAGCTCTGAATTTTATGATCCTTGAGCGGTCGTGTGAACGCCGGAACAGAACCGGAGCAAGTGTGCAAATCAAAGTCACTCTGGCAGGCCACACGGCCGGATAACAGACGCAGACATGATACAGTAACCTGCAGACCTGACAACAGTCACCAAACAGTCATGGACTGTTTATCCAGGTCATCAGTTCAGATGGACCTTGTGGCTGTCATTCAGCTCGTGGCTGTGAGATACAGTCATGCTTGTAATCAGCATCTTGCCTCAACAGCAGAGGCAAACAAGGCTCATTGTGAAACAAAATCAAATCATGTGGAGTCAAACATGCTTCCATCAAATCAACAGACATTATGAGCGGATGAGAAGCCTCACTCAGCACTAAACACTAAAGCCCTCTAGATGAGCACCATCATTTAAGGCTCAGACTTATCAGAGAAGCCGAATGTATCTCCTCAAACATCAAGGGTGCATTGTTTCATTAGCATTAATATCTCCAGCGTCTCAGATTAGAAGTGTTGTATTTAGCTTTAGGCTTTTCAAATCTTATGGAATGATGGAATCGCTGTTGAGTGCAGATATGTAAAGCGTGACTATCAAATAAAAGAGGCTTGTGCATGGCTCAACCTTACAAACAGCTCATAATTCAGTGTAGTCGAGCACCCGCCTCCTCTGCAACAAGAACAAAGAGACGTGAATACTGAAGTCTGCTCCGAACAGAAAAGATCAATACTTACACATGTGAGGGCATGGGGGAGATTGCTTCTCTGTCAGGATGAGGCAGCGCAGTATCATTAATTTAGATTTTATTTATTCAGTGGATCAACTGAATGTGAGGCCTCCTACAACACTCATACTTACACACATGAACCACTGGAAGCAAACAAGGTGGGAACTGTGTGTTATTTAAAATTTCCAAGGTCCAATCATTTCTCTATAAATAGATAAATTAATACATTGCTCTTTAACATTTGTGGGAGTAATGCCCAAATAACATCTAGACTTCAGCTTGAGCAGGACTAAATGTAAAGTAGCTATATGAGAATGCAAATGTGTTAAAGGTACTTATTAAATCAGTTTCATTATAAATGGCATAGTATGAGTGATACATGCTTTTATTTCTGCTTCTTTGGACTGATGCTCTTTATATGGTAAACCAGGCCTCCATCACATTGTCCAGTTGCTGCTGCTTGTCCTTTAACAGGTTCCAGGAAGAGTCCAGCCAGGCCATTGATTTCAGATCTTTAGATCATTATTTGATTAGATCCACACCACACTACATCGCTGATGGTTAAACAGGCAACATCCTGTCGAGATCTTTGAGGTCTGCAGAGCAGCCTCTCTTTGTCGTCCCTAAGGCCAAGGCTTTTCTGTTGTGGCCCCTAAACGATGAATTGAATCACTTCCTGAAATCAAAATTTCTCCAACCTTACCATCTTTTATAAAAACAAACTTTTACTCATTGGCTTTTAACAGATTGGCATGAGAGTGCTGTGGTCTTTGTTTTATGTGTTGTTTATTCTCTTCATTTGGTTTTCATTTTAACTCTCCTGTTTTTTTTGTTTTTTGTTTGTTTTGTTTGTTTTATTTTTTATGATTTTATAGTGCTTTTTTCACAGTTTTAATTGTTTGTTTTATCCATCTTAGTTCAGTTTGTTCTGGTTTATCTTTCTCTAATCATTTGATTGCTGTGGTAATGACAGTGTAGCACTTAGATAAACTGAGTTGAGATTTTTGCATTTGTTTAAAGTGCTGTATAAATACAATGGATTGCATGGGAGTGGGAAAAGAACATGATTCCTTTAGTTCTGTTTGGAGGAAGGTTGGCTTATCTGACTGTAAACCAGTGGTGCCATTTTTTAGAGTTGGGACACCACTGAAGCACTTAAAACAGCAAAGTCTTTGCAAGAATGTCATTTCAGGTATACCACATACCATGAAATCAGAGAGTCCTTCCCCTTAGGATTCTGCCAGTATTGGAAAAAAAAAATAATAATAATAATTCAGAGATATGAGGGAGGTTTAAAGTGGTTGTGATGACTTTGGTTAAAAAATTTTACTGTTTGGTAAGTGAGAAACAAAAAGACTCCATCAATAAAACGTGGGTGTTTAATAAACTAACATAACTTCATTAATGTTATTCACTGATAGTTTGAGAACAACTATCAGTCATCGCTTTCAGACGGTGATTTGGGGCAATACTTGTGTTTATTAAAGTCATGCTCAGACACAAAAATGAATGTCAGGGTTAAGAAAAGTCTGCTCAGAGCTAATGCCTTTGTAAATACAGACACAATGGAGCATTTAACAGTATTGATCTATTCTCTCGTTTTTACTCTGACATGAGAACACATTAATCATGCTTCCGTCAAAGTATAATTTGTTCTTTGTCTTCAGTTTTTTGTGTCCTGATGAAATATTCACAGTTTTTAATCAACAGAAATAAAATTAACCCGGTTAGAATAGAACATGGTTCTTGGCAACCAAGGCTGCCAACTCCTCCACAGTGTAACACAGAGGGATTAGTTCTTGCCCACCAAAAGTGTGTGAGGCCACATGAAAACCACCGGTAAGGGCCCTAAAACTCAACATTATTATCTAAATTTTCCTGCTGCTGTCATGACATATAAACATGGATCATCATTTAAAGACATAAACTTTATCAAGATAATAACCATGTTGCAAATTTCCATATCACAGTGTCAACCAGGACACTTGTTCACTGCCCAGCCCTATCTGATACACAGTCATGCTGCTACTTGGTTTGTTATTCCTAGCATTAGTTTAATAATGCATCCTGATATAAAAATATGAAATGAAGAATCCTTTCATGATTTTAGTTTTTCTGTGAAAAGTTTGAAGCAGCTACTGCAAGAATAAAACCAGTGCAGATACTTCCTGATGCTACAAAATACCTCCAGGTTATCACATCTGTGGAGAAAGAATTTTTCCTTTTCTGTTTTTGTGGTAAAGTCTTCAGTCAGACAGAGCAAAATCAGTCAGCATCAATATGCTATCTCCTTTTATTTTATTGTTAGAAGATACCAACCATTCAGCTGGTGGCTCTCCGGGGATCTATATCTGTTCTTTGAGCTACACGCTAACTTCAGCAAACTCTCCTGCTGTGACATGAAGTCCTGCTTTAGCTGGGATTGTCCCGATTTGTCTGGGATTTTCTCGGTTTCATGCTGGGTATCCCAAAACCCAGTTTTCTGTCAGAAAGAGTTTCTTTAGTCCCTGCAGATCTTCCAGAAACAGTTTGTGCTTGAAAAAAAATCTGATAACTGTCACCTATGTTTTTTCTTAATTGTACAGGGATTTACCTGTTAAATTTCTGGGCAGGGGGCACAAGTCTCCATAGGGGAAACATGTCTCCCATGGTCTTTGTATTGTTCATGTATGAGCACACGAATTGTAGAGAGACAAAGAAGGAGAGGAGGTTGGTAGGTGTTGTCTGAGCGTGGTGACTCATCTCTTCCAATCACTACACATAACAGCCTGCTGAATGGACCAGTTCCATGTGAGCTGCACACACAAACCTGTGTTCACATCAGCAATATGGAGATGCACATAGATCACCTCACACACAAACACACACACAATCACACAAACACACTGGTAATGTCATCATACAAACACTGCTCACTCTCTGTCCTCAGCAAACATTCACCAGCCCACATCTCTTTCTCTGTTAGGTTAACATCTCGTACTAAACAACGAGCAAGAACACAAATGCACTTCACAGATTCAGCTCTGTTAACTCATGAAAAAGACCACGTGCAAGCAACACAGAACAAAAAGCTGCCAAAAAAGTATCTTACTCAGTGGGTAAATACACCCATTCACATCTCTGTGTTGTCTTTTAAAAGCTCTCTTTCACAGACACAGCCGTTCACATCCACTATTTACTGTGCCACCTTGTCCACTCTAAGGGCCTGATCTACTAAGATCCAAAATAACTAGTGCTAAATTGAATGTGCAAACTAAAAGAATTGCACATGCAAGTAGTAGGCGTGTTGCAGGTGATCTACTATGACTGCGTGATAACAGCTGCAAAAGTGGTATGGACCACCCTCTTTAAAGGAGGATTAAGCGTGTGCTACCGGCTGTCACCATGGAGAGTTTGGGAGAGCAGAGTGGCCTTAAGTGAAAAATGAGTTTGAAGTCATAGAGTTGGAGGCAAATAAACACACTTGCAGTAACCTTTTTTGCTGTCTGCCATTTTGATGGACAAGGTCGTCACTTTTCCCTAAAACCCCATTTTAATTCCTTATTTTTAATTTTACTTTTTTGATTTCAATTAAACATAATCTAAATGACAGCATTCACATAGTTACACAGCTTCATCACCACCAACCTCTTATGTGAAGAGCAGCCCTTTCCACACCCCCGCGCAGCAACACACTGCCTCCAGTCATTTTAATGAGGGATGGACAGCAGACAGGAAGCGGTTTTGAACGCGGCAGTAGGACCCAGAAGTGGTTGCCACCCATGTGAATGCGCACAGATTTTGCCCTGCCGCTCGCAGTCTAGCGTGTTGAACTTTCTGGCCGCAGCTGCCTGGCAGCAGCCAATCACGTCGAAGGAGGGAGAGAACCTGGACATAGCAGGCTTCGTGGCTGCTTCACGGGTCAAAGCAAACAATGGAGGAGCTCTACAACACAGCTCTACCTTTGTATAAAGATAACAAGAAGAAAAACTGGGCAGGGGACAACATTTCTACTAAGTGTTTTTGGGGAGGGAGTGTTGTGAAGGGCTCTGCTGTGACGTTCACCGAATAACCTCTACGTCACTGCCACCATGCTTGTGGGAGGCGGTTTTCGGGGTAGTTGCCGCGCAGCAGTGTGAAAAGGGTTTTACAGTTACACACACAGACCGTGCAGGTACTTTTGTCATTTTACGCACTGAAAGCGTCACACTCTCCACGCACTGACAGCTCCTAAACTTGCTGTCAGTGAACAGTGATTCTTTCTTTACACAGGTTAAATGACCTCCTCCGCAATGCAGAGCGCAAAACAGAGAGAACTTATTTTACGCATGTGTCTTTATGAGGATGTTGGCACACTGGGTCGTCCCTCTTTTTCCAGTCAATCATAATGACAGACAGCCTCCAAATCTTTCCATCATTCATCAAAAAATTCAGTCAGTGACGGAAAATGTTTGGTTAATGGGACCCCTGTTTCTTTCCACAATGACCGCAGCCCTCTGTGCGTAATGGTGTGCCTGTTTTGCACCTGCCTTTCAAACGTGCTAAATTTAGACGCAAAAACACAGAGCACATTCAGTTGCGGGTTTGATGAATCTCATTGCGGGTGCCAAAAGGTTACACTTGCATCTCCTCCTCCCCATATTTGGCACGTTCTGATAATCAGCATGTGTTCTGCATATTCCTGAAGGCAAACACGCTAAATGGATTGCGTGTGCTATTTTGCTCATTTGACAGACGCAACCCTCGGTGCACCCTGTTAGTAGATCAGCTTTGCGCGCGCTATCAAGTTTGCATGTGCTTTTATAAATGCAACCCTAAGTGGATCAGGCCCTAAGAATTGGACATTTCCCATGTTGGGCATCAGACGACTCTGCTAACAGAGTCACCATAGAAACAAATGCTGAATGATATTAGGAAGAAAAAGTGATGACTGTCAAATCTCTGTGATGTATTGAAATAAAAAGTAAACAGAGAAAGTTGGCTCACATGAATACAGGAGGTTTTTATAGGATTCTATACGAGCAGTTAAGCACAGAACCTTGCAGTCATGATTGCAGAAACATGAATAGAGCTATAAATGGACAAATCCCTGTTAGCTTTTGCTTCAGTCACTTGCAACATGATTCTTATGGGTTGAAATGAAATGGAGCATTTTTTAAACACTTAATTTGCAGTAATTTCCCTGAGGGGAGCTGCTAGCTGAATTACATTTGACCGCTTAAAACATTGTGTGAGACTGTAAAATGTACACATGCTTAGCATTAAAACATTGTAAAGTTTTTCTTATCTATTGTGAAAAAGTTCAAACTCTCAAAATGTTTCAATAATAATATCAAAATATATTTCATATTATCTTATGATTCAAAATGCAGGGTTACTAGTAAAAGCACAGTTTCTGCAGTTTTCTGCATTAAAAAAAAATAAATCTTTGCAGGTGGAGTAAGGTGGAGTCTTGCACTTACATCCCTGAAAACAAAGTCTTTTGAAAAAAAAAAAAGAAAGAAAGGACGCAGCAACTTTGGCCTTCTTTGACTTTAGTGGAGTAAGCACTACAAGACAATCAGCTGAAATTTTGGCTTGGATGCCTGATTCTGACCAAAGTCACCAAAGGCCCAATTATCTGACTAAACCGTTTTAGGTGGTTGGCCTGTTGGCTATAAAGATGCTGTTTCATTTTCTGACTGCCAAGGTTTGGAGCAAGGCACGCAAACCTCAAACTGCTTAAGGTGTGCTTATTTGAGAGCAGCAGACCATCACTCTGCAAGGCTGATTATCCGAGGGGATGAGATGAAAATTTTCTGGAGACTAACCACACAGGGGAGCCCACTATGGTTGAGAAAAATGTTCCATCCTCAATTTAGGCAATTCTGACCACATTTAACCTTTGACCTTAACATTGATATTTCCTATTAAAGAAAAAAATACACATTTATTTATACGCCATGAGGTGATTTAACTCATAGAATATGCTGCCTGTCGGCAGGCTAGAAAGTTACATTTTAGCCAAAGGCCGGCACCAACATTAAGGGGCTCAGTGGCTTTAATAAAGGGAATAGGGGCAATGCTTTATCTCATTAACTTACACCTAAAAGGCCCCTGCTGGGTCTCAGGGGCCTGGCTGCCTCTGCGTGCAGCCCGGTTACTCTGACATATCTCCATATAAGGACGTTTCATGTTTCAGACCATGGGCTCTAATTTCCTGGCGCAACTCAGGGTGGCGCAGCCTGGCGCACCCCCCGCAGTGGTAATTTCGTCCAGGGCACCTCCGTGCGCAGCCAATTTGGCAATTTGGTAGACCGGCTGTGCTGAGATGGGTGTGACGGCGCACCAGGGGGAGGTGTCCACAGACTCAGCTTGGCGCAGTGACAATTTCGTGCCAAAAAAATGTGCGGAAGGTGTGCTGAAAGCCCGCCAGCTCCAACCTGGTCTTTTCTCAGCGCAGACGAGGCGCAGCCCGGGCAGTGGTAATTTGGCTGACAAACGCACAGAGCGCACTCGTCACCAAAACCTCACAGGCAGGTATCCAGAGTGTCAGGCACATTTCAATTCAATAAACAATCACAGCAACCACTATTTAATGTAACCGTCTGAACCAGCACATACATTTGTATCAATATTAATTGTCCTGTCACATCTGATGTCAGTTCAGAGACGTTTGTCATAACTAACGAGTTCACATCTCTCAAACCAACCACAAACAGCCACATCATCCGATACGGGGTATCTGGCTTCTGTCATCTCATGAAATCAAATAGAAAGGAAAAAAGAGAGAGACGCTCGCTGAATAAATAACTCGGTGTCTTAAGAATTTACCAGTGATTGCCCATATTTCTCTGTTTTAATCTTTATTCGTAACGTGATCTAAAAAGATGGAGTAGCCTACATTATTGCAAGGAGGATGAGGAGGAGATATATTTTCACCTAAGGCGCTGCTTTTTGGCGATGACAGACCAGGAATGCGGGTAGATCACAAGCATGATGGATGGATTAGCCTGCTGCTGTGTTTAATTACATGACGCGTCGTGTCCTCCGATGCGCGGCCCGGTGGCCCCTGCGCTCTCCCAATTGCTGCAAAAGTTACAGCAGCTCTGACCTTCTTCGCCACCAAGGTGAAATTGTCACTGTGCCTCGCCCGCGGCGCATTTAAAGGCGAGGAGAGGCGTTCATTTGATTGATGAAGATCACACTTGGCTGTGTTAAACCCACTCAAGCCTACTCTCCTCCCTCTCTGCCATTTGCGCCAGTGGGAGAGACGGAGGCGTGGGTGCGTCTCCCTGCGCCAGACTGCGCCGTGCACGAAACTTGCAAAATGCCTTGGACGGCAGGTGCGCCCCGCCTGCGCCTGGTCTACGAAATTAGAGCCCCATGTGTGTTAAGCACTTTTAAAAAACATACTGTGTACAACAGACAATTCATGGATGAATGAAAAAATACCCCGTTAGACATAACTTCACTGATCTAACACAACTGTTCCTAAAACAGCCATTTGAGGCTAATTGATGGTGGTTGCCATACTGGAAATACTACCAATCAGTCAATCAAAAGGCAACAGGTGGAGACATGGAGCTAATGTAAGCCTTTTGCTTTCTAGCTAACAGTCAACCCAGCCATTCTCCATGAATTCACTGTTCGCACAGCTGTATAGATCAGGATTATGAAAATGTCCATCTATCATCTATAATGCTTATCCCATATGGGGTCAACAGAAGGGCGGAGCCTATCTCAGCTTTTAATCAACTAAACACAAGTGAACACTCTGCACTGGTCATAAATCATATACAGGGCTGCCATGGAGAGACAAACTAGACACATTCACACCTGCAGGAATTTTTCTTTCGTGTTTAATTGCTTTGTTGCATGTCTGATGCTTGTTGGACAAATGGTTTACTTACTGGATTTCTATGTTTTCATGATTGAAAAAGAAAAGAAAAAAAAAAACTTGGTATTATTGTACATGTAGGTTCTCAGTCATCCAGGTCAATGCAGATCTTTGTGGCAACTGGACAGGTCAATAATACAGGAACACCACTTCAACTTAAAACACTCAAACCACAAAATGAGGACTTCTTGGTTCTGGTTGATGATTTATTGCATGCAAATTACTTTTTCATTAGCAGTTGTATGGAATTAATCCTTATTGCTATTGTCCTTTATATTTGTATGAAATGTAATGCAATCATGAGTCATGAATAACTGTATATTCTGAAGTGCAGAATATATTTTTGTTGTTTGCATTTCCAAAATTCATAATTGTGGAATTAAAGCCCAACATTTAGCTACATGAGATGTACCGAGGCTCTCGTCTTGCAAGCAGATGGCCAGGGTTCCAGTTCAACCTACAGGTCCTTACCCCTGTGTAATTCCTGGTCCTCTCTCCGCTATTTCCAGCTCATTTGAAAGCATTATGTGCTCAAAAAAACAACACAACCCCTCACTAGATTCCTGAATTGCCTCTCTCCGGCTCTTTTGCTGCAAAAACACAGCATTCACCACATATTGGACTGTTACTGCCGTGTTCTGTCATTGTGATGGCATTTAGTCCCCGGACAATCAGCTGCTGAGAGTATGGAGGGATGAGCTTTAGAATGAAGGCAGTGGACCGTGCAAAAACTAAATGCATGAAGAATGTGGTGTGTAATATGGTATGTAACAGGAGGCAGCTTGTAACAGAGCATTTAATGAAAAGCAGTGATAGGGGAGAGGGAGATGAAGAGTGATTACAAAGACAAGAAGAAGAGAGAGAAAAGAAGAGGAGCTTTCTCCGTCTCTTTGTCCCCATCCACAATGCAATTTTCCTCCTCCTTTTGATTACAGATTGCTTGCTGCGATCTCAGCTAGGCTCCATTTTACCATCTGACAGTTGTGGTATCTGTGCCATTTAGACCAAAGTGGACGCTCCATCTCCTGCACCAGCAATTTACATGTTTGCATCTCATTAAGGCCATTTGAAAGAGCGAAGGCGAGACGTCAGGCGGTGAGGGAGGAAAGAATTTCAGCTCCCAGATTAGTTTTCACCTCTGATTCCAGAGCACATCGCTCACCATGTGCAGGGGGAATTCTGGATGGAGATTTTCAGGCAAGCTTTGAATATGAAGCAGAGCTACACAAATGTCCACCTTTAAATGTGTAATTCAGCCTGACATGAACATTTTCAGACGTCCTCACCCACCCTGACGATCATGTTAACCCTCATGGCAACAGCTCAAGGATGCACGAGGAAAACATGCCAATCAGCCCAGCGACAGACAATGGAGAAAGCCTTGTTCATCTATTTTTGAGAAACTGTGCCAAGATCCATGGAGCTCATACTGATGTGTGGTTCTGCTGCAGAATAAGGAGCTTGTCAGCTCAACTTCACACAACTTTTTTTAATCAGTCTACACTACTGCCCTACAAAGGCAAAGTGAAGTATCTGCAAAAATGCCAAACGTGAAAAACAGCTTTTTGTGTGGTTTTTTTTCACCAAGTGAAAGTGTGAAATCATATTTAACTACCAAGTGTATGATTTATTAGATTAAAGGGAAGGGAATTTAATACATAGTGTATATTGATATTCGTGCTAAATTTGGCAGTTTTATAGGCTATTCTGCACTTTGCCTTTGTTTTATTGCAGTATAATTACATGACCATACAATGATGCACTGTAGTATGTGCAGTAAGTACGTCCATTTCACTTCGTTTTTTTTTTTTAAATAATAGTTGGCATATTAATTTTAAATATTGGTATATTATTTTTGCTGCACACACCACTACTGCCAACACCGAATGTGTAGTTATCGCCTCCTTAATGATGACAAAAAGCAACAACAGAACGATAGAGTTATCTATGTTATCTAAATCTTTTATTATCAGAACAGTGTTTATTTCTCAAGCATTTCATTTGTGACTTCACACGAACACAAATAAAACATATAATCAGACTATCAGACATTATAACAACACTCTATATTGTGCTCTAATACAAACTGCAGTAAGTGCAGTTACTGCAGTTTGCCTTGGTTTATCAGTTTAACAAATGACAGTATCTCACAGAAATGAAGCAGGAGCCCTATGAAACTTTAAGAGATTGAAGAGCAGATGCTGCACTTTTGATTAGTGCAAAAAAAATAAATGGATAAATAAAAAACTGCAGATACTGTGCTTTACCTTTGTAGGGCAGTAGTGTCATGTTTTACTTCAAGCAAAACACTAGTTGGTCAAACTCAAAACACATGCAGCTCGACTTTATTTGCAGCTTTTCTTTTTGGACAGCTGATTTCATGTCTGTGTTTAGACAGATCCATCACAAAGAGGTCTGGGCTAAAAAAATTGATCTTGGTCTGCAGAGAAACTGACCACTCAGAGATGAGGAGAAACAGGTTGGAGCTACAAACATGACTATAGCAGAAGGCAACTGCAAGCCTGTAAACAATGGGCTCTAATTTCGTACAACAGGGTGTGTCCATGGCATTTTGCAAGTTTCGTGCACGGCGCAGACTGGCGCAGGGAGGCGCACCCACACCGTCGTCCTTCCCACCGGCGCAAGTAGCAGAGAGGGAGGAGAGTAGGTGGGAGTGGGTTTAACACAGCCGAGTGTAATCTTCACCCATCAAATGAACGCCTCTCCTCGCCTTTAAATGCGCCGCGGGCGAGGCGCAGTGACAATTTCTGGCTGGCAAGCTTTCAGAGCAAGTTCCGCGCGTTTTTTTGGCACGAAATTGTCACTGCGCCAAGCTGAATCTTTCGACACCTCCCCCTGGCGCGCCGTCACACCCATCTTGACCGGTCTACCAAATTGCCAAATTGGCTGCGCACGGCCGGACAAAATTACCATTGCACGGGTGTGCCAGGCTGCGCCACCCTGAGTTGCGCCAGGAAATTAGAGCTGCTGAGGAAATGATAAAAATGGATGCTGCCTGCCATGACATCAGCTTGATCAGAACTGAAAGCATTAATTCCTTTATGGAGAACAATGGACAATACTGAAAATATTTTTACATGGTAAAGATATTTTTGCCCTACTAATGAGGTTTTGGCTAGAGGTTAATATACAAGCTGTCTTGTGTTCTGAACTTCTCAGTGGCAGCGCCCATCTTCTACATCACCTGACTGACCCGCAGTGGGTAAGATTGAAAGAACAATCTTCCAACCACCCTCTCTATATTTTTTTCAAAAGATTCTACCCTTCTGAAACATGTCCTATTGACTGTTTCCCCAACAAAATAATGAAATACATCCTGTAGATATATGGAACCGTCTTGGCATCGGTGGCCAGCCTGGAAAATTGCTCCACCACCAATTGGAATGCCTAGAGTGAGAACCCAGCTTCATCAGTCACATGTTGATGTGTCCTTGGGCAAATTTCTTTACCGTAAATTGATGTGCTAGCTTCATTGCTGTCATTGGGTGAATGTGAGAGTGAACGGTTGTGAATGAGAAGATCTGACTGATAGTGTAAAAGTGCTCTGAGTAGTCATACAGACTAGAAAAGTACTATACAAGATAAGGTTGATTTACTTTCTATTTGTTCTGTTAGGTCAAGCAGTAGCCAAATTATATCGACGCACCCTGACCATCAACATCCTGTGCTGGCTGTTCTTACTGGAGTTCAGTCAAAGACCAAAATATATATTTTTATATTTTATATATATTTTTGGCTGAACAGTAGGGAAAACTGCTTGTTTGTGGGCTTTAATAGTAGAACATTACATTTATGCTGTCCGGTCAGCTCACACTTATTGGCCTTGCAGAGATTGAAGCTTGATGTAGCGCAACATGGAGTTGTCATTATCAAATATGTTTGAAATGTATAGATTGAGACTGGATGAGCTTTGACCAGATTGTCAGCTCTAATAAAGTTGTTTTGATGTCAAACTTTTTAGGATTATTACTATTATGAATTGTTGAATGCAACAAGCAACTTGCATTCCACTTTGTCAGTCCCTGAGAGGCAAATTAGGACAAAAATCTGGCAAAAATACATCTGGTGTTGGGTCAGTTTAGGACAGCTGGTCTTCTCTTCTCAGCTGATGTCTCATGGTTGTGGTGAGTCTGACATAGCAAAGTAGTTTTTTGTGTTTGAATATATACATACATAGGTGTATATATATATATATGTATATATATATATATATATATATATATATATATATATATATATATATATATATATATATATATATATATATATATATATATATATATATATATATATATATATATATATATATATGTGTGTGTGTGTGTGTGTGTGTATATATATATATATATATATATATATATATATATATATATATATATATCTTGCTTAGCAAAAAATGAAAAAATATGGCAAATGTAATCATATTATTTATTTACACCAGTATGAATATCACCTTTACATTTTCAAGGCAAGATTACTTTTTAAAATGTCATTTACAAGAGTGTCCTGGCCAAGACAGGCAGTACCATAGTTATACTTTTGTGTTCTTCTTTCAACTCAGCACTCTCTAAACATTCTTAATACTGATAGGGAACTAATTAAGTTAAGGTCTTACTTTTTTTTCCGCTGTACCGAGGCAATGGCGATCATCAGCAATGTACTGATGTGACTGGCCTCCTGATGGTAGTTAACCCTTTGGGCGCCAGAGTTTTTTCAAGAAAATATTAAATTTTGCTATCAATATTTGAAAAGGCTGTAGTTTGAAAGTGGTTTGAGATAAAGGCAGACCGTCAGTGAGAAAAATCTTCAGTATGTCTCAAAATTTGGGATGGAAGTAAATTCACTCATCTAATTTGCATATTATGACGTCATCAGATGGCGGCCATATTGGTAAATATTCAATTTTGATATCAAAATTTCAAAAGGTTGTAGTTTGTAAGTCGTTAGAGATAAAGGCAGACTGTAGTTGAGAAAAATCTTCAGTATGACCCAAAATTTGGAATGGAAGTAAATATACTCATCTAATGTGCGTATTATGACATCACCAGGTGGCAGCCATATTGGAAAATGTACGTAAATGATGTGACATGAGAGCTTTCATCTCAGGGACTGTAACATCATACCAGTCATGAAATCTGGAGTTTGGTTTGGGGTTTTCCCTCTAAGAACTGGCGGGCATATCTGTTTGTCTCATTTGTGATTAGGCTCCAGAATTCACTATCCAAAACATAGATAAGAAATCACTGGGCTCAAAATTTGTCAGATCCCTGTCTCCACCATACCCAACAGGCCCATCAAAATGTCTGATCCACTTTTGGTACTCTTCCTCATCCCTAAGTAAACCCAGGGCATCATTATTGTAATTTACAGGCCGAGCATGAACGTCCCACCGCTATTTTGACTGTGCTTTTCATCTCCTGGCTTCTCCCTCGTCTGCCGGCTCCACGGTTTTTTTCATTCCTGCTACCACTGTCATTTTTTGCGGTGTTTTGAGCTCCCCTTTTTCCCAGACCACGTCCCCTCCTCGGCACTTGCCGATTACTTTCACCCCGGCCACGGAGAGGCAAAGCATCGGCCTCGGTTTGTGCTGCTTGGGGACTGTCATGGCGCACGGACCCGGTGCCGCTGTGCGCATACGCGCCGCCAATTTCGTCCTCACTGGACGACTGAACGTCATCTCAGAGGGTAAATATTCTCAGAATCAGAGTCAGCCGGTACTTGACGAAGTACTCTCAGCATTGTTAGTACTCTAACTCACTCTCTATCTCGCTCTCACTCTCTCTGTGCGTGTCTCTCCCTCTGCTCCGCTTTACAGCCACTCGCGCGTCTCCCCGATCTGGTGTGTGTGTTTCAAACTAAATTTACGCCAAAACTTTTAATAGAAACACACCCACAAATGCTCCTCAGATTAAAGTAACACATGTCCACTATCTCCTGATGAAAAGTGATAACACTATTCAGCACTATATATGCAGCTATGGCCTGTTTCATCCAGTAATGTTGCTTGTCGCAATTTTGCGACTTTGGTGCCTAAAGGGTAAAGGGCAAACAACGTGCAGCGGCAGTGACAACGTCTTCTTCTTTGAATTTTAAAAGCCCTGGTGTGTAAGATTCCGGCTTTCAGCTCTCTAGTGGCCTCTATGGACGTTGAGTGTAACTGCACTGTTGTAAAACAGAGCGCCTCACACCAACGTGCATTTGTTGACATACAGAGGGAGGAGAAGCGAGCTGACAGGACGTCCTGAGAGACAAATAAACCATGTGGACTGATAAGGTAAAGTCTAATCATGTTTCTTTTTGAATAAATCACTTTTCAAGCAACATATATATATATATATATATATATATATATATATATATATATATATATATATATGTGTGTGTGTGTGTGTGTGTATATATATATATATATATATATATATATATATATATATATATATATATATATGTGAGAGAGAGAGAGACAGAGATACAGAGAGAATAAGGAGTATGGCTTCAACCTGCTCTGTATTAAAACCTCTCAAGGTAACATTTGTTAGAATTTGGCGCTGAGCAAATAAAAACTGATTGACTGAATCATTGACTGATTGACATATTTGGCAAATAAAAATAAATTTTCTGGAAAGCACATATGAGAGATTGCATTCAGAGGCAAATGGTGAACATAATGTCAGACAACCTTTGGCCTTTGACCTACAAAATTGAATAAAGTCATGTTTCAGAAGACAAATGTGTCAATTTCAACAAAAATCCCTAAAAAGTGTTTCAGATGCTGCATTCACAAGCAAACATGACCTGAGAACTCCACAGCCTTGACCTATGACTCTCAAAATCTCATTTTATACTTGTGGCATGTTGGGCATTCGTGCGAAGCTTGAAGAGAATCCTTCCAAACATTTTGGTAATTTTAGTTTGGTGTCAAGGACAGCATTTGTGCCAAATTTAAAGAAAATCCTCTCAAGAATTGTTGTGGGTTTGCACAATGCTCCCAAGTACAAAATAATGATGTGATTATTGACCTCGAAATTTGACCCATGACCTTCAAAATCGTATCATCTGATTCTCAAGCAGAAATGGATGTTTGTACAAAGTTGGAAAAAAATTGTCATAGCATTCTTGAAATGATGTGTTTGCATGTAAGGGATGAACAAGAGACTTCATGACCTTGGCCTTTGACTCATGATCTTCAATCTTGTGACTTTATCACTGTATCTGAAACTCATACAAATGCATGATTATTGTAAAATTGTGTTTACAAAATTGCTTTCTGCAGCAATGGATAGACATGAGCTCTGTGGCTCTGATCAATGGCCTTTGACCTCCAAAATCTAATTACCTTATCTAAAATTCATTCACCAGATTTATCTCACCCAAAATAATCCCCTTTCAAGCCATGTTCATGACCCTTATGCAACATTTTATAACCCTGTCAGTCTTAAATTCAGATTATTATTTTCCACTTTGATTGTGTATGATAAAGACTGAAGGCTTTATTTGAGGCCACAATATTATTAATGCAGTTCCTGCCGTGCTGTTGCCTCTTCATTTCTCCATGTACAGCTGCAAAGCAAATGCGCAGAAATTCAACAGTAAAGTATGAGTCAGCTTGGGGTCTCCATCACTGATTGTTTGAAAAATTGAGTTATAGGAGCAGCTTCAATATGATGCTCCCATTGTTGCTGATTGTGTTTTGTCTGTGTTGCAATTTTCTGTTCATTTTCTGAATCCATTCTTCTCCCACAGCAGCTGTTTCACTCCCAGCTGTCCACAGAACAAGTCCTTTATTTGAACAGACTCTCCAGAGGTTTCTGCATGTGTTCAGGTTGTTTGAGGACTCACACCTTGTTGCTATAATAGATCGTTTGTGGTATTGGGCAATGCAAATAGCTTACCTTGACTGGAAATATATCCTTTCCCTTTCTGAAGTTCATTTCTGCTTTGAAACGTCTCTTTGCTTTTGTGATGGGTCAGAGCAGTAGACAGATACCGCCTTCTGGGTGTTTAAATCTTCTGATGGTGAGAAAACACCCAAGGAAAAAGCAATCACTTTGACCCTTTAAGGTGATCTTTGGCCTTGTTTGTTGTTTATCTCAGTTACTACAAAATAAGTATAATAAATGATTCTACTTTTCAGCCCATTGCAGTCAGATTGCATATCAACAATCAACAGGTGTTCATGAGTGCAACAGGCTCAACAAGTTTCCAAAGTGACAGAGCAAGTGTTACTCAAAATAATTAATAAACAGCAGAAAAAAGTGCACTTATAGTTATCAGATCTGGGTACACTGAAATAAGTGTTATTGTGTAAACACTAGCGATGCGATATGAATGCATTTTGTTGTTTTTTTGTACAAACAGCTTTCATTCATCATTGCACTTTTCCCTCTATATTTTCTGCATAAATTATGTGTATATATATATATATATATATATATATATATACATATATATACATATATATATGTGAAAAGTGACCAGCATAAATGAATACAACTCCTATGAAAAGCAATGTATTAAATCAATATCTAAATGAAAAAAAGAACAATTTCCAAAGTTTTGACAAAGCTGAGTTTAAGATAACATAAGATGAAAATAAGGGTAACATGATAACTAAAATTTAGCTTTGCTCCCACCCTCTTGATTGGGGTGTACTCATTTTTGCATCCTGATCTTAAATTGAAAAAAATACTTGTTTGTTTACAACTTAAAAAATCTTGTTTGCAATCAATGACCCACATATGGGAGAGTATTTTGTGGTATAGAATGCCATAGAAAATGTTGATTTTGAAAAGGAAACTAAAGGTTTTCTGACAAATCTGAAGGGGGATACTCATTTATGCTGAGCTCCGCATATATATATATATATATATGTATATATATATATATATATATATATATATATATATATATATATATATATATATATATATATATATATATATATATATATATATATATATATATATATATATATATATATATATATATACATATATATATACACACACATATATACATATATATACACACACACACACACATATATATATATATACACACACACATATATACATATATATATATATACACACACACACACACGTATATACATATATATATATATATATATATATATATATATATATATATATATATATATATATATATATATATATATATATATATATAAAACTCAATCCCAGGTTGATGAGAAGTGTTTTTCTGACTTGAAGTTAAAGAAAGAATTCTGGGAATAAAACAATTTTGGGAATAAAAATACAGTTTTTCCTCATCACTGTCATGCCCTTTCCTGTGCTCTCGTAGCATTTGCCTGAAACTTCTCAGAATGGAACAGAAAAAAACAGCCCTCCAATGTGCGAGGACGTTGAAACCAAACTGCTCCAAAAACCCAAACTGAGACCAAAAATTGAGGTAAATACTCAACTCCTGTGCATTGTTGCATCCTTAGCTCGACATGGGAGATGATTATTTTGGTGGAGACACATGATACTCTTGCCCTAATGAACAGACAAAAGCTCACTGAAGAGACTCTTACTTAACTCACGTCTTGATGCAGCACTGATTAGTTACAAAATCTAATACAGCCTGTCCTGAACTTTGGGTCCCAACCCAAAATGGGTTGTGGGCCTGTTTTCATCAGGCTGCAGATTCACAGAGTAAAATCACTGAAAAAACTGTGTGAGGAGTGATCCTGTTCTCTCCCCAATGGTGAAGCCCAACTACACTTCCCCTGGCCACGCCATGCCAAGTCACTAAGGTCTGGATATGTAGGTAAGGAAGTGCTGTGACAGTGGGGGTGCTCCCCTGACCCTTGCTGCCAGTGCATCCAAAACATTTTGTGAGTGCCTGGCTGTGAGGGGCAGGGAGACTGTGCCACTGTCATTGTCACAGTTTTCTCTTTATATTAGCAAAATTCATCCAAACATTTACTGAAGTAGCTCGTATGGTTGCCGCTGTCAGATGGGCTGCTCTGATTATTTCAGAAAATGCTGACCTACTGGGAGAATGGTCCAAAAGAGAGAAATCATCTGGTCAGCAGTAGTTCTCAAGATGCCTTGTTAGTGCCAGAGGTCAGAGGAGAACAGTGCAGAGTGGTTTCAGATAAAAGAAAGACAACCGTTTCTTAAATAACTACAAAAGACCATATCTGAACACTCATCACATCCAATCTTGAAGCAACTGCACCACAGCAGCAGGAGACCACACAAGGTTCCACTCCTTACAGCTGAGAACAGGAAACTGAGGCCACATCACACATTCTTTCCAAACTTTGATAACAGAAGACAGAAAACTGCCTCCTGGTCTGATAAGTCTGGATTTCTGCTGCCACATAAAGATGTTCGGGAAGGAATTTGGTGTGAACATCATGAAAGCACGAATCCATCCTGCCTTGGATCAGCAGTTCAGGCTGCTGCTGGTGGTGTATTGGTGCAGGGAATATTTTGCTTTGGGTCCCTTAGTACCAACATTAGCATGGTTTAACCCCCACACCTGAGCAGTGTGGTTGATGATGTTCATCTCTTTATGACCACATCTTCTGCTTCAGGACAACACTCACAAAGCTTACATCATCTCAAACTGGTTTCACATGATGCTGAGTTCACTGTACTCCAGTGGCCTCCACAGTCACCAGATGTTAGCCAAAAAGAGCACCTTTGGGATGAGTTCAAACTGGAGATTTGCATCAGGGATGTGTGCCACCAAATCTCCAGCAACTGTGATGCTACCATGTCAATATGTACCAAAATCTCCAGCACCTTGTTGAATCTATGCCACAAATACTTAAAGAAGCTCTGAATGTAAAAGGGGGTCTACAGCTGGCACTGGCAATGCGTTCCTAATAAAGTAACTGTTGTGTATTGAAGGTAAAGACATCATGCACAAGTGATTTATTCATCTATAGGCCATGGAGTTATTCAAATACTGAAATTGGGGGTAACTTCCATAATAAAGGCGATGCTGTCTTGGCTTAAAAAGTATTAAAACTCTATCAGTACAGCTTCAAATCATCTAAAATAACTACATTTAACATCACCTCTGATGTCTACCCCTGACATTTAAGTACAAATTAGCTAAATAACTGCAAAAGCATGGAGGATGCGTACTGACAAATATCTCCTTCAGAAGAATGAAACTAAATTTGATAGATTGCCCTCCAGGTGTTTTTTTTTTCTTTTTCATGATTGATTTATTTTCAAGAAAAGGGCTAATCGAAAATATCCTTGGCAGCTCTTTTGTTGCCAAGGAGAAAATTTCATCCTTGATAACAGCAAAATATTTATTTTGACATCACATTGCAAACAGGCTGTGAGCCTCAAACTCGAATCTGAAGAGCTACTTGTAGACCTTGCCAAAAGACAGAACTAGCCGAACATTTTGCTATCACTTCCCCTTCAAACGGCACATATTGTGCTGTCCTTATCTTTCTCTTAGGAGTGCACACAGGGCCACACTGCATCAAGAGCTGCTCCTTAATTACAAGCCTAGCTAACAGCAACAGCTGCTCCACACCCTTACTGTAGATTGAATTAATATTTAACCACAGGGCACGGCTCTGCTCCTGCTGTGTGCGGAGGAAAAACATGCTCTCTTTTTTATCCAAGAGGTTAAACAGCAGAGGTCATGACTATTGGTAGAGGGGGCCAAGATGTGTAAATAATTACTGCTAAAAGATTATACATGCAGTATGTTCATAATGCTATCAGGGAGCTCTCAATCTAAAAAATAAAGAGATGATGAAAATAGAGATGACGCCAGAGTGACATCAGCTGTTTGGTTACTGGAGACAGCCTTTGAGTAATCAGCAGTGGTGACTATGTTGAAAACACTGTCTCAAACTAGCTTTTGGTGCACCCAGTAAAAGACAAAGAGGTAGAGACTGGCAGCTCCAGACAAACAGATGCATGAGCTTACAGTGGAATAAACTAGGGTGACCATATTCTGAAACCCCAAAACGAGGACCCTCAGCAGCATGTGTTGCATCATGCAAGCTCAATTTCTTGACAGGTAAGTACATTGGAATAATGCCAGTGGTCCAGTGCAGCGCTTCATTATAAATATTAAAAAGAAACCTCATAAAAATACCTAAATAACACATACTTTAGTTACCTATTTATTTTTTTAAATTTTACTGCAGATTATAAACCACTGCAACATATAATTCAGTTTGCCAAGACATACACCATCAAGACCACAAGTGTTGCCATCACAGTGAATGAATTACAGGTATTTTTCGACTGGATGAACAAACTGATGAGTAGCCAAGCCTTAGTAATGCTACTACATAGGCCCATCCAAGAGAAAACATTGACAAAGAAGTAAATGTTAGACTAATGCTGTCAGATGCTTCACCGTGTCAGTAATTTAGTAAGTAGTTAGTAATGACAGTGGCACCAAAAACATTTCTGCTGATCCTCACATAAATTACTGAGTGAACTTGATCAGTATATTAGTTTCTTTGATAGAATGACTTGGCTGATGGTGACAGCTGATAATGATCCTGAAACTATCAATAAAAAATGTACTAACAATTAAATGACAAAAAAAACACGAATGGCAGAATTATTGATCCAAACACACAATAAATTAAGCCTCTCATTAATTTGTAGATTTTCTTACTGGCAATGGGGTAGGGACAAAGATTCTATTAAGGTATATAAACAAACATTGAGTGACATTTTGGTGCAGGCTGTGCAGTTTTTCTAATTTAGATAAAATTTCAGGTGTTGTTTATGGGTTCAGGGTCTAAAATATAAAGTTTATATCTCACAGTTTTCATAGGATGTAAACAAGCGTCACTTGGTTGAGATAAAGTAGAAAAAAAAAAAAAAGCCTTTTCTACAGTCAAATGCTGTCATCAATGCTAACTGACAACCTTTTTGACCACCAACCTATGACCCTTGTTTTGAGTTATTCATTAAAAACCTGCTTTTTAATACGAAACAAAAGAGCTAGCAGGGGTTGGCAAGACCTTTTAACAGCAATATACATAAATATCTTTGCTGGTGTCTGTCTGTTTGTCTGTTAGAAAGATAACTCAAAAAGTTCTGAACAGATTTTGATGAAATTTTCAGGTTATGTTGGCCATGGCCAAAGAAGAAGTGCTAACTTTTTATTGATAATCTGAATCCAGATGTGGACACAGGAATTTTTGATGATTTGGATCTGGTTTGTTTATAATCCAGCATTTACTCTAAAGTAGATAAACCTTGTTTAGCAATGATGTGTTTAAAAAGATTCCTTAATTAAAGAAACCAGCAGATACAGGCGGGGGGCTCATACGACAGGGGTAATTAATTAATTAAATATTAACATTGTCTATTTTCTCTTAATTTTGACCTGCGTGGGGTCAAAGTTTATGTTGGTGCACTGATGCCACATCTCTATCAGCACTCTTGCCAGCCAGAGCCCATACGGTGTCACATGTTCAAAAAGGAAATCACAAAAGTGTGAATGTTGAACACGCCAGATTAGTTTAGGAGATACAAAATTATAAAGGATACACTTAAGAGTAATGTTCTTATAATACATGTTACTGAAAATTATTGTCAGGAATCATTACGTGTTAAAAGTAAAGATACAGTGTCATATGTAGCCTATTAAAAGCATAATAATTATTTTAAGATAAACTATAGAATTGATATTTCACAAAAACGTCAATCCCAAAAAGTAGTCCTCTATAATACTCCTCATGTTTCTGGTTGCTTCCAGGCTAAAAAAGGCCCCTGGTGTATGAGCTGTGTGTCTTGAGGCCATGAAGCTACAGGAAGTTACATGTAACCAGAGGAGCATTGGTGATGGAACTTGCAACCAAGGTCCACATCAAGTCAGCTGGATGAAACTCTTTCTAATCAAGGCCTGGCAGATGCAGCGAGCAGGAAATGGACGGACAAAGGCGTGCAGCCTGGGAGCTGCCACCTTGGCTGACAACAGAGGTGGACACACAAACAGACGGTCATCCAAACAGTCACACAGCTAGCAAGCCAGCGTGCCACAGGGCAGGATTACTTCCTACACTTTCCTAGCAGAGGGCAAAAAAAAAAGCTGTTAATGTGTTTGTCCAGACCGCCCATGTGTTGTTTAAATGCGACGGTGTCCATTTCTGGTAAATACAGAGCATTAAATACGACTAACTGTCAGAAAGCAGAGATAGGAAATCAAACAGAAGCACAGAGAGACAGAGAGTATTTACCCAGCATGCCCTCATTTCTACCGCGCTGTCTCCAGGGCTCAGGGAGGGTCGCACAGTCAGCTAGGCAACAGCTGGTGAGGGGGTGGTGGGGGGAACATTTGGACATGGACACTCTCAGATCAGATGCCACATTATGAAGTCAAACACTTCTGTCTTTTATCATGGCTGGTATAGTGCGAGTCCTGACAGTGTTTTTACACATGAATCAAGTGTGTCAGATGGCTGCTGTCACATGAAAAAGGACAAGCAGGCGTGTGTCATTTCAATTCTGTGACTAATGGCCAACTGATTGTGAGTAAAAACAGGGGTCTTATGCAACTGTTAAAGACCTCTGCAACACACCGTATGTGCGTTTCAATGCCAGGAGGCTCTCAGTACAGAAGAAACACTAAAGTTGATGTGTAGAAATGGGCTGCAAGCCAACAATCCATCAAACTTTGTCACGATTAGTATTGTTCTTACCCTGACCAGGGGTGAATCCCGTGGGAGCTTTACATTGACAACAGAAATAGTGAACATGTTTGAACAGGGACCACTATCATTTCCAGCTTGTCCCACGCCAATGACTCACTCCCCAATCAATTTTTGACATCAAATTTGAGGAAGGAAGCTCACTTTGGGTTTTAAACTTCACCAACACGTGATTAAATCTGATTTTCTTTTATATCATTGATTTTTTCTATAAAAAAGAGTAAATGGATGAACTTAACTAAGTAAAACTAAACTAGTAAACCATAGTTTGGGTTTCATCCATGATTTTTACACAATAAGCGTGAAAAGCCGTTTAAACTGATCTTCCTGGTCTGCAGGATCCACTCTGTAGGGGAAACTGGGATACTTACTTTCTTACTTGCATTTGAACCAGGAAAGGCACTAACAGCTCCTTTATCATCTGATGCTCATCAATAAAACAAAATTTACTGTTATTGTGTTTACTCACACACAGTCAGAGTATTTTGTTGAAACTGTCTTCTTGATTCATATAGATTTGTTTTTATGAGGAGCCTACACAGGGTTTCAGGGTCAACAATATCAGACGCGTGGCACCCCTGATATTTCATAATATAAAAAACAATGAGCGTTTATTTATAGGAACCTTTCTCGGCCCTCAAGGTCACCTTAAAGGGCAGAAACAAAACAAATAACAAGACAAGAAAATGATCAATAAATAGACAGCAATCAAAAGAAAAAACAACCTTTTCAAACAATCAGACTGAATATGCCAGTTTGAAAATATTATTATTTTTTTTTTATCAGATTTGGAGATGGAGAGGGTGGGGGGCAGGGCAGCTTAAGGCTGGTGGGTGGCACGGAGGTGAAAGAAGAAGACCTGAGGGAGCAGGAGGGTGTGCTAATATGTAGTTCAGAGAGGACGGCCTTGAAATTGAGGAGCAAGATCCTTAAATCAATGCAGTATTTAACTGGGGGTCAGTGATGCTGATGAAGAACAGGAGTCATGTGATTTATTGATGTTGTGCTGCAAAGACTGATGCCTCTGCAAGCTGCTGATGTTTCCACCTTGCTTAACATCCCACAGAACCTGACACTAGATGTTATGCAATTAGATTCCATTTGTGTAAAATTAAGTCTTGTTTCTTGACTGCCATGATTACATCTTTGGCTTTTGTGTTTCATATCCTTTTTGCTGTCTACCTCTAACGAGAGCAGAACATCCTTGTTTCGCATAGCATGCAGAGGAAAGTGGAAGAAATTGATAAGGGAGTTGTGAAGCATACAGACATTATGGTATCAATTCCTAGAGCTTGTTGTAATAAATTCTTAACTGGAATTCCCAAACCAGGCGGGGCCAGGAACAGGGCTTAGCCCCTCTAACGTGAGGAGAATTGCCTTTTTTTCCAGCAGTTATCCCAGAATATGCTGCAAATATCTTTGGTGTTTTTACTTGTATGCACATCAGATGGTTTTCCTTCCACTTTCTTTCTTGACAAAGCTGTTTGGGTGTGTTTATGAATGTTATTTCACAGCATAAAGTAAAATAAAGTATCATAAATCATCACTTAAAAAGTCTCATCTATTGCTCTAGCTTTGAATGTTACAGTTGCCCATCTGCGTATTGACATCCAGCTGATTGTTCTGAGAAAATGTCTGCCAAAATCATTAACTTGCAAATGAAATTAGAACGGGACAGAATCATTATCTTCCATAAAGGCTGCTCGTCAGCAAATACAGCTTTACATTTAAAGCAATCGGCATAAAAAAATGTAATGGCTGCCAATTATTCACGACTGTAAACAAACAACATCACAACTGTGAGACCACCAAACAGCCTATTAACTTTCTTTACACACACAGACACATTAAATGCAACAATCCTTTCTGCTGCAAGCTGCACTATGATAATCCTCCGTATGCTTTTCTGAGGAGCATACAAAATGAGAATAACAATAGGTTAAACAAATGCAATTTGTATCGGGGCTGAAAGAGGGATACGCAGTGCATTTAAAACAGAGGGCTGACGGGGAGTACTGGCCAAGGCCTGTGATGCCACGCGGGGTAAATCTGTTGGTGTTTGGGATAAATGGAGGTCTGTGAACTCCGAACTCATAAGTACAAAGAGTAAACAATCTGAATCAAATGTCGGGTTAATGGCCAACAGCAATCTACTCTGAGGGGGGGCAGGAGGTGGGATGGGTCAGACCCTTTCTCCCTTTTACACAGGAACAACAGCACTAAAAGGTTAAATCACATCAGCAGCAACTGGAGGTCTGCAGCCACACACATGAACACATAAAGTATCCCTCATGTGATTACGTAATCATGTCTGACATCAAGTTTAAGTTAATGCCTACAAATGGAACATGAGTGCATTTATTAAATATTAACCTAAGCTGAACCTCGGCTTGTGCAGGCTGAGTTCACACACACGGCACTAAGCTGAGCCGCAGAGTTTACGGGTGAAGTCAGCTGCCGGAGAGCGCGCTGCACGGCTGCCTCCACGCTGATGGAGGCGGATTAGTGCTCGTCTGTCAGCTGTCACGTTTGGAGTGAGAGCAAGTGAGGTAAAGGGTGAGGGGTAGCTGACGTTAAGTGGGCTGTAAATAATTAGTGTTTACTGTCAGTATTAGCCTAAGCTGCGTAATTATGACACAGCTTAACACCAACACATCTTTGATTCCATTAACACTTCACTTAGTTATTCAAACTGTCTGTGCTTTCAAAAAGTGTAAATGTCATTAAATGTAACCACAGAAAACTATTTTGAGACATTGAAGGTTTTTCTACACCTCTTACTTAACTTCTCCTACTTTTCAACCATTTCTTGATCACCTACGGTATGTGTGTCGGACATTTTGTCATCATCAACAACAAACAATACTTTCACTGGTTCAAAATCACATCACAAACCTGATGAGTGTAAAATTAAACTAATACAACATTGTGAAAAAGCAAAAAATTGACTACTGTTGGCAGTAGTTAACTAGGAACTGCTTGTTTGTGAACTTTTTGATTTCAAATAGCAACGTGTTTAAATCAACAAAATCATGGAAGAGCTAAGATGAAAAAGGTGTTTTTCAGTAAATACAGGTTTATTGCATGTGATTAAACAAAAATAAAGACCTCAAAGTTTGCCTAGATTCTGGTATTTCTATTCACTTTCCATGACTGCAAGAGAATATTCAAAATCACCACTGCTGAAATGTTTGTTTTCACATACGGAGTAACTCTGCATGTTAGCCAGTGGCTGGACCGGACTTGACAAAATCTGCACACATGTTTATACACTGAAATCATGGGTGAGGAGGGCCCAGACTGGATCAGGGGCCTTGTGTTTCTGTGGGGGTCTGAACCCTGCCATCTTTAGATGAGAGGTGGGGCAGACCATATGCTGGTTGTCAAACAATCGCAGGGCTGGCATAAAGAGAAAAAGAACCAGACGCATTCTTAAGTGCACTATTAGGCTGTTCAATCACCCCTTGCATCCTTAGCTGTCTCTCTGTGTACGTTTTTTTAAAGCAGAAATCAAGAGAAGGATATGTTGGAGATCTAGGCTGAAAAGAAGGTAAATTTTCTTTTATGTTTATTGTCCCATTTTTGAGTTTTAAAGGTAGAACATTAATCAGTGACACCACTTGATCTGAGGCAGCAGCTGGATATTCTCACCGTCATCAGCTTTTGTGACTATGACACCATAGGCAGCATGACCTGGAGTTGTTAATATCACACATGATTAATGTTTATGACTTAAGTTCATAGAGGCTTCTTCCTGAATGGGGGCTGTAAACTAGTTCTGTTGACTACTCCCTCTTGAGGATTATTTAGGTGGTGTTCACACCGATAGCTAGGTTGCTTTCTTAAGGAGGGACTAACTATCCTAAACAATCTGTGTGAAAGACCCATAGACAAATTATGGGGCACAACCCATCTGCAATCATATTCTGCCCCCCTCCCCAAGAACCTGAGAGGACCAAATAGAGGCAAAAATCATCAAATGTGTAGAAAGCCAAGCCAAACATCCAAAATCTAATTCTGTTAACTTTCAGTTGAACTAACACGTTCACTGGCATTTTTGAAGCCAAGCTTAAGTAAGTCTAACTCAACAATTTGACTTTATCTAACTGCATGGGAATGTTCTACCTTTGCAGAAATAGAAGTTTCTGATCTGAGAAGATGTTTCATGCTTCTGGTCATTTCTCAGCATTGACCTTTACACAGCCTGCTGTACTCATATGATAGAAAACATCCCTCACAGAACCTGCATTTAAATCCACTTTAAGCTCACACACAAACAGAAAACATGCCCCCCCCTCACCAAACAGAAGATGAGGGGTCTGAATCCCTCTTTGTGTCTGTCATCCCTGGTGGACCCTTAGGTTTGGTCCTTTTGCAATATCAAGCCTTTCTCATATGTATATCCCTTTAGACAAAAGCACCTGCTAAATGAAACTGTAACATTGATATTACATCCTGTCATCACCCCATCGCTCCCCCCCTCACATCACATATCAACAGAAGCCAACACACTGCTGTGAGACACAGGCTGCATATCTAAACTGGTCATCATCATTATCACGGTAAACCCCTTCATCTCCTTAAACACACACACCAGAGCTCCTTCAGAAGAAAATATCTCAGAGATAGAAGAGCAGAGGGCATGGAGACGACCCTGGCTGAAGGCTGGGCAAGCTCGTGGGCGAACGCTGAAAACTGGCTGGTTGTCTCATTATGTCCGCCTTGAGTCAGGATGTGGACAAAAAACTAATGAGGACATACCACTTTGAAAATGACTCTGTACGGAAAAACAGACAGAGAGAACAGGGCTAAAAGAAAGGAATGTTTCTGAGGCAGAGAAACTGCCATGAGGTTGTTTTGATTAGTAACACACATCCTGTGCTGCTCCCAGTTTTGAGTATTTGCTTTAATTGTGTGATAGAAAAACCCAAATGTGATTGAATTTCACTGAATAACTTTCTTGAAAGAATAAAATTACAACCAAACTGAAGCTTTGTCAAAGAGTTTTCTCATTTTATTCTTGACAGTCTTTCCATCCATTCATCTTCATTTCCTCTGTCTTATTGACATCTGAGTGACAACAATAGTGACTCACTGATGTTTGTAAAGATCAGCCATCCCTCATTTATCAGGATAAAGGCTTTAGAAAAAGGAAAATAGATTATTGTATTCTGCTCCTCTCTAGAGCAGACTGGAGCTGGTGGTCAGTGTGCCGTCACACTGCTCTCAAGCCTGCAGATGGATCAGCCAATAAGAACTAATGTATCAAGATGGGATCCTGTCCTGGTTGGTTTGGTTTGAGATGGAGGCACAGCAGCGAGGACGAGTGGGTCAGTTTGGCATGTCAGAAATAAGAGATACTACAAAGGAAAGTAAGAATGAGAAATGCAATGATGGAATGCAAGAACATATTCTGTTTGGCTCCAAAAAGGATGCTAACTGACCTGCTGCAGACACGTGATCGGTCACTGCAGTGGACAGCAAAAGTATACCACTGATGACCTTAGGCCGATCTTAAAGCTAATATTTACATTGAATGACAGAGCTTTAAAAGGAAATCAAAAGTGATATGAAATTATCTAGCAACACAGCTGCTAGATAACATAACAAACAGAAACACAAGCAAAGACCAGACTGGTAAAGACTTTACTTCATATAAAGCAGAAGCAGACAGCTGATGGCCTGGGCGCCACATGCAGCCCGCCCTCCACCTCACTCACTGTGGCCTAACATGCAGAAAACATGACAGAAACCCAAATGTGATTCAACCTGAAACACCATGAACAGACATGGAATAAAAAGATATAACCTGAAACTTCTGGTCTGTTGTGTTTTTTTTTTTACAAGTATTAAAGAACTTAAATTGCTTTTGTCTATATGAAAGATTGGAATATGTTATAAAGAATCAGTATATGCTATATCACATATTATTTAGAAAGAAATGGTTAAAATAAAACATTTAGAGAATAACTGCTACGTAAGTCTAAAAGATTCTGCATGTCCAATCTTGCTTATTTAAATTATTTATACTCTTATCTATTTGATGTCTATACCTGATATTTCCACTGCTCTCCTGTGTTTAAGAGCAACTGAAACAACTAAATTTCCCCTTGGAATTAAATAATTATTCTGATTCTGATCCTGATTCTGATACTTACTGTTTGATTGCATTGATATATGAGCCTAATGGGCTTTAATTCTGTGTTATGCTTATAATATCATGCATTATTATTTCTATTTGGGTCAAAATGTGTATGTGAATACTGGTATGAACAGTTTTGTTAAAGATTCATTATAAGCTATTTTTATTTATGTATTTAATTTTGTTTTTCTCACTGAAAGTATCCAACAGTTCCGGAATCTTAAAAAAAATGTTTTATATTGCCTTCTTCTTCATAAAAGATGCTCATCTCCGAAGGGAAGTGATCTAGAAGCATTTTAAAACCTTTTGGGTGTCGTCCTCACTAGGCAGCCCATCAAAATATGGTCATTAGATATATTTAGTGAAACTACACAAATAGGCAAGTGTGAGTTATCTTTCTGTATTCAACCTCGAAAAAAAACAACAACAGATAAACTATAATAATAATAATAATAATAATAATAATAATAACAATAATAATAATAATAATAATAATACCTGCACATGAGTCTGGTGCATCTATAAACCATCCACTCTAAAAACATGAGATATGAGCCAATTTATAACAGAGTCATCAAGCAGTAAAGATGATCTTTTGGTCTCATTCACTCCTTTAATAACAAGGAAACTCTTGGTCTATCCACTCCTCACAGAGACATTCAGATACATTACACCAAGTACCAAAAAAACTCCTTGAAGAGCGATAATCCATCTTTAAAAACATCACAGTCTGCTCTTTCGAGTTTAATATGTCCTGGATGTGTCTCAATGTCTCCTCTCCCTCTGATGGTACTTCTCTGCACAATAAAAAAAAAAACCTGTGGCATCAGGGCTTCTCCTTTTGTAATTGTTTGTTGTTCTGCTACTTTAAAGTGTCTCTGAAATAAAACATCTCCATTTTGTGACAAAAGGCACAGACCGATAGCCAGCAAACACTGACACCTCTAACTGAAGGTACAAATAAAGCATACTACACTGGAATGGAAAATGACAGATCTTGTACCTACACCAAGTCAGATTTGAGCCAGTGACACTAAAGAAACAGCACCAAAGGAAGATACCTAAGATCAATACGACAAGACGTCAATAAAAACCCAATCCTGATATCATAAAGAAAAATAATCAAACTTTCATAATGGTGAAAGAGTGATCAGTGATGTGAATCTTTCATCGCAAGTCCAACAAAAGACAAAATTCAGAATAAAGGGTATAGACTTTAAAAATGGGACACAGTGATTTGTAGTATGTTTGTAGTTCAAGCTGTGCTGGGCACTATATTTGTTTTAGGAAACTCTGGTGTTCGTATGCAGGATGAATATTCATTATTGAGAGCAAAAGCAAGTAGAAAATGATCTACATTTGTGGCAACCAGGCTTTCATCATCAGTATTCTAATGGTAGTCTATTTGTCTCTGTAGAAGGATATCTGCATAAAACCGCAGTTAACAATCCATTAATGCTGCTCGATTATGGGAAAAACATAATCATGATTGTTTTGATTGATACTGAGATCAGGATTATCACATGGACCTCTTTGTGAATGGATTTCAAATGATGAAAAATAGATTTGCTGTGCTGCTCCGTGCTCTATGTAACAAACTGTACCTGTTATTTTGTATTGTTTCAGGTCTGGCTCATAAAACCAGAGAGAATCCACATGCTCGAGACCAGGGGTGGCAACTGGCAGCCAAGAGGCCAATATGTGCATGACGAGAATTAGACACATTAAAGCATCAAAAATGGTAATATTCTCAAGAAAATAAAGTTAAAACCGTCTGAAAGTGTTCCTTTACATGCATTTGTCAAAAAAGAAAAAAAACCAAACAAACAATATACTTTCATTTCCTTCTGTTTCTATTCTGTTATTTGCATGAAGAAAGCAGCTGAAACTAGTATCAATTTTATGTTTGAATTAGTGGATGTAGTATTGCCACTTGCATTAAAGTTTGATTGCATATAAATGTTGATAAGGAAACTTCTTATAATAACTTTACACAGTGTACTTATTCCTTTAAGTCCCTTCATATAGCAACAAAAATGTCCTGCTGGCTATGAGTATGATGTCAATGTGGCCCTCTTGGTCACCAAAGCTGCTCATCCCTGCCCTGGACTGTTCTTTGTCAATCAACAACTTAAGCTGACACACCAGGTGGACTTCTTCACGTATCTGTTGTCTTTGAAAGGATGCTGAAAAGCCCACTTACTTTCTGACCAGGAGCAATTCTTTTAGCTTGACGCTTGCAAGATGGATCTGTCTGATAAAAAGCTATGAATCTGACAATCTGCTCTGTAAGTGACAGACAGACACCTCTCTGTCGTCCCCTGTAGCTCCCTCATGTTTTAAAACCAACCAGAGTCACTGCAGTGCCTCCACCTGCTCCTCACTTAAAACTGTAGGAGGTATACAGCTACAGCATCAGGAGCCATAGCAGGAAATCAACATCTGATCGGCTGTCTTGTCCTCAAATCCATTTTAATAAAAAAATGTCACCTTGAGCAGCAAAACAGTTAAATGATGTAATGTGAGACAGAGTCAGCACTTAGATGTTTAAGACAGATTTTTACATCAGGAATCAGTTCAACAAACAATTTATAGACCTCATATCATGCTATTTGACATTTATGTGTTATTTGTCTCTTTAACATTTTTGGCCAGTAACAGCTGATTCCCCAGGACCGTTGAATGACACCACTGCTGTTACATCAAAGTCGTAAATACAGTTCAGTTGTGGACTGCCTAAAGAATGGAAAGCTGTTGAAAACATGGTGCTGAACAGCGCTGAAATGAGCAGTTACAACAGGATATACCAGTCAACCAATCAGAACAGACTGGGTTCACTTAAGGAAAGTGCCTTAAAGTGGCAAAGGCGATGACAGAGTAAGAATGGAGGTGGATAAGGGGTAATTCATATGTGAAAACTAGCATGTTTCTATGGACATTAGGGACTGTGAACAATATGAACCCAAGAAGAGGCAAAAAATGACATCTTAAAAAGTAGTTTTCATTTATTTTGGACATGCTGGAAAAAAGCTTTAATTTTTACTTCCTCAGATCTGCTTCATGATGTTGTTATTTTACCAGACTTTTGCACAAGAAAATCACAACAGCACTGTTTTTTTTTTTTTTTTTCATGATAATGCAGCTAAAGTGCACCTCTGTATGTCGTTTTTACAGTCAAATTCAAACTCACAAGTACAGGCTAATGACTAGATCTACAGAGAGATTATAGACAAAGAAACAACATTATTCATGTTGGAAGGAAATAAAAAAAAAAATGCCATGAATTACTTTTAAATCAACTCACAGGAATCACAAAAACCTGCATCTTCTCCACTGGCATATTCTGTTCATGAACTGTGTTCATTATCAATCTGTTCAAAGATTGGGTTTGTCCAAATGTTTTTAGTGTTTCACAATGCGGGGTGCTCGGTGGTGCAGCAGGTAGTGCTGTTGCCTCACAGCAAGAATGTTACTGGTTTTACCCCCGACTCAGACGGGGCCTTTCTGTATGCATGCTCACTTGGGATAACTGTGGATGCCCTGGTTACCCCCAGAGATTAAAAAATTGCTTGTTAGGTGTAATGATCATTGTAACTTTCCCTGTGGTGTAAGTGTGTGTGTGAATGGTTGTCTGTCTATCTGTGTCAGCCCTGTAATTGGCTGGTGACCAGTCCATGTCAATAGGCTTCAGACCCCACAACCATAAAAGGGATGAGTGTTCTGGATGAATGATGTATGGATGGATTAGAAATAGCCATCATTTCACTCTGTGGTCATTTTGGTCCATTGTCTGTTTGTTTTAACTCCATCAACAACCATCAGACATATGTAAAAACAAAGGCTTGATATGCCAACAACCAAAATCCCTCTTTCAGGGTCTTTCTGTTTAAAAAAAATAAACTGCAAAAAAATGCACAATTTCTTCATGCAGCGCCACTTCCATGCAATGAGTTGTCAGTGGTCCAGTGGACAGAAAAAATTCTCACCATACTTTCATTTTCACATCTTATAAATGTTAAGGGTGTTATCTTGGCAGAGGCTCTATAACCTTACAAAGCAGAGAGAGAAGCACAACAAACATGCAAACTTCTGTCCAGCTCCTCTCACAGCCCCTCTGCCTGTTCTACTGTAACTGTGAGGCAGGGCGTCAGCAGAGGAGTCTGCTGCTTCCAGGAATCCTCCTCACACATCCATTATACCCTGTACAGTGTATGAGAGCACATCTGTGAGCAGCTCCTGTTTTATTGGCCCATGGCCTTCAGGCCTTTGTTATGATTGGATATGTTCAGAAGACAGCCTACCCCCCCAACCCCCCTTTCAGAGCGCGTCGTTGTAAAGGTCTGCTCCTGCATATTAAACAGGCTGCAGCTCTGCAGCTAACACATGCAGGAAACACTCAGTCTGTGTCTCCAGGAGTGTGTAAATACAGAACAAGCTGCCATTTTCACATCATGATAATTCAGAAGCTAAGCAGCCTTACAGTATGTCTTTGTGTTTCTCTCTGTTCAATATCAGAAAAAACAAAATGTGTCTTTAATCAAATTGAGATGGGCTGAATGACAGATGTAAGACAGGAATGTGCGTTACGAGCCAGCGGCAAAGTTCCAACATGAATATGAGTTAAAATGAGCAGCATGTGTGTGGGGAAATAAAAAACCCACTACCATCGAGTAAAAATATCTACCTAGAATAAAATTACTTAAAACACCTTTTTCTCAGCATTTTTGTCGATGAAATAGTCATACAAGACCACTTTGACATAAGCTGAGTCAAAATAAAATGATTTTGTACCTGAAAAAAATGTGACCCAAAAAAGATTTTGGTCCATATTGATGTGACAGCATCACACAGATGCAGATACAGCACACACACTGATCCAAGGCAGGATGGATCCATGATGTTCACACCAAACTCTAAGCCTACATCTGAATGTTGAGCAGAAATCCAGACTCATCAGACCAGAAGACTTTTTACAATCATCCACTGTTCAACTTTCGTGTGCCCAGTCATATTGTTGCATTAGATCCCTGTTCTTAGCAGACAGGAGTGGCACCTGGTGTGATCCCTCCTGTAGCCCATCTGCTTCATGGTCTGACATGTTGAACATTCAGAAATGATCTTCTGCAGACCTTCTTGTAATTTGGGGTTAATTCTGTAACTGTTTTTCTGTCATCTCCAGACACTCCTTCTCTGACCTCTGACATCAAGACATTTTGGCTCAGTGACCTGCTGCTAACTCAATATTTTCTCTTTTTGGACCATTCTCCATTAACCCTGGAGATGTTTGAGTGAAAAGCATGGCAGATCAGCAGTCTCTTAAATACTAAGGCCAGCCCGTCTGGCACTTACAAACATGTCACATTTAGTCACCTAAATCACCTTCTTCTCCATTCTGATGCTGTTTGAACTTCAGCAGGTCATCTTGACCATGTCTATATGCTTTAATGTCTGAGTTGCTGCCATGTGATTGGCCGATAAGCTATGTGTTTTAAAGAGGAGTTAAGTGGGTGCACCTGGTGAGTGCATATTGAATAGTTCCAACCACTATCCCAAATAGTGCAAATGTATTTAGTGCAGGAGTTTTTGGATGTATAATAATATTTGAAGAAACATGAACTGGATATTGATGTAGTCAGGACGACTCTACCCTATACCTCATTTAAAAACATATAAATGTTTATTCTCAAAACTCTACTTATTTCCCAACCCTGTCTGCTACAAGGAGCCGAGGCACACATGTTGTGACTGTTAAGATGGAGGGGGAGTGTTTTGGTGCCGGTGATGGAGGGACTGAAGCCTGTCAGAGTGATGAAGACAGATGATGAGGCTGCATTGCTGTAAACGAGTGAGTCAGCCCTCCTTCAGACACTGGCCTGCAGAAGGGGGAGCAGACCTGGGGAAGGGGGGGATGCAGGAACTGTCCCTGGTGCTGAAATCTGGAACACTTTCAAGCTCTGCTCAGTGGAGAAGCTCGCTGTCATTCAGAACCTCAAAGACACAAGGAATAATCTCCAGGACTTGGTTGACTCCAGGAACAAGTAAAAATATAACTAGCTTTCAACAGATGACAGACAGGATCAAGCATTTAGGTTACATCTGGGAAATTATTGGATATACTGATGTGATTTTAAACAAGTTAAATAGCGTTGTACCAAACTCAAAAGGGAAGGTCTAGTTTTGGACAGCACAAGGGCCGCAAAAAAACAAACAAACAAACAAACCAAAAAAAACTACTGTAGCTGTGCGGTGAGTAAAGAGTTCATACTGAGCAAAAAAAACAAGCTCATAAATTTGATTTTGATGATGATGGCTCCCAGACTTCTTCCCTTCAGTCTCCTGCCAAAAAATCTTTAATACACATATCCTTATCAAAAGACCTAAAGAATAAAGAATAAAGACAACAATTCACTAACAGCAAAGCAACGACCAAGCAGGCTCACGAGCACCAAACAGGAAGCTGCCTGAATCCTCCCACCCCCACCCTCATACACCTACCACTGTGACATCCTACCGTTGATTTGTAAGCAGTTGAAGCCAATTGGCTCAGGCTGGCAGAGCAAAGATTGTTGAGACAATGCAAAGTTGTTCAAAACACGGCATTTAGCAGTGCTGATCTGACCAATTAGGTGACAGGAGCTCCAACAAAGACAGAGGTGGATCAGGGGTTCTTAGTATATCAAAACTACAAGGTTTTTTTAAACATGAATGACTGTGAACATACCTAGAAGGTATTAAAATGAACATATTAACCCTTTGACTTCCAAACTACATTTGCAACCAATTATTTGTTGGTGTGTTCCTGCCTCTTTATTTCGCACCATTTCAGGTTTTATTTTTCAGATTACCCAATCAGGAAGCAGATATGCAGGTCAACCAGCTTGCCTGTTAAGGGCAACCCTGGGAGTAAATGAATTGATTTTATTTCTGCAACAAAATTTTTGCTTTTCATATGAAAACATCACAGAGAGAAAAATTTAGATATGTAGCAGCTGACCCAGTTTTCTGAAGAATCATAGATACAATTTTCAGCATCAAATGTATTTTCTTCAAGTAAACTATGATTGTTGAAGGATCTCAAAATATGTGAAAAGATTTTTGCTTACTCCAATGTTGCTCTTACTGTTAGATATCTGAGGAGCTATGCAGCATCAGTTGACTTCTGATTTATTCTGCTTTTCAAGCAATTATATTCATGTATAGCAGGGCCACCCGGTGGATACACATTGGTGTCACAAACGCTATTCAGAGAGTGGAATAAGGAAAAACAGGCAAAGAAGGGCTTTCAGAGTTTTACAGTGGTATGGCAGCAAAAAGTCAACCATACGGTTACAATACCAGTCAAAGGGTTAAAATAAGCTAAGGCAAAGTTTTACCTCTTTAAGTCAAATTTTGGTCATTATTGCCCACCCCCACACCACAGTAGAAAAGGAAATTCAATAAACAGAAATAACATCTTTGAGAACTGCTCTTATTCAGTGTTTGTCCTGCATGCATCTTGTCCCCGGTTATTTTGCATTCTGATCATAATGCATCAAGGGAAGAAGGGGAGGGGGGGAGCACCACCATGTAATGTATTCAGAGCAAAGTCAAAAAGATTCTCATTATAAGACTTTTTATATCCCAAACCTCAGCTTCTGGAGGCGATTGTATTGGGTTGTCATGCTATTTGTAGGCTAATCATCTTTCACACACTCACAAACACATTAGAAAAAAGCACTCTCACACACGTAAAGACAAAAACACACACACTCTGACACAAAAACACACAAGCCAAATCAGAAGTGAAGGAGAGTAGATCAACAGGAATTGCATATTGCATTGTGCCTGCCAGGCGTCATTTTCCCACCTCCCCCCTACTTTCTTTGAAATGATTTTGTTGCATTATTCATCTGTCAGAGCTGCCATGCTTCGTGGCTAACCCTCCGTCAGTCTGCTCAGCTCCACACAAGCAGCATTAAGGTGGATGTTCACACTGTACACCGTCTTCAGACAGCTGATCTAACGCTGGATCCAGCTGCATCACGTACAAAGAGGGTGATACAGCAGTATGTTCGACGCTCCGCCGAGGAAACATATTTCACTGTCAGACAACGCAAACACCCCCATCGCCTTTTGTAGCTCCATCACTGCAGACTTTTTATAGACTTTGTAACTTGTTCCCCTGATTTTCCCCCTCTGAATGCCAAAGCTTTGATGTTATTTCAGACTAGGAACAGGGATGGATTTAGTTATTTGGAGGCCCAGGTTACACCCAATGCAAGGCCCCTAATTTGCTGGATATGCAGATACTTTTAGGCTGTTTGAGGGACTTATTCAGTCAATTAATGCATTTTAGTCATATATTGACCAAATCACACGTTGAGAGAGCTGTTCGATCACATTAGGTTGCAAAATATGTTGGCTAAAAGTTAAAGGAACTTTCATGGGCCCCCTGCTCTAAGATGCTTCAATAAAAACTCAATTAATACTTTGTTTGGTACACCCAATGAAAATGTCTTATAAATGAATCACATGGCAGCAACTCAGACATTAAAGCATGTGGACATGATCAAGACGACCTGCTGGAGTTCAAACTGAGCGTCATTATGGAGACAAACGGGGATTTAAGTGACTTTCAGTGTGGCATGGTTCTTGGTGCCACAAAGGCTCGTCTGAGTATTTCAGAAACTGCTGATCAACTGGGATTTTTATGCACAACCATCTCTATGGTTTACAGAAAATGGTACAGTAAAGAGAAAATATCCAAAGAGCAGCAGTTCTCAGGGACAATTATGCCTTGTTGATGCCACATGCCAGATGAGAATGATCAGAGTTGTGCAAGATGACAGAAGGGCAACAGGAGCTCAAATAACTTGTTACAAGCGAGGCATGCAGGAGACTATTTCTGAAAGTAAAGCATGTAGAATCTGGAAGCAGATGGGCTACAGCATAAGACCATGCCAGGTGCAGGTCTTGTCAGCTAAGAACATGAAACTAAGGCTACAATCAATGGTTCAGGGTGGTGGTGGTGTAATGGTGTGGCAGATGCATCATTTAAACCCCACAGCAGAGTATTGTTGCTGACCATGTCCATACCTTTGAGACCGCAACCACCTTCTGATGGATACATCTGGCTGGATAACCATCCATGACTCAAAGCTCAAATCATCTCAAACTGGTTTCTTCAACACATCAATAAGTTTACTGTACACCAGTGGCCTCCACAGTCACTAGATCTAAATTCAATACAGCTCCCTTTGGATGAGGTCAAATGGAAGAATGGGATCCTGGATGTGAAGCTAACAAATCTGCAGCAACTGACTACCATGTCAATATGAACCAAAACTTCTGAGAAATGTTTCCAGCACCTTGTTAAATCTATGTCATAAAGGATTAAAGAAGCACTGAAGACAAAACTGGTGACCCAGCACTAAAAAGCTGTGCCTAATGTATTGGCCTGACAGTTAATACTCATTAAAGGTGAGTATCAAATATGAGGTCTACATCTTAAGCTGCTTAATGCACATCCTTCAAAGCCCAAGCATGACTCTACCCAAGCAGAAAATGACAAGAACAATCAGCACTCTTTCTGGAGAAAGAGGACTTGGTTAGATATGCTGAAAATGAGAACTGAAAACCTCTGGTTGAATGAATGTGACAAGAAAAAAATATATTTATTTAATCACCCCAATTATTTTTGAAGTTTTCTGCCCTCTCCAAACACTTTTTATGAGGTGTAGCCCTGATGGACATGACATATGACATGATATGTGAAACAGTCAGCCTAGCCTTATTATTTTATTTTATTTTTATTTTGCACCATACTTTATCGTATTTCTCTCACACTGTTTTGCACTGACTGAAGGGCTTTTTCAATTTTGTTGTACATGTTGCAATGACAAATAAAGTTCTATTTTATTCTATTGTAGTGTGTTAGCATGGAAAATTCCATTAGAACTTCTTTTCTCTACATTGTCAAACTTCAATCTGCTGCTGCTGCCAACCTTACTGTTCAGTCCAGACAGTTCTCCCTCTCCGTACATTCAAATGTTGTGTGAACATTATTGCCTGAAATCTAAATATAATCAATACGTTGATCACCACTTTTATCTTTTCGTCCAGCCATTGCAAATATTCGTAACATTTTCTTACAACAAAAGCAAAGTTATTTTGTTTTTCTTTCAGTTAAAACCAAAATTGAAGACATTAAAGTTCTCCACTTTAAATTTAACATAATATCTGAACACTGTGGATGTCTCCAGCTAAACAGGGAAGGGTCTCATACTGGTCTTTACCTGGGGCCGTCAAATTACTGAAAACACCCTGCGACATGCCAGTCAAAACCACCTTTCCATATTCCACCAAACAATTTGTATAAACAGCCAGTGTGTGAGTGTTTTCCTGCGTTTTTTGATGATTAAAGTGTAATGCCGCATTACCTACACACTTCCTAGATTAAACTAGTAAATTGCCAACATTGCCATACTTTCCAGCTTACATTTTTTCCCCCAAACTCTTAAGCATCATGTGTTTCAAAATGCTAAACCAAAAGAGGACAAAAGAGAGCACTGTAAAAACTGCACAAGCAGTCATTACTGGCAACATTTGGAAAAGTTGGGAAGGAGCAGACAGAAACCCTATATCAGGGGTGCCCGAACATGTTTCAACAAAGACCACATAAAGAAAAAATCAGGATGGCTGTTCCACTTACAAATACTTCACATGTATTGCGTAGGTGCTGAGATACACCTATATCCAAGTTCAGACAAATTATAAAAGCAAACTGCTCTAAGATGCCAAATTATGAGGTATGTACCTTTGTAATGATGAACATAACCTTGATGTGGAGCAAACAGCACAGATAATGAGTGTAGTTTGTGCTTTTTCCTGCTCTTTAACTGTCATGCTATATTAATGTGAGCCATAATTCATTTTCTGCTTGTAATTTGCTTCGAGTCCATTAAATATGACCCAAGTGCCACAGTCTGCCCAAGGCCACAGTTTGGGCACCCCTGCCCAGCTCTCAGCCAATTCAAGCCCTCATTTTTAAAATGACCTATCTGCCTTCAGTTTTGCTTATTTGAAACAATAAATCCTTTAAGACATGTAGTTTTGTTGCATTGCTAACATTCAAGTATCAATACTACTTGAATATTATGAAAATGATGAGTGATTCCTCTTTCATTAAAATAAAATCAATGCAATGATGATTTCTGTTTAGACTACACATTAGATTATCGTATAGTGAATGGGCATATTGCTGTCGTTGATGTTAACTGTTGAGAGTTTTTTACTGAGCATTAGACCGTGTATCTACGCTTTGAAAATAAATAATAAATCACTGCACTCACAAACAGCCAGAAGAAGTCAGAGATCAATCTATAATGTTATTCTGACTCAAAGAACTGTTCTGAAATAAACAACATTGTCTTTCTTTTTGTCTCATCTGAAATGTAGATGACATAAAATATGATATACTGTCCACTTTGTCTACATGCATCAATTACTTTGTCCTTTGCCATAAAACAGGCCTAACACTCAAGTAAACTTAGTTTTTATGAGTGTTTGACACATTAAAAAGACAGTGGGCTTCTGCACAGTGCTGAGCTTGAAGCTGTGCAAGATTTCAGCACCAAGGACAGCTCCCAACTGATGTCCCCATCGTGTCTAACAACACATAAGGCCGTGTTGAGTGTTGTGAACACTCACTTTTGCTGCTTTGGTATCATAGTTGATTCAGTAATATGTGATCTAAAAAAGTTATCTCATGGTCATGGTAATGAGAGGGAAACTCTCATCTCCACCCAGTTAAACCTGCTTTATCTGATTTTTGAACATGTATTTGTGCAATACTTATTACATTATGATGATTATGAGGTGTTCTTTTGTGGCAAATTATACGTCATTTTATTCGTAATGGGCCATTTTACCACATTTGACAGTTTACCATTTTGCGAGTTCTAAAGTGATCTGTCCAACTATGTTTGATTACAGTTCAACATCCAAAGACGGTTTCACCATTGGTAACTTCCTTGTGGTCAAAAGCTGTGGACACGCTGCAAGATTTTTGCCAGATTTTACTCACAATCCCTAGTTGGGCAAAGTCTGCACCAGTCGTTGTGGTTGGGGACAGCCTCCGCGGCTAGCAAGCACAAAAATCCGTAGTGTATGAGGGGAACAGACCCGACTGACCTCAGCAGCAGTCAGTCAAACAAGCTTGAAGTTTTTTTAGCTTAATTTGAATCAAGTGGTGTGAACTGATTACAGACCCAACTGCAAACACGTGTTGCCAACAGCCAATGAAAAAGAGAGAGCCCTACACAGGACATACAGACAGTGGAGAGTAGCAATAATATCAAGGTTGATGCATCCAGTTTATTTGACAAATCATGTTGTCTGTGACCCCTCATCAGCTGTCAAGAGTGTGATTCCCAGGCTTTCAGTCATCACACAAAAATCTGCTGAAACTAGACTGTAAAAGCATGTGTCTGCAGTTTGAGCATCAAGCATGATTGAAACATTTAGGTGGTGAGGAGCTAAGCCTGACACACAAAGATTTTTTATTCTTAACAGATTTTGAAACTGTGAGAGATCCTACACGTGAGGACAAACAATGACAGATTCAAGTTTTGTTCTCATAGTGTGTGGTTTGTTACAAGATGATCAGCACACCACATGGTAACAGATTAATTCACCAACAACCACAGTCTGGACTCTTAAAGCTAGTAATCTAGCATGGTCAAACATGGCTTTAGACAAACATGGCAGACAGCGAGCAGACAAAAATAAAAGCTAAATGTGACTAGTCGTTAACTACCTGGGACATCCCTAGATGTGACACTTCTTTTGCCTAACCCTCATCTTCCCTCATCAGTTCAAACACAAGTTTCTCTGTTCTTCAAAATATATTATATACCATTACTATTACCAGACAGAAAAACTTGTGTTTTGCCACAGGTTATCGAGATGGTCCCTCATTTCATCGACTTTGTACTTTGCTGTCACTGCTGTAACTATGTCTACTTTGCTTTCTGCTTTTGCTAGATTGCCTCCTGATTGGCTATTGTTTCCATTCCATGTGACAAAAACAGAGAGCACATGCTCAGCTGTCCTCTGTGTTTTCCTCACACACTGTGATTTCACAACATAAAGGCTTAACATGTTGATCGTGATAATATTTTACCTTAACTCTGGTATATTTTCATTCCTGCTGACTGCTAAAGCATGTTCAGACTTGTAAATGGTTTAATTTTTACACGCTGAGAATCCTGATCCACCTTTACTCTGTCTGAGATGGTCCTGTCACTGCCCAGTCTGTTGTGATTGGTTGACCAGTAGACTCTGTAGTAATTGGTCAGTTCACTGGTGTTCAGTACCATGTTTTCACCAACTCTACAATCGTTATACAGTCTGTGGTCTGCTCTGGGTTGGCCAACCTGAGCCCAAAGGGCTTGATGAAACAATGGTAGGACATGACACCAGGTCGAGCCTGGGGAACAAGACGATTCAGATGGCCACTAGTGCTGCAAAGAGGGGGAGAGGGGGAGTCCTGATGCCACAGACCTTTTGTCGATCATGGTGGATAAAATCTGCATAAACACCCCACAACAGGATAATAAGTAAGATTTGGTAAAAAGGACCAAGAGATAATCAGGCTGTTATAACATCAGAATGAGAGGGAGGTTTGGGCCAAAAAGCCCTCCTTTAAGGAAGCACTTGCGAGGTTCACCCACTTTCCCAAACACTGTCAACATATTAAGACAGTGTGCTCTCTCTTTCTTAAAAAAGGGCAGAAGATAATGAAATGTTACCACTGTGAAAAAACACTGAGCCTTAAATTTTTTTGTTCAGACTTTTGTTTTTAGCTGAATGGGGAGTGGCCCCTTGTGGGTCTTAGCCTTAGGGCTGCAGAATGACTAAGACCACCCCTGTTAATATAAAGACATGCTGAGGGTATTTAGGGGCTTTAAACTCACTGATGGGGCCAGGGGTCCTCCCCAAAGTACTTTTTAGAAACACTTAAATCAAGCATCTTTCATTTACAGTAATGTTTTGACAAAAGCCTCACATGTGATACTCACCTATAATGACTTATCTAAAGGCTCCCTTAGAACCCTAGGTCCCTGGAAACGTCCCACATCTGCCTGATGATAAAACCAGCTCTCCTCTCTGTAGGAGTTTAAATTAAAGCTTCACTGACGGAGGCAGCTCACTTCTAAATGCTGTCAATTAAACATGCTCAGCTCTCAGGCAGCCGGTTAAAGGCGATTCCTCTCACATGAAAAGATTATGCAACAGGTTTGCTACTTGCAGAAGGAGCTACACGGGTCATTGTTGCGGTATATTTGAGCCGAGGCCACGAGGAGAAATGATGTCACGAGTCCGTAAATAAGAGTCCTTTTCTCGGGCACTGCAGAGACCAGGCGGGTGTGGTGACTGCATTAGCAGACGCGCAAAGCTCGGCGCAAACACTCGCCACAGTGTGGACATTCCTGCGTCTGCTCCCCATCTATCAACCCGTCTACATGCAGCCTGTCAGACGTGAATTGAAGTTCAGATCAATCTGGTGCCAGAGAACGTGACAATAAAAGGGGGCTTTGCATTATTCTGACAACCAGAAGGTGCCCACTGACGGCGCGCCTCCCATGTTTCATAGAAAATACACGCACAATGACACCCTGACAACAGCTCCACATCCTCCACAGACACCCCACTCCCCCCCACGAGCCCCCCATGTCGTTTTGGTAAGCCTCAGCCTGCCTGTACCCCACTCTCTCATCTCTCTGCGGCTTTTTTTTCCCAAGCCATCTCTCCACACACGAACAACAGAACAGAACAGCAGCTTCATAAAATATGCAGACAAAAAGGCAACTCGGAGAGCACCGACATCTCAAGCAACACTTTTCATGCTCTGCTGAGAACTGACCTCCCAGTCTAACGAATCCCACTCTTGGGTAAACATCCGGAGGATTTCTTTTCATCCAAAAAGAGCGGACCAGGCGCAGCGGCTCTACGGAGCGACTGGGCGATGCGATGCCATTGCGCTCTTTTGGTATTATCCTCATGAAATTAAGGTGGAGAGGGGGACGTCGTCGGGAGAAAGCATCCCCACACCAACTTCTTCAGCGACACAGATGAACGATGCTACGCTTTGCAGTCCAACATTTTCTCCCGGAGATGGATGCAGCCAATTAGCAGAGCACTTGCGCTGGAAGGCGAATATCTCCTGACAAGGCGCTCCTTCTCCTTCTCCTCCTGAGCATCGCTTCTGCTGCTGTGCTGCTTTTTGGAAAAAAGGTGGCAGGCTACAGCCTCCAACACGCGCAACTTCTCATCTCCAGGATATAGGGGGGGAATTTAGTGTAGCGCATACTCCAAAGCCAATAAATCCCCGCAGCGCATTTGACAAATCCTTTCCCTCTGCTGAAGAGCAACAATAAAGGAAGCTTTCAAAGGTCCCTGCATGAAGCGCTTCTTTTCTTACAACACGTGACTCCATCTATTCCAGGGTGAAAAAAGATGCATTTGATCCATAATAGGCCCTAAGCACTGAAAAATGTGAGTGGTGGGAGGGAGGGAGGAGGGAAGGAGGGAGGGGGGCATGGTTGTGCTACAATGAATGACACTGGAAGCTCACAGCAGACTACTCACCATTAGCACAGCAAAGTTATTGTGGTGGCTGCAGTGAATGGTGGTCGTGTTGCCCCCGGAGCCTGTTATGTGGCAGCCCTCTGCCCTCCAGCCGCCGTGTCCATCCAGCAGGTCAAAATCCCAGTAGGCTGCGGTGGGCTCGACACCCAGGGCGAAGTGCCTCAGAGCGATAGTAACCGAGTGCACGGCGCTCCCGAGGCTGCTGCACCCATCTGCAAGAAAAAGCAACACATTGCATTAAAGAAACCACGGGGGAAGTGTGTGAGAGCTGTGGCATAAGGAGCGTGGACATTTGACACGCGCTATTTACATGCAAACAAGGTGCACACGCGCAAGTAGAGAGTAGATCAACTTATGGTAGTAAGCAATCATGCTGTGCTTCATTCATTTAATTGAAAAACTGAGTCATTGTGATTTATTGCGGCATCATGCACGCAGCTTGAGTCAACATGTTGCGCAGAGCAAACGGAGGGGCTCTATGTGTGTGTGAGTGTGTGCGAAAGCATGTAACACAGCACAGCGTTGACATCACAAGCATGATGATAAAAATGGATTTCCTCTTACCTAATTTGGTGAAAGCAACTGGTGTTGAAACGCTCCTACGCTTCCCATCGTCTGCGAGATTTGACGAATTCCCTGTGCATGGAAAGAGTTTCCCATTGCGAAACACAATAAACTGCAGCCTGCAAGTGGAGTTATCAACAGATTGCAGCGCAGAGGAGGAGATAGGCGTACCAGCCAGCGGTAAATGGATTGAGGCGACTGCCACTGAGTTCTGCGGATGGAACAAAAAAAAGAAAAAATAAAAATTAAATAATGTCTCCAAGATGCGCGGGAGAGAAAAAAAAGAAAAGACTCCCAGAAAAAGACTGACAAACAGCTTCCCTCTCCAGGAGTGGAGGCGACCATAGACCACAAGTGACCAAGGGAATGAGAATCACGTTTGAAGCGCTCTAGTGCGCCTATTTGGTCAGGCTCCCTGCCGCAGAGGTGGAAATGGTTCTTACCATTTCAGCTTGAGGGCACATCAACACTGCAGCTTGATTTAAAGAGACAACCGATCTGACTTTATCTTCTTTTTCCCGAGTATAAACACCAGAGAAACCCCGAGAGGGAGGAAAAATCCCTGCAACATTTAAGGAGAAAAAAATAAAAAAAGGAAGCTTGTGTTTGTCAAGGTGTAGCACTCGCCATCTTGAGCACAAGTGACTCCACACTGAGGTTGAAAACTTGTTTTTATTGCCCTACCTGCAGCAGAGAAAAGCCCTCTGAGGAGCCACAGGGCTTCAAAAAATCCCTCTAAGTTGCATTCAAGATCATCAACCCCCTGATCTCCTCTGACCTGCATTTAGAAAATATTCCACTGGTCACACATCCTTTTAGCAGTCCTTTTCCCTAATCCAATCCTAGGACAATCTGCTCTAAAATCAGGATCCAGCCTTTTGAAGCTGCTTGAGATCAGCTGCAGAACTTCTCCACTGTCAGGATTTAGTGAATTGATGCCCCTGGTGGACCGCTGACTGACTGCACTTTGGACCGGACAGGCAGCACTTAACCCTGCCACAGGATCAAGTTTAATCATAAAAAAGCTCCCAGAGTGACACTGTCAGCATATCAGACCTGTCCCATGCATCATTTCAGCTGCTCAGGCTCTCATGTCCTCAATATTTCATATAAAGCTAGAGAAAGAGAAGATAAAGTGAGCTTACTAAGTCAATTTATACATACACTGGTCAAAGGAGAGGCTTTTATGTGCATAATTAATTCAAAGTGCAAAGCTTACAGGTGACCCTCACCTGGAAATGACTCACTGGAAGTATGGTGGCTGCTGAGGGCAAAAACACTTTCCAAAAACTGGAAACATAAATATTTTTTCTATAAATGTAAGATTTAAAATTAACTTTATGGTGACACAAAAATATCTAAAGGCTTTCACTGGAAACAACACGTATGAAGATTAAAACAATGTAACATTTTATAAATGTAAGTATTCTTAGGTTCTTTGAGTACAGGTGTAAAAAAGTATTGAAAAAATCATAGTCATAGTGCCTTTCCTTCTTCATCTCCAATTATCCCTTTGCAAAGAGATAGATAGGTGAGATGAAATTTTACTAAACCCAAAAAAAGTAGCAGCTGAACAGATATGAACCCTAAAATTTCCTTTGCATGAGAGAACAGCCTGTCTGTCATCACAGACATTGTGGATATCTGGATTTTAACTCTTCTCAGTAGAAAAAGACTCAACAAAATCACTGCAGACAACTCGATTATCATCACTGCACTTCTGTTCGGACTCTGGTTTTCACTAAAACAGAGGTTTTTTTGTAATTCTGGTTACTCTCATTTTGGCTGAAGTTACTACATCTTTGAACATTTTTTTGTTGTTGCTGTTTTTTCTTTGTTTCTTTTGTGAGATATACAAGCAGCCTGGAAAAATAGAAGATATTGCTTAATTAAAATAATGTTTTTTTTGAGGGGGAGCACCTTATCTCATAAAATACACTTTACAATTCAGCCATAAAACAATCATCATTTCTCATGTTCTTAACTAGTACTACCAACCACAAGGTGTATAAACAATAAATGTCATCAGGATAAGATTAAATGAAAAATAATAAAGAAACAAAAGTAAGTAAAAGTAAGTAAACAAAGCCACTGTTTAGAAGTAGAAGAAGATAATTTGATGATAGTAGAAGATAATGTAACATAACGTGATAAAAAAATGAGTCACAAAAAGCACACAGGACGGCTCAGAGTTACTGAAGAGTTTATCTGATGTCTGTAGGTAGAGGCAGGCTAATACTTCCCACTGACTTCCAGCTATTTGAGCTAAGCTAGAGGACAGTGGGTGACCTTTGTCCATCTCTTTCTTGTTACTGCAAGCAGAGTTGAAATAAGTGTCTATCAGCTTGTCCTGGACTCAGGAGTGAGGCAAGACATGAAAAAAATAAAATTGGACTATTGCTTTAAGCTATGTGAAAATGCTTACACTGCTGTTTTTAAAGTAATACCATATTAATCTGGACGATCAATTCTTTGTTTACAATTTGACCTGCAGGGTAAGCGTTTTTAGCATTATGATGTTTTATCCAAAGACAGAAGGAGGACTGCGCCAGGCAATGAATTCAGTATATTTACTGCAATTCAATGGAAAAAGAGAGGAAAAAACAAGTTTGGATAGTTAGTGTATGTTTGTTTATTTGCTTGGTTATATTGGTTGTGGGTTTGTTTTCTGTGTGAATGTCTTTGCATTATTTTAAATTGTTCATGATGTACACATTTTTTTGTGAACTCTGAACTCTATCAAGTACCGAGAGAAGGAAAGTTTACTTAAACAAACTGAAATAAAATGGAAAATCCATGGGAGGTACCTGAAAAGTAGGTCAAAACCTGTCTGCAGTTATAAAACTGTGTGTTGGTGAATAAATGCTCATCAGTGGAAAACTAGTGAAACGAGAGTGGATAAAACTTCCTAAACCTTTTCCAAAGTCCTGTGACCCAAGGCTGTTCTCTAATTGGTTCACCTCCAGTTTTTCATTGGCAGGTCTCTGCAGTTAGAGAGTCAGTTTCATTTCAAGGAAATTTTGATTTTAAAAATTAAAATTAAAATGAAAAAAACATTGTTTTAATGCATTACTCTCCAAAATCACTGAGACTGTGCAGGTTATCAGGATTTTTATTTATTTATTTTCATTTTCATGACATTTGTGTTTGCAAACTCATTACAGTAGTTGTCCTAAATGATTTTACAAAACTCTTAAAATGTGGTTGGTGTGGTTATTAAAAAAAAAAAAAAACTAATGCTGCAACACAATTTCATTGAACATAAACATGTTTCAGTCTCCTCTCCTTTTGCATCAACACTGCTCTGCATTCAGATCTTCATTGATCAGAGCAGTGCAGCAGGTCTTCTTCAGACAGTTGTCTCAGAACATCTGTGGTTCTTGTAACTTCTGACACAGAGTCCAAAAGTTTTCCTCTGAACACAGATTTGATCTTAGGAAAAAGGAAACAGTCACACGGAGCTCCATCAGGTGAACAGGGAGGGTGGTCAGCTCTGTGATTTGTTTTTGGGACAGTGTGAGCTGGCGCATTGGTATCATTCTTCAGACTTATTATCTCCCCCTCTTCCAAGATCCCCTTCATGCCAAAGAGGGTTTCTGTTGATTACTTTGTTAGAACAAAAATGGCACTGCCTCTAGCACTACATGGCATCACCTGTGTCCAATCGGACTTGAACATTCTGTTGCACTGACTGATCCCCCCCCCCCCACCCCCCACCCCCCCACCCCCCAAAACTTTTTCATGCATACATTTTTTTTATGCAAATTTTCCCAAACTGTCTCTTTGTCAGTGGAGACCATTTCTGCATCATTCTAATATAGAAGTGTTGACATTTTCCAACGATTTGTTCAGTTTGTTGAATGTTTTCACAGGTTTTTGATGTGCTCGGGGGCCCAGGATGTCTATCATCACAAAGTCTTTTGTGCCATTTAAACACGCGACACGCAGTGGTCCCCATACACCTAAGTTAATGAAGGAGTAGGTTAGGCTACTGTTTTGTACAATTTTACCCAAAACTTTAAGCTAATATGTTGCTTAAGTTTTAAGCTAATCATTTTCCTACTCCTGACAATGTCACTTATTGTAAATTTACAGTAACACATGTTTTTTTTTTTTTTTATTATAAATACCAGCTATCGAAGAAAAAGAGGAAGACTCATTGCCTTTGCTTTTAGCTTGATCATTCAAATCTTAGACTGTGCTATTTTGCTTTTTTCTTGTAGTCGTCATATTGATATGATTTTAAACCATTGCAGGTTAAACTATTGATAAAAATCAATTAAATGTTAATGTTAGTTCTATTTATTTAGAAGACTGGTAGTTGACCCTTCAGTTTGTAATGGCTTATGGGCTAGGGAAGGGGTTGCCTTCCCAGTATGGTGGCAATGTTGTCCTACTACTGAACCAGCCAATGCAGCATATATCTACAGTATATGTCTGTGAAAATTACCTTTAAAAATGACTGCAGGAGTCCTTCTTTTTCCAACAATGGCTGTTGTTGTAGTTGCTCTTTAAATCACATCCCTGTGCACTGTGAAACCATCAGCACTTTGAGCCTAAACGGGAGGGAAACTTCCTGTCTGAGATGAATGTGGATGCCCATAAAGTGCCCGTTCACTTAGTGTGGGGCTGCTTAGTCAGTCGTTTGGTCAAATCAATGTCCAAGAGAAAGATGGCCAAATTTCTTAATCGAGTTAAACAGGCGCTCCTTTGTGCATCCTGATGTTCCTTTTTGTTGTCCTCAGTGTTCCTGTGTTTGTTTGCCCTGCCTGATACAAGAGTCAGGGTTGTTTTCATCCTGCCAGCGCTTCTATTATCCAGGAAAATAATCCTGTATAGGTGACAAAGATCCACGGCGTGCTGAAACACAATTTCTTTACATTACAAGCAGCCTGTGTGAGGAGCTGCTGGTGATTTTACAGCACTGGCTTTGTTAGCTATTAGTTTCTGCATTGACTGCCTCTTGAAGGCTATTGATTTTCATCCTGCAGTGTGTGTGTGTGTGTGGGGGTGTGTGTGTGGGGGTGTGTGTGTGTGTGTGAAGGGGGGAGAGGGAGAAAGACAGAGCATCCTTGCCTTGAAATTTATGTTGCATCATTTCCGTTCTCCAAACAGCTTAAGCTTTGCAGTCTGTTTGAAAGACGTCAGAGGATACAGACATCAGGGATCGAGGCGGAGAGGATTTGAGCCGCTGTGACAGTCAGAAGTTACAGGCGAGGCCGGCACGCTATCTTACAGCCAGGTGACCTTCATCCCTGAGGGGGAGTGTTTTCAAGGCGTACATCTCACAAAAGAAATCTTATCTCGTATACTTGTCTCCTGATCTCTTTTTACATCTTTTATCCTCTTTTATGTGACGCATCGAGGGGATTTACAGCCCAGAGGGCGGGCTACAAGCGCTCAGAGCACAAGGTCCCATTCTGAGCGACAATCCATGTTCCTGCTGAGCAACCAAAGCAGCTACATTTCCTCAACCCCAGCACCGTGGGGACCTCACACTTCAGAGTTGATTTAGCTGGGTGTACCTCAGCCGTCTGACCTTCCTCCGAGCCCCTCCCTCACCGATTGGGCGGCATGCTGTAGCCTTAGTAACCACAATCATGGCTCCCTCCACAGCCTCAGGATCATTCTGCTTTCCCTTTTTTTACTCCTCCACTTATTTCTTTCCTTTCAGAGGGCATCCAGGTGAATGTCAGCAGTCACGTCCTATTTCAGGCTGTTCCCTCTCGGCTGCCTCCCTCCCTCTGTCCTCCTCCACCTGCTTCATGATGCATGGCCCCCATGCTTCGCACTACCACAAAGCTGCAAAAACAGCCTGCAGGGCAAAGCACAGCAGCAGGGTTTGACCTGTGGCAGCTACCAAATCACGGCATAAACATCATGCTTAAACATGACCCCCCGACTCCACTGTGGGATTATTTCCTTTGCTGTTCAGACAAAGAGGTGGAAATTTTTTTTGTTGTATAATTCAACAAGAGGCTATGAGGGATGTGAATTTAAAGGGATTTTTTTTTGTCACTGACAATGATCTGCACCAAGTTCCTTCACCTTCAGATGGCTGATGCCCTTGTCCACTGGGTCCACTTCTGAAGCACAGAAGAGTCCAGGGAAGCTGCTTCACATGATCACCAGTTTATACAATAATAAGAAACCAACATACAAACACCATGTTACTGTTGGGCTTTCTCAGTTCAATATTGTGTTTCCTTGCATTCCTCACTTACTAAGACCCCCCCCCCCCCCCCCCCCCCCACACACACACACACAGAAGTCTGGGTTCCTTGTCCTGTCCCTCACATGCTTGAAGGAGTAGGGCATGACATGCATGATCATGCACGAGCATAAGCACTGGCAAGTGCATGCAATGAGACCACTCCTCATGTTAGAAGCTTTAAATGTAAGACATTTATTAGTATATATAAGTCACCTGTTTGTCATTTGAGGAACTTTAAATGCAAGTTACTGGACCTGTGGTGTCTTCTGCAGTTTCTTTGGATCATTTTGGACTTAAAAGACTGAGACGCTGGTTTAAACCCATCTGCCAATATATTAGTGGAAACAGAGATAGAATGGTTACAGCCCTGGATCAAATCAGTCCACATCAATATGTTTTTTTCAGGATGCACAACTGGTTAAGAGGCATAGTGCACCCTGGACTGGTCATGAGCCAATCACAGGGCAAACATGTAGGGACAGACAACCACTCAAAGACTCACTCACACCAAAGGGCTCTGACTGACCAGAGGATTCCAACCTTCAACCTTCTTACTGTGATGAATGAGCACTAACCAGCAGCCCATACTTCTAACACAATATCTTAACTATAACGTTCAGATTTGGACAATAACTGATCAAAAATTCAACAAAAAATGTGATTCTCATTTTTTTTTAATTTGAAAAAAAAAAAAAAACCCAAAAGATTCTGATGTTCAGTTCAGCTGAAAGTTGGTTCAATGGTTAAATATACCATGAATCATGCATTAAGCTCCTTTTAGCCTCAGAAAGCCATATGCTTGGATCTTTTATTATGTGAGACTCAATTCTATAAAAAAGACTTTTAGCATTGTTCAGATATGAAGAGTTGCTGCTACAGTTGATTGTTCAGATGAGCAACACAAAGAAGATCCACCATATTTTTTGATTTTTCAGAGGTTTATGTGGTGTGTTTGAGCCTTATTACCAAACTAACTAAACTCTCAGAATAACAAACCTTTAAAAAAGAGCCTCTAATTTTCAAAAGTACAACAGAAGCACTTTTAAATTTGTAGTTCTGTGTCTGTAAAACCCTTTGCTGATTTTCTACCTGGGCCTTGAGGGATAGGGAATTATCAGAGATAGCTGTTGCTCAACTGTCAGGTCAAAAAAAGTATGAATTTATTTATTTGCACCGACTGCAGCCTGGAAATTAACTCTCAATGAAATGAATTGAGCTCAGAGGGCATCTTGCTGAGCTCTGCCCCTGCAAGAGGAGAAGTGCTGACGAGCACCGTGGGAGATTTGCATAATTTTTCTTCTGTAATCATTGGCAGTGCTGTCAGTGCCGATGTGGTCAAAGACACAGTGACCATGACAAATAGGAGGACATGGGGAGACTTCAGAGAGTCGCTTCAACCCATCGTGTTCATTTTGAACACTAGAAATAAATCACTTTATTAAAAAAAAAAAAAATACATCCTGCCTCTGCTGGAGCTGGTCTCCAGGTCTGAATATGTTTGTGAAATCATCAGCTGAGTAAAATGCTTCCACAAAAGTTGTCCTCGTGGCTGCAGCTTACAAAAATAAATAAATAAATAAATAAAAAAACACTCCCTCATGGGCTTGTGATGTCGTAGCACTGTTAGCATGACTTATCAAGAGAAATTAAACACAGCCCCACGAGGTTGCTATGCCAACAAGTCTGTTTCCTCCAGACGGGTAGTGTTGGTTGGTTGGTTTGTCGGGGGAGCTGGGGGTAGGGGGCACTTGAGCAGATTTGAGGCAGGAAATGAGTCTCTTTGGAGAGGCAGAGCTGGGCTTCAGCTGTCAGAAACACTCGCCTCAGTCAGTGCAGACTCACACGGTCACATCACGGGGTTGTGTCCTCAGTGCAAGAACATGCAGTAGGTGGACCACAGTGTTTGATTAAAGGGCCGCTGTGGATCAGGCTGTTTTATCAGGCTGCAAATTTATAGTGCATAAGAGCAGAACTGATACAAACGCTGCAGGGTGATTGATAACGAGCCAGAGGGAGTGGAGTTTCTCAGACAGAACTGATCTTAGAGAGGAGATTCACACAGATTCTAATTAACGCAGAAATGACTCCCTCTCCTTCTCTGTGCAGAATCGTGTTTGTGTGAAATGGAGGAGTGTGTGTCATCACTTTCCTCATGCCATGTCAGAGTACACTACATGCCCATTAGAAGTGAAGGCAAACAAGACTGTGACTCACTGCACAATGTTTGCAGCAACAAAATGATAAAAAATATCATTTGTGCTTGCAGAAAAAGCATCCTCTGACTCATCCTTTATTTATTCTGAATGACACAAGATGGCATGTTCTAACTTAGCTCTGGCCACGGAGAGAGTTTCTGTTTAATGTTTTGAGACATTCACCTGTGACATTTGGTACTTTTATAAGAACAACGGAGAAAACGATCCGTGGTGAAAGGCACAAAGGATCCTTTTAGCTGCAGTAAATTACACTATTACAGCAGGAATCCACAAACATTTGATTATACAAAAGAAAAAAAGAGTTTCTGTGTATTATTTTGGGCCTCTGAAGGGCTTTGTAATACCTAAAGTATCTCCACTGGTCACCCATAGATGGGTCAGCTTTTTGATCCACTGTAATGTTGGAGAGCTGATTTTCCCCTTTCTACCATTTTGTTGTTATTTGATACAAGGGAGACAAACAGGGTGATCTTCTCTCCACGTTGCCCTAACGCAGGTTGTCCTAACAGAGAAATGGTGTTTGTAAAAGTTCCTGTCGTCTCATTTCTTGGTCATAAATAACACACACAGCTGACAGCATGCATGCCTTTATCATCATCCCACAGCTGAGTTTGTGGCCCAGAATCTTTGACCCTGCAGCCTAATGACAGAATAACAGATGTCTTAAGCTTTACAGTCACTGTCATGCTCAGTCCAACAATAAAATAGGCATAGTCATTGTTTTAGACAGACTATCAGAAACAGCAGTGCACCACAGCCTTTTCAGCGAGATAAAACATCAAGGTTTGAACTTAGTTTTCATGTTGATGTTGTTTTGTGCCTTCATCCTAAAATCCATCATAACAGGGATTTTTTCAAAAGGCAATGCTTTTCACTCTGTCGTCTCATCAGTTACATCTGCAGACCTCATGCACACACTCATGCATTTTTTTCTTCTGCAAACATACAGCTCTGCACCGGTGAGACAGTGGGGGGGTCGCTGTTTGGTCAAAATGGACAGTGATAAAACATTTTTTTTTTTTTAGAATGAAGTTACTTTTGTGTAAAAAGTAAATAATAATGGATTGCTGACCTGCAAAACTAACATATGACATTACTCATGTGACCAAATAGAGTAATGTAGGTAGTCTGGCAGGTTACTTTGGAACAGGTAAGGAGACACATTAAGGTGTGACTAGACAACCAAACAATTTTAAAATGATGTGCATGTACACCTCTCCAATCACAGGGCGGCAGGTCAATGCATTTTGGCTTGTAGACACAGAAAGTTGATTGAAATGAATTTAAACACAGAAGCCTGTTTCACACATGCTGCCCTGATATTAACAGAATAATTCATTGAGTCAGTATCATTTCGGGGGGGCTGTAAGTGTGAATGGGTTTAAAGCAATTCAGAAAACTGCTGATCTGGGATTTTCAAGCACAAACATATCTGGAGTTTACAGAGAATGGCCCGACAAACAGATAATATCCAGTGAGTGGTAATTCTCTGGGTGAAAATGACCCTCGATGTCAGAGGTCAGAGGAGAATGTCAGAGTGGTAGGATATGATAGAAAGGCCACAGGTACTCAAATAACCACTTGTTACAACCAAGGACCAACCAAGTAGACCATTTCTGAACACTCAACATGTTGAATCATGAAACAAATCATGTTTTTTGACAATGACAGTGAGTTCACTGTATTTCTGGGATGTGGTGGAACATAGGATTCTTATCATGGGTGTGTAGCTGTGAGGTACTATTACATCAGTATGGACAAAAGTCTTTGAGGAATGCTTGATCATTCTTCGTTGAATCTTAGCCACAAAGAACAACGACAGTTCCAAGGAAAAAGGGGGTCCAACATGGCACCAGCAGGGTGTACCTAATAAAGTGGTCAGTGAGCGTATATCCGGTCCATGCATTCATTCACTTATGTTAATTTATGTATATACCAATTCTTTTTAGATCAGGTAGTACTAACTGCCATCACTATGACAGTTAGTACTACCTGATTGACCCTGATCTTACTCAACAGTTGCATGCTGCAGCAAACTGTCTGAAGAAATCCACAATAAAGCATCTGACATCTGTTCTCTGAGTATAAAGAAGCAGAGCAGGCCAGAATGCGTCATGAATAACAGTCACATTGTTTTTCCTTCAAGATGAGGGAAGAGCAAATGACAGACCCTGAGCCTTTTATTCATTCATGTATTCGCTCTCTCCCCAAACCATCTATTTCCCGTTAAATGACCATCGCGCTCTCGCCGCACACTGCTGAGCGAGCTATAATTGGACTGGGTGTAAATGAGATTGAGTGGACAGACAGAATCTCTAAAAAAAAAGAAACAACATCCGCTCCGGTTCATGCTCACGCACAGCCACGTGATCACTCAGAGTCGATCCAGGTCATTCTTTTCGAACATCACACTTCCTCTGCGGTGCTCACACATCTGAGGTTTGATTCAGCTGCAGGCACAGTGGCAGGATTAATGGGCAGTCATTTGGAGCAGCAATAACAGTTGGCCATCACACAAAGTGGGGGAGCAAGCAGGGGCCGAGGGCTGAAACAAAGTTGAAAGTTTGGATCAGACCACAGGGACTGATCCTCACCATCTGCACTGCTGGATAGATGAACCAAGGAGCTTCACTTCAATCGCTCCATCATTTTTTTTTTCTAGTTTTTCCCTGAAGGAAGAAAGTGTGAGAAAAAGACACGATTAAGGTCATGTTCAGGTCTTCCCTTTAGTTTGACCTGCTTGATGATTTTACTCTTATTTTACAGACAAGTGGGTTACACTGATGGTACATCCCAAAGTCCTTCAGCAGATCTACATTGATGCCAGATTGACTGTTTTGGCACCCTGCTGTGTTACGACAATACATCTACAATATTAAGAAGTAGGAGCTCCCCCCTGGTAAAACAGTACATGGCACTGTTAAAAAAATAAAGCTCAGAAAACTCAAAATATCAAGGCAACTTGATGCAATAGATTTTTGGATTTTCTCAACTTCTCCCAAGTTGTTGACAAAACTAGGATTTTCTAGTTGATGCAAAAGTTCCGTCATCATGAATCTTTTTGTTTTCCTATTAATGATTTTCTTGTTGAGCTAACAATACATGTCTTGCTTTCATGACATAGTTTTCTGCCTTGGCACAATTGATATATTCTTGTTGAAAAAACATAAAACTGTGCATCTGCACCACTTGAAGTTCTCTTTAGGCCAGCATTGATTATCTTTCCTTAATGGTTCATATTTTGCCTTAAATAAATAATGACAATCTTGATGAATAAATGGTAAATGGACTTGAGCTTATCTAGCCCTTTCCTAGTCTTTTTGACTACTCAAAGCTGCTTTTACACCGCAGGTCACACTTACTCGTTCACACCCATTTGCTCACATTTGTTTCTGAGTTTCTATGTTAGTTATCCATCAGTATCAACTAAAACATTCACGCTCTTTCATGCCCATTTACACGCCACTGGCGTAGGAGTGGGAGCAACTTGGGGTTAAGTGTCTTGCTCAAGGACACATCACCATGTGTCACCCAGAACTGGGCTCAAACCTGCAACCCCCTGATCACTGACCAAGTGCACTACCCAACTGCACCACGCCGATTTTCAACAAATAACAGTGTGTCTGTTCTGTTGTAAATTCTATTACAGCTAACCACAAAATCTGGCTTCACTGCCATGCATTTCCACCTTCAGTGTAGATTTGTTGAGTCATACAAACGTATTTACTCAGCAAAAACTTTGTTTTATTGCATATGAAAACGTAACTGTCAAGAAAAACAATACTGCTGTAATGACATTTAACAAGACAAAAACAAGAGATTGTTCTTTTTCAAAAAAAATAAAAATCTTAAAACGGAAATCTCTGCAGTACTCACTAAAAGAGAAAACTAAAAACAATGTAAGCGCACCTTAAATATATCTTTCACAACTGTTAAAAACCAACAAGGTCAAGGTCAAGAGAGCAGCAGATGTGTCTATTGGTTTAAGCTACGCTGAGAGCGCCCTCTGTTGGATGAAATGGTCCACTGCTCCAGGCACCCTGATGTGCTGCTACACCAAATAGTTTACATTCGAATATTTATTTACTATTCGGTTACGGATATTTATCCTCATATTCGAACGGTTATTCGAATATCCAATATAAGGTGACAGCCCTAGTAAACAGTTGTGCCACTGTGAAATAATCAGTAAAGAGTGATATCTGAATCCATGATTGATTTATCACTGTACCCTGCCAGCTACACAAAAGTCCGTCCGGTTGCTGAGTAAAGAAGTACCAAATGAAAACAAAAAGGCTTACAAGGATAAAAATAAAATGCTCTTAGTGCAGTATATGTTGCATACAGTTCAGCCAAGATTTGTATGTTGCTTTATAATGCCCTGAACACCACCGCTGACATAGCTCAGGGCCTTGTGAAAACTTCAGCCTCATGTTAACATGCAATGACCTGTCCGCGCCCTCTTCTCCCTCATCAAGAACAGACAGTCACAATTGAAAAAACCCTTGGTTTAAGTAGAGATAATAAATTACAACACAGAATCGTCTTATGAAAACGCACCATCTCAGAAAGATCTTTGCTGTAGGAAAATATTTCAGGAATTCAGCAGTCTTTGTGACGAAGGCACGCAAGTGCAGTCCATTCACTGCTGGGCAGTTAAACCCGTATAAGTAACTTGAGCATGTGCAAAGGTGATTTGACCAACAACACGAAGGTGCTTTCATTTTAACACATAGGGCATCTTCACCAATCAAATGAACGCCTCTCCGCTCCTTTGAATGAGCTGCGGGCGAGGTGCAGTGACAGTTTCACCTCATCATGGACAGATATATACAGTATATATATGTATGTATACATATATATATATATATATATATATATATATATATATATATATATATATATATATATATATATATATATATATAGATATAGATATATACATATATACATATATACATGTGTACACTGCCCGGCTAAAAAAAAAAGTCGCCACCAAAAAAAAAGATCACAAACTCTAATATTTAGTTGGACCGCCTTTAGCTTTGATTACAGCACGCATTTGCTGTGGCATTGTTTCGATAAGCTTCTGCAATGTCACAAGATTTATTTCCATCCAGTTTTGCATTAATTTTTCACCAAGATCTTGTATTGATGATGGGAGAGTCTGACCACAGCACAAAGCCTTCTCCAGCACATCCCAAAGATTCTCAATGGGGTTAAGGTCTGGACTCTGTGGCGATCAATCCATGTGTGAAAATGATGTCTCATGCTCCCTGAACCACTCTTACACAGTTTGAGCCCCATGAATCCTGGCATTGTCATCTTGGAATATGCCCGTGTCATTAGGGAAGAAAAAATGGAATAACCTGGTCATTCAGTACATTCAGGTAGTCAGCTGACCTCATTCTTTGGGCCATAATGTTGTTGAACCTAGACCTGACCAACTGCAGCAGCCCCAGATCATAGCACTGCCCCCACAGGCTTGTACAGTAGGCACTAGGCATGAAGGGTGCATCACTTCACCTGCCTCTCTTCTTACCCTGATGCTCCCATCACTCTGGAACAGGGTAAATCTGGACTCGTCAGACCACATGACCTTCTTCCAGTCCTCCAGAGTCTAATCTTTATGCTCCCTAGCAAACTGAAGCCTTTTTCTGGTAAGCCTTACTGATTAGTGGTTTTCTTAAGGCTACACAGCTGTTCAGTCCCAATCCCTTGACTTCCCTTCACATTGTGTGTGTAGAAATGCTCTTACTTTCACTGTTAAATATATCCCTGAGTTCTACTGTTGTTTTTCTTCTATTTGATTTGGCCAAACGTTTAAGTGATCGCCGATCACGATCATGGATTTTTTTCCGATCACATTTCTTCCTCAAAGACGATGGTTCCCCACTATACTTCCAGTTTTTAATAATGCATTGGACAGTTCTTAACCCAATTTTAGTAGTTTCTGTAATCTCCTTAGATGTTTTCTCTGCTTGATGCATGCCAATGATTTGACCCTTCTTAAACAGACTAACATCTTTTCCACGACCACAGGATGTGTCTTTCAACATGGTTGTTTAAGAAATGAGAAGCTACTCATTGCATCAGCTGGGGTTAAATAACTTGTTGCCAGCTGAAAGATAATTGCCCATGCAGTAATTATCCAATAGGAGGCTCATACCTATTTGCTTAGTTAAATCCAGGTGGTGACTTCCTTTTTGGCCTGGCAGTGTATATACAGTGCCATGAAAAAGTATTCACCCCCTTCCTGATTTCTTTTCTTGTTGCATATTTGTCTCACTTAAATGTTTCAGATCATAACACAAATTTTAATATTATACAAAGATAACCGGAGTAAATACAAAATGCAGTTTTTAAACGATGATTTTATTTATTAAGGGAAAAAGCTCTCCAAACCTACATGACCCTATGTGAAAAAGTAATTGCCCCCCCCCGTTAAATCATGAGTTAACTGTGATGAACCACATTTTTTTTAAAGCTGAATTCAATTCCACTGACCACATGCAGACCCGATTCCTGCCAGACCTGTTGAATTAAGAAATCACTTAACTAGAAACTGTCTGACAAAGTGAAGTAGGCCGCAAGATCTCGAAAAGAAACACATCATTCTACGATCCAAAGAAATTCAAGAACAAATGAGAAACAAAGTGATTGAAATCTATCAGTCTATTACAAAGCCATTTCTAAGGCTTTAGGACTCCAGTGAACCACAGTCAGAGCCATTATCCACAAATGGAGAAAACTGGGAACAGTGGTGAACCTTCCCAGGAGTGGTCGGCCTACCAAAATTACACCAAGAGCACAACGACGACTCATCCAGGAGGTCAAAAAGAACCAGAACAACATTTAAAGACCTGCAGGCCTCACCTGCCTCAGTTAAGGTCAGAGTTCATGACTCAACAATAAGAAAGAGACTGAGCAAAAATGGCATCATGGGAGAGCTCCAAGGCAAAAACCACTACTCACCAAACAGAACACAAAGGCTGGTCTCACATTTGCCAAAAAACATCTTGATGATCCCAAAGACTTTTGGAAAAATATTCTGTGGACTGACCAGACAAAAGCTGAACTTTTCGAAGGTGTGTGTCCCGTTACATCTGGAGTAAAAACAACACAGCATTTGATAAAAAGAACGTCATAGCAACAGTCAGACATGGTGGTGGTAGTGTGATGGTCTGGGGCTGCTTTGCTGCTTCAGGACCTGGACGACTTGCTGTGATTGATGAAACCATGAATTCTGCTGTCTACCAGAAAATCCTGAAGGAGAACGTTTGGCCATCAGTTCGTGACCTTAAGCTCAAGCTCACTTGGGTTATGCAACAGGACAATGACCTGAAACACACAAGCAAGTCCACCTCTGAATGGCTTAAAAAAAATAGAATGAAGGTTTTGGAGTGGCCAAGTCAAAGTCCGGACTTATATCCAATTCAGATGCTGTGGTGTGACCTTAAACAGGTAGTTCATGCTCGAAAACCCTCCAATGAGGCTGAGTTAAAACAATTCTGCGCAGAAGAGTGGGCCAAAATTCCTCCACAGCGATGTGAAGACTCATCACCAGTTATCACAAACGCTTGATTGCAGTTATTGCTGCCAAGGGTGACACAACCAGTTATTAGGTTCAGGGGGCTATAACTTTTTTACATAGGGTCATGTAGGTTTGGAGAGCTTTTTTTCCCTTAATAAATAAAATCATCATTTAAAAACTGCATTTTGTATTTACTCAGGTTATCTTTGTCTAATTTTAAAATTTGTGTGATGATCTGAAACATTTAAGTGTGACAAATATGCAAAGAAGTAAGAAATCAGGAAGGGGGCAAATACTTTTTCATTTCCTCATGCTTTCAAATAACGATAATTATTATGAACAAATGTTTGATAATACCATAGTAGATCTATGTGCACAAAAGAGGACACACAACTAAATATGAGTCCAAAATAGTGTCATTGCACTTTTATTTTCCTTCCTTCCTTCCACACATTTTGATTATCCATTGGTAGCAATGAACATGTAACTGATGAAGTCAATTAAAAAGTTATACTGAAATTATTTAAAGTAACATTTACGGATGTCCGTTCAGTTCTAGTCAGTATTTTGCAAATGACTGTTAAGTATAAGAACAAAAAAAAGTGCATCAGTTAGTGCCTCAGCTTTTGCACTTGAGTCCCAAAGCACAGAGAGATAAAAAGCACAGTGTCTGATCAGGTTGAACAAGAGGATTCAACTAGATATCCATTTAAAAACAGAGACAGTCTTGGGTAAGACAATGTTAGACGTTTTAGATTTGCAGATATCGACATCAGATCTCGCTCTGAGGTGAAAGAGATGTGGAAGAATGATTCAGTATGTTTCAGGCACTATTTGATTTGCAGCTCAAGTCATGTTTCTGTCAGCTGTAGCAAACAGAGGGCAAGAATTGATCTCATTAACAAAGGAAAAATAAGAGTTTTGCGTCGTTAATATGACCTCTGCAGCCTCTGCCTCAAAACATGTGTAGGCTTTAAAAAAGAAAAAAAACACTAAATTTAGGGTGACATTACGTCCTCTTCTGCTAGACATGTCCTCCTTTTTGGTCATAAAATCATGTCTGGGGGAATTTATAAAATACCCTAAATTATCCGAGTTTAGCTCAGCTTGTTCTACAAACCATTAATATCCCTCATATCACAAAGCTGACAGAAAAAGACACGCATGATTCAAATTACCATAACTTCTTGAATATCCACGCTATCGAAATAATTACAATGGATTCTTAAAGCTGAGAAACAGAGCTTTCCATTTATGTACATTACCGTAAATGCTGGAAGTGAGCTGAGCTTTAAAGCAGAAGGAGAGGATTCAGAACAAAACTTGTGAGTGATTTATCAGTGGTTCATTAGTATTTTCTGCGTATGTAAAAATATTGTAAATAATAGCATAAATACCATTTTGGAGTGTTTTCTTAATGTTCTCTTACTGTGTTTTGGCATCTTTTGCTGTATTTTCACTGTGTTTGCCGTAATTTCACCAAAGTTCATCCTTTTTGTAATTGATGGTCTTTTTCATCATGATTCGTGTTTTATAGATTTAAGAGACAGTAATTTTGCAATTATTTGAGGGAGAAACTGAGGGAGAAGAGAGTCCCGAGGAGATTCATGGAGGGGGGCTAATCAGGAGGAGGAGGGATCAGGAATGTCCCCCAGCTCATCTACAGCAAAAATACCAATAATACAGTAATATAGACAGAGTGGATATTTACTCCCAGCTTTATTACAGTCATGTAATGACAAATACTTGCTAGAATGTTTGGATTTTGTTTTCCCTTAACAAAAGTGCAAAATAATTTACTCAAAGGGCATTTTCTAACGCATTTATTGACCAAAAAAGGCAATTGTGTCAGTTGCAAATAAAGGTTCTGGAGACTTTGAAAACCACATCATCACCGACTTTTGCAGTATCCCCAAGAAGCCGAGTAGGGTGTCCTCTTTTTGGGTTTTCAGAATATGGTCACCCTAGCTAAACTGCAATAACATAATTTGTCTGTGAAGGTGGCTAAGTGGAAGAATTGTGTGTTGAGGCTGTTGTAACTAAAATAAATCTCTGACACACACACACACATGCACAGACTGCAGATCTGAGGAGTGTATTTTCTCCCCCCATGTTGCATGGAGTGTATTAGCTGATAGTAAAAAACACAGAGACGTGTTGGCCCTTGGTACCTCCTCCCATTTATGATTCAGAGCAGCAAGGTAAAGCCGGGCTGTGTCGGTGTCACCATGGTAACCTGCTCATGAATCTGAGTGACTTAACAATTTCCCCTTGTGGTGGTGGAGTGGAGCGCTTCATGTGTAAAGTGCCTTCACATCAACATGCTTAGACATGAATATTCATAAGCACAGGGAGCTGGAGGTCATTCATCAGCAGAGGCAGAGTACAACATGCTGCAGCTCAACGGCGGGCTGAAGACCTCTGCTCTGGGACACAGATAAACTCCGCCTCCACCTCCTCTGCCTCCTCCTCCTCCTCTGAGATCAAACTGCTCACATTTCAAAGATTTTTGAGGTAATTAAATTTTTATTTGTGCCATGACTAACCCCCAGGAAAGTGTAAATATTACATTTTCTCATAAGCATGATGATGCAAGTTTCTGACCGCTGTGAAAGATGCTCATTAATGATGAATTTACTCAAGCAGCTTCTCTGTATGAATTCTAGTGTGAAGTAGCATCAAGACCTGTTTTATACTTGACACCTCTGCAAGGTCAGGAGTGTCCTCATGACAGCACATGATTAGACAGTGGACGGTTCCATATATCCGCCACGGAAATATTTCACTAGTCCATCTGGGAAAGAGCTTTTCAAAAATGTTTTCAGAGGCTGAACTTTCAAAAACTAGAAAAGCCCTCAGAGAGCGCAGACCTCCGCTAAGCAGCTTCGGTCCACTTTGGCGAAAATGGTCCTATCTGGCAATGTTAAAGAATCCTTTGAAAAATTCCTGGATCCAGACGGTGATCTGGATCACCCCCAAAATTTAATCAGTTCTTCCATATCCCATTTCCCACAATTCCTGAAAACTTCATCCAAATCCGTTCGGAACTTTTCAAGTTATTTTGAGCACAAACAAACAGACAGACAGACAGAAAGATAAACGCTGGCAAAAACATAACCTCCTTGGTGGAGGTAACAACAGCAGCTGGTGATTGGACAAGCGTTCTGCTCGTCACACTCATCACAGACCAATCATATCAAGCCACAGTATGACGTAGCAGCTAGACCCTGTTGCTAGCCGTAAGCTTAAACTACGTTTCAGTCCTTAGACTATCGTCTTACATTAAATTATACCACACAGATGCATCATTTACCACTTATATTTGACATGAACCTTGTAAAAGACAACGCCCACCAAGTTCTCTCAGTAAACTTCAGAGGAGACCAGATTTTGCCAGGTATCGCAGAGTAACCATGAAAACCATAGACTCACTGGCATGTCCGTGGAGGATTTCCGAGTTCTCTCCCAGTTTCCCAGCAGTGATCCCGGTCGGGAGAAGAGCAAAAACATGATTTTCCGTAAGAAAAGCTTGAAGTTATGTTCTTTGCTCCTCTTTTAAAGAAAAAATTGAGTTCATTTATGGTTAAAACTGCAGATATTGCCGCATCCACGGAGACTGCTTCAGAAGCCGCCATTGTTTTCAAACATGCAGTCACTTCCTGTTGTTGTCACGTCTGCAGCTCCTGCCTCTATCCCCTGATTGGCCTTTTAAGCATTTAGCCGAGTGAATTTGTTGGACAATGGATGTTGGCAAGACAGACGTGCAGGATTTCAGACAATGAATTAGGCAGGTCTGTCTGCTCTGCAAGGCTAATTTTTTGCCTGAGTGTATAGAAATTTTAACAGAAATATTCACAGTGTAAATTCCTTGGTCTTGTTCATAGTCTCACCTTTACTTGTTTTTTTTTTTTCTTTTTGCTTCAAAAAAAGTTGATATAGCTTAGTGATTCTGCATGTTGCAACCTGCTTATTTAAATTCTTGTAAGCTCTTATCTATTTTAATGTCTTTATTTGACATTCCTCCTGCAATACTGTGTTTAAGAGCAAACAACCAAGTTTTCCCTTGGGAATTAATAAGAATTTCTGATTCTCATTCTGATTAGTCCAAAAAAAAAGGCCACATTTTTTTTTTTAAATATGTTTTCATAAATTACCCATAATTCTTTATTGATCACTGGCATCGTTCTGATGGGAATATTATTCACCCCCTCATCTCATCCTCTCTTGATTTTGCTGCTGTGTGGACCATCTCTTCTCCCTTTTTTTTCTCATTATCATGAGTTAATGCAGCAACTTCTCTTCATGGTTTTCATTCCACATAACTTCAGTTAACCCACATGATAATCAAGACTTCTTTGAAGACACTGCCCCAATACATTTGGGAGAATATTGGTCTGTGGAAAGAAGAGAGCCGCACTGAGAATGAAAACACTGAGAGTTTCCATGTCATGAATGTGATGTGAGACCGTCTGTGCAGAAAGCATAACCCAGCATTTACACTGCAAGGTGAGTCCCTCAAATTCAGACAAAATACCAGAGCTTGGTCTGTAGGACCCGACTTTAAAATATGAGGTCCTTCTGGTTTAGTTTGGTCATTTACATTGGTCATGTAAGAAATGCATAGTTTAACTGAAGACAGGACAGAGAATGGGACTAAGAATGAGTATTATCAAATTAAATGCAAGTTAGAAGGCTACAATGCTGCAAAGTAAGATCCTCAAATAAACAAATACAGTTCTGAATCATTTAGCCAAAGTAACACATCTACAGCTGGCTTAGGAAGTTTAATATTTTAATATTTGTGAACTCTAACTTAAAAGTAAGTTGTTATACTATCAGCAAAACACAGAATTCAAGTGTGAATCGGCATCAGTAAAAAGTAATTTTATAAAAGCACAGATGTTTAAAATAAAAAGATGGATAAAGCAAATGGAGCAGTCCAACTACATATATATATATATATATATATATATATATATATATATATATATATATATATATATACAAACATATGTATATACAAAAGACACTTACTATGTCTTAGATGAGTTCAGCTCTACTACCACTTGTAATAATAACGATAAGAATAAAAAAAATAATTACAATAATAATAATAATAATAATATCTGCAAAATAAGTATAAATAGCTTAGATTTAGTGAGCTCATTTTGTTGAAATGCTAAAGCTTAGCTTGCCACTTTTCTCCAGGTCTAGGTTAAGTGAAATTAAAAGCCCAGTATGTAAGATTTCGGCATTCAGCTCTTTCGTGGCCTCTCTGGACGTTGAGTGTAACTGTACTGTTGTAAAACAGAGCGCCTCACACCGACGTGCATATGTTGACATACAGAGGGAGGAGAAGCGAGCCGACAGGATGTCCTGAGAGACAAATAAACCATTTAGTCTGATAAGGTACAGTCTTATCATGTCTCTTTTCGAACAAATCACTTTCAAGCGTCAGCTGTCAGTTGTTTGCATGTTTGTTCTGTAATTTTGACCGTAGCTCTTAGGCTGTGCCTGAAGGCTTCTCTGGAGGGACTCATTTATTACATGCTGGTAGAGAAACTTGTTTGGGTTACAAACTTTCTAAGCTTAGTTGAAGAACCTTTAGAGACATGACTGTGGTAGGATGACTTTATACTCTCAGTAAAGCTGGTAGATATGAGACAAAGAAGACGATGATAATGTAGGAGCAGAGCAACACGGTGCAGCTGTTTCGGACCATCTGTAGAGAAACACGCAAGGAATAAACTCCATCAGCTGTGAAAACTTATAACACCTACGTGTTAGACAGTGAAAGCAGTTGGCAAAAAGTTATGATGTAACATTACGTCTGTTCAATTGTGTAGTTTTCTCTCTTCCTGAATGTATGTTAGATACAGGGCTGAGCCTCCACCTCAGACACCTGAGAAGTTAGAGGATTAGGAGAGTTGTGGAGGTCAAAGGAGAAGTTAGAGCAGAGGAGTCCAAACTATAGCCCACCATCCATTTTTAATTGGCCCGCATCAAAGTCCAAAATATTATGGACTATGGCCCACACATAATATTTATACTTAGCCATATTGTACTTCTTAGTTTCAACACTAGGTGGAGCAACTGTCTTGAACAAGGTCACTTTTCCCTGATGCCATATTATTATCATTTCACTATTATTATCATTTTTAATTTTCCTTTTCAGATTCCAATTAAATGACAGCATTCACATAATTACACACAGTGTCCGAACTACTATAATATTCAGTCAATCTCGTCAATTACAACATTACTGAAAAATGGAACTATGAACAGGATCAGCATCGCGGAGAGCGCAGCGCGACTTCAGCGCGACTTCAGCGCAAACTCAGAATGAAAGCTGTCAGCCCTCACAGCGCAGGTCACAATCACTGCAGGTGACAAGGGTCTTAGGTTTTTGCACTGACTGTTTATTTGGCACTTCTTCCCATTTTCTGGCATTTGTGGCTGCTGCAGCTCGTCCCGTAAAGTCAATAGCGGCGGTAAAATCACTTTCGCTAAATGTTGGTCTATCATTATGTCTCATTCCACAGCCGTCCTAAACCGTCCGTCAGACTGCAGTAACTTGTGTCTTTACCATCTGAATGAGACACACAACACGATCTCAGACACCAGCTTTGTGCGGAAATACTTCAAAGTCTTGAATGTAAATGCAAATTGTGCGCTGAGTGGTAGGGATAAAATTGTTGCTACAATTGCTCAAAAACACTGAATTCAAACTTGATCCAAAACACATCAGGGTGAATCACTGCAGCACCTGATGGATTTACCTTCAGGCTGTGGCAGCAAGAGCCGCTCACTGAAGAAAGAAGCCAAAATCTCCAACCTCACACGATGTGAGTGATAATTTGTTTTCACCAAAGGTTCTGCTATTTGGCGATGACAGACCAGGAATGCAGGTGGATCACAAGCATGATGAATGGATTAGCCTGCTGCTGTGTTTAAATGTAATGATCACATAATTTTGTACTTCTATTATGACACAGGAACAGGTTATATCTGTCCCACGAGGTGGTCCACACGGTGACGCGCATAGTGTCCTCTGATGCGCGGCCCAGTGGCCCCTGCGCTCTCCCAGTTGCTGCAAAAGTGACAGCAGCTCTGACCTTCTTCGCCACCGAGGTGAAATTGTCACTGCGCCCCCGCGGCGCATTTAAAGAAGAGGAGAGGCGTTCACTTGATTGGTGAAGATCACACTCGGCTGTGTTAAACCCACACATGCCTCCTCTCCTCCCTCTCTGCCATTTGCGCCAGTGGGAGAGACGGAGGCGTGGGTGCGCCTCCCTGCGCCAAACTGCGCCGTGAACGAAACTTGCAAAATGCCCTGGACAAACCCCGTTGGCATGGCGCAGGCGTGGCGCAGGGCAGGTGCGCCCCGCCTGCGCCTGGTCTACAAAATTAGAGCCCCATGACTTTAAAAACACCAAATGATTCGATTCAACAAATTTCGTTAGGTTTCAATGTTATGAATTGTACAATATCACTTCCATGAGCCTATTTCTTCATGACTCCTCAATGTTGCGTCTTTCTTCTTTTTTGCGCACACATGGCTAATTCGCATACACACACAGGATTGGCTGGCCCCGCTTGGTAAAACAATATTTGTGAAAACATTTTTTGAATTCTGAATACTGGACATGGTGAGCTTCAAGCCTATCCCAGCTGTCATTGGGTGAGAGGCGGGGTACACCCTGAACTGGTGGCCAGTCGATCCCAGGGCCACAGTTAAAGTTGATGTAAATTTTTTAATAAACGTAAGTTGGTGTGTTAACAAGCCCAATTTTTTATTTGTGTAACAAGCCTAAAATATCCACGTCTGCTGTTTCTCTTCTTGTCTCTCCCTCCATAAAGAAGGTAAATCAGTATCTTAAGAACAAATCCAAGGCTGTGGCTGAGAGAATGACCTGCCAACATTTTTGTAAAAAATAAATGAAAATCTACTAATTTACATAATTTATCTGCATTTGATGGATTATTACCAACATTAGCGCATTAGAAGTGAGGCTAGTAAGTGGCCCAGTCCTTTATTTTTCTGTACATGGCCCTCAGTTAAAAGAAAGTTTGGACACCCCTGAGTTAGAGGATCAGGAGAGTCATGGAGGTCAGAGGAGAAGAATCAGAGGAGATGTGTGAGCTCTGGAGGAGCAGCAGTGGTGTGGTCAGAGAGAGTGATCCATCTGACCACAGGACACTTTTCTTTGTTTCTGTAATGATGTACAATACTCACAGATTTAGTGTTGTTTAAATCGTTTTTATTTATATTATTAAAGTTACTTTCACATATTTCAAGGTTTAGGTGAAAAACAAATAGAAAAAACTTGACACCGAAGTTTTCAGTGGTATGTTATTAGTATAAGCACAGACAAATGTTTTCAATTCGTTCAAATATGAATATTTACTCACATAATTGAAAAGCAATATTTTCATGTGTATGTCTTAGTGTTTGCTGTTGTGCAAAATAAAACTATTTACCATTGTATGATGATTTAGTGCCAAATACAGAAAAATCCAGGAGATAATAAGACAGAATGTAAGGCTAAAATAATACAACAGAGGTAAAGATCAAATGGGCAAATATAAAAATGCCTGAAAGGCAATAGAGACAAACTTAGCACATAGAAATGTTTTTATTCAGAGCAAATATGCAGGATATCCGACATGATTCAAGGATAATCTCATGTGTCAACACAGTGTTTGCTAATGTGCAAAATAAAACTGCCAAAAATCTCCCTCAACTTTACTGTAATATACAGAGAAAAAAGCCGAAGTGGAAATGAGAGAACTGGCAGCAGGTTTCTGGGATCATTGAAGGCCCGGTCCACTTTAAATCCTCATAAGAACAACGGCTTCCTGACGGTCTTGGATGTAAACCATAATTTTTTTTGTGTCTTTAAGAGTGTACATATTGTGATATTTTTGATTGTAGTCCCGTTGATACCTTAAAAGAAAAAAACAATTTTTTTTTACAGTTGTTCATTTCACATCTGTTTAGTTTGTAGTTGTAACAATCAGTCTCACTGAAGGGCAGCTAATGAAGCAAATACTAAAATACTGTGAAAAGTACAGAAAAGATGGCCATGTTTTACTCAAGAAAAAGTAGCTCTGAATGATTCCTTCAGTAAGATGAGTAAGTTTTCTAAATAAAATGTAGTCAGATACCAAGTATTTCGAGTACACTTTCTGGTATATAAAGATTAGATGGATTGTAATGTAGTAAACCTGTTTGTTATTTCACCACAGAAGAATAAAATCAATAGTAAATTCACCCAAAAAAGAGAATTGAGGGGCACTTTGTTCCTATACATATAACATGTATAGCAGAGAGATTAGAAATAATATCTTTGTACACTATTTGATTCATAGTTTTGCATAAGCACACTGCATTCTACCAAATTATCATTGAACACAAAATATAATCTTCCCTATAAAATGTCAAGATTAATAACACTGTTTTTTTTTATCAAACTATTAAGATAGAACAATCACACAAAGGCTAATTAAAGACAGTAATTAGTTAAACTATAATCAGAAGCTTTCAGCCCTGCAGACATTTCAGAAAACATACCTGCTGTTGTCTGACTCCAGTAGTGGTGTTGGTGTCTCCTGTCAGGAGTTGATGCTGATCACCTGAGCTGATGCCTGAAATAAATACTGAAGTCAGTGCTGCATTGAACTGTAGAGAATATATAATCATCACATACACCGGGTCTATAAGTTTTTGTGTTATCATCTCCAGTGTTAAAGAGTAATGGGACATGAACTTCAGACCATCTGATTGTTGGTCGACAGCCTCTGAAGCATTCAACAGTCTTTATCATCAATATACTCATCATAATAATTCTATCAGATATTAAATCTAAAAGATTCTAACTCATGACATTAGCATGTGTGGCTAACACACATGCTAACAGTAACTGTTTTTCCAATGTTCGGCTGTGTCAGCGTTGATGCTAAATCGGTGTTAAGAGGCTGAAATGATTTTGGATCAAAAGTAAAACGATACAGTAAAACCTCAGCAGCTCAAATGAAATAACAAAAAGTTTAAAGACTTTTTTTACTCACCCTCTGACAGCAGCAGAACAGCTCAGAGTCTGACTTCAGTCTGTTGTTTCCCAAAGTTCAAGCCAACACTTAAAGCCTGTCCAATCTTCGCTCTGGTTTGGCTTCTTGCTCAGCTTTTCCTCCTCTTTCTTTTCTGATCCTCATCCATCGAGACGGGTCTGGCTGCAGACTTGCACTGATAGGACCCTGTGTTGCAGACCTGCACTGATAGGACCCGCTCCACTGAGAGGACCCGAAGCGACGTTTTTTTCTCACGCAGTGCTGTGAGTTTTTCCCGTAGAGAGTGAGTGTGGAGAGAAGGTGAGTAAAAGTCAAGTGACTACTTTTCGTCATTTTTGAAGCAACAGAAGAAGTCTGTCTTCACTAGAACATTGCGTTTACCACTACATATTGCCATGTAACTTTATAAAGAAATGACTTTTGGACCTTTGGGTGTTTTTAGCGCTGTTATCGTAGTTATGGTAATGTGGCTAGTGCTAAGTAGGCTAACTTTGGGAATAGCCGTGGATGTATTATTTGGATATATCTGTGAGATAAGCTTGACATGAGAAGACTTTGACTGTCGTTGGCATTTTGATATGTATGAAAACACCCATTATGATCACTTTATGATCAGACTACTTGATTGGTGTAAGCAGCTTATTTCAACAAATGCAAATAATGTTTTTTTTTTTTCCTTAGACCAGTGCGGTGGGCCGAGTGGTGGATCACTGTAGAAAGCAGCAGGATGGATACAGGCTAACAAACATTTGCAGCCAAAGTGGAGACGCCTGACATTTAACAAATGGACAGTAAACAAACTGAGGAGGCTGCACAAGAAACAGCTAAACTGTTTGTCGACACCATGGATCCACATGAAGAAAGAGTCCATGCTGGAGCCTTTAGGTTTATCTTTTATAATATTGAAGACGTGGATGTTCTGTGAGGAGATAATGGACAATAGAGGGTACTTGGCATACTGTAAATACAAGTAGGAGAAAAAATTAAAAGACATCATTAAAAGTTTGCTTTGTGTCTACTTTGTTTTCTCCTGTAACAGATGTTATTGGCTGTCTGGCTCATGTAACTCAGTACTCACTACATCACTTTGAATAGACAAAGCGAAGTTAATTTTAAATCATCATCCCTCACACCCTCCTGGGAAATACAGGTGATCTGACAGCACAGGTAAGAAAATAGCAGTATAGAAAGGAATATTAAGTAATTATTAATGAATTATGATAAGGTGGAACAATTGCGAACACACAAGGTATGCCTGTGTTCAAGATTTGTGTAAATCAATAAGTAAACTAATCCAAAAGTGCGGGAGGTTTCATTTTCAATGGTAAATATTGGTATAAAAGCAAAGAACAATGAGCAATTGGTTGGAGTGTAGAAGCATATTGCAGTTACACATAAAGTGTTTTAACATATTTTTTTAAAAATGAATTTGTATTGCTAACCAAATTAACAGCTATCCATTTTGCTGAATAAATTAAAATACTGGTGTAAAACAATTCATGTTTTTGGGGATAATAACAAAATATGTACATTTAGTTTGTATTATTTATCTTTAAAATAACCCATGAAGTGGTCATCCTATTTTGTATTTTCTGTATTTTTTATCTTGATATTTACTTGGTTTTTTTTTTTCTATTATCCTGTTGAACTGGAAACGTATACTTCTTTTTTCATTGTTTTAATTGAACACATGAATACACAAATAAATCAGACTCACAATGTAAACATAAAGCCCCCCATAATGAAGTATATTCACACAAGACGAAAAAGAATCATTTCCAGGTATAATCACTTTTATTTTAGCTTCCTAGAAATATGCACTTCCGTTACATCCGCTTTTATTTTGAAATGCTTTGTATCAACTTCTGGTCCTATCAGTGGAGCTAGTCCTATCAGTGCAGGTCTGCAGCCAGACTGTCATGCATCCATCACAGTCTTCTTTTGAATCATAGCTTCAGCCTTCATAAAACTGGGAACACACACATGCAAACTACCCATCATATCGGCCATTTATTTTCCTAATGCTGAACTCACGTACTTGCCGTAAAGCAGTATGCACTTCTCGCGAGATGTCCGCAGCTTGCGGTCGAGAGTTACATAGTGTAAGTGAAGAACCCAGGTGTTCATAGCAGGAACAGGAAAAACACCATTCACTCTGTTTTAAGACTCCCCCACTATTAGACAGATTTTAAAACATTTATTTTAAAGGTGTTAAAGTTACGTACTGGGGCTTTAAGTGACTCAACGTGTTGTATTTCACAAGTAGCTTGCCCATCACTGTCATCAATACTTTAATCAGGGAAATCGATGTTTGAAAGCTTCAAGTGTGAAGGATTGTCTGCAAAAGTACTGACCAATCAGCATCCTTTGAGGGGAAAAAGGCGGGAGCTACTAGTGTGACACAGCAAGAGGAGACTGCAGGCAGGTAAACAGTGACTGCCTGTATAAAGACTTGTTCAGATGCTGGCTGCTGTGGAGGGAAAAAAAAAAAACTAGAAAAGCATTGGAGAGTGCACACCTCCGCCAAGACACAATTCTGTATCAGCACGCACTCCTTTATGATGGCTGAGTCTCTGCTCATGTCTGTCCATGTGGAGAAGTTCACCAATGGCATTGCAAGGAAGCTGGGTAATGTAGTGACATAGGCTTGAAAAACACTGATGAGAGTTTGCAAAGAAACTACAAATCCCATAATGCAGCAGCCGAGGAGAAATGAATGGGATTTGCCTTTTCTTGAACTTCAGTATTTTTTTTTGTGTCAATCTGGATTGGATCCAGATAAAATTGACTGTGATGATAGATTTATATTATATATATATTACCGTGTAAAGTTTGAAGCGAATCCATCAAGTGATGTCAAAGATATGATTTTTTTAAAATATGGCCCAATGTTAACTTGTGGGATTTTTCGCAAATTTTGGGAATTTTTTAATTCCAGACAAATATGCAGATCACCACCAAAATGTAATGGCTTCAGACAAACAAACCCGAATAACTGTAACTAGATTAGATAAACTCTGTTGTTGCTGGCCTCTCTCCCATTTATTAAAAGTGAAAATAACAATTTTTAACCTTGCTCTTACTCATGTTCAGTTCATCTGGTTCTTAGACCTGAGTAAAGGAATAAAGACAGCGCTATAGTAGGGTGTTTGAAGGAAACTCAAAGTCTAAATGAATCTGGTTAAATAATCCAAAATATTACTGGTGAATGATCTTGATGATGCCATCTTACATCTGCTTTTCACATCCACATAATGTGTATATTATTTTATCTGAACATTCCTCAAACACCAATTATCGTCTGTATTAGAGTGTTTTCTCCAGTCTTTGAAAGTAGATACATTTACCTTTTGATTTTCAATGTGGAAATGACACAATTATGGCAACAGTTTCATATCAATGCATTAAAACAAATTAATAATTTGTCTGTCTGGGTAACTTATCAATAGCTGCTTTGATTCTGATTCTGCCTGACTGGTCAATGAGCCAATCATAGAGCCAACATTAACAATTTCCTTGTAAATGTGGGACCAGAACTAGCAGCAAAAATAAAGAATCCAGAGGTAGCACAATGAGGGGATGTAGAGTATATGGGAGACAGAATCTTGAGTACATTTTTTCTGGGAGCAGTTGATGAAAAAAGAAATCATAGAAACAATAAGAAAATGTAAAGACAAAACTTCCACAGACTGGAATGACATTGACATGAAATCAGTCAAGAACATTACTGAGGAGATTGCAAAGCCACTCACCCACAACTGCAACTTGTCCTTTCAATCAGGTACATTTCTGAACAAAATGAAAACAGCAAAAGTGATACCCCTGTTTAAAACTGAAGATCAACACCATTTCACAAACTAAAGGCCTGTTTCTCTACTCCCACAATTCTCCAAAATACTCAAAAAACTTTTTACAGCCAGACTGGACAATTTTATTTAAAAACATAATCTGCTTACAATATGGATTCAGAGCGGACAGATCAACATCTTTAGCACTAATCATAACCTCTTTTGACAATAAAAAAATAGCAATTGGAGTATTTATAGACCTAAAAAAAAAGCATTTTACACCATTGATCACAGCATATTTAAAATAAACTGGAAAGGTACGGTATAAGGGGGGTTGGGCTGAATTTGATGAAAAGTGATTTAAGAGACAGGCAGCGGTTTGTGCAAATTGAAAAACATAAATCAGAATTTATGGACATTATATGCGGGGTACTACAGGGGTCAGTATTGGGACTGAAACTATAACAACAACATCTGCAGGGTATCAAAATCACTGAAAGATGTTTTATTTGCAGACGACACCCATATTTTTTGTTCAGGTGAGAATTTGCAGCAGATTTTGTCCACAATCACAACAGAAATAAACAAGCTAAACCTATGGTTTTACAGAAATAAATTATCATTAAATCTAAGTAAAACTAAAATTATGCCTTTTGAAAGAAATAATCCTGGTTGCAATGTGGAACTGATAATGTATCATATAAAAATAGAAAAAGTTGATGAAGTAAAATTTCTAGGTGTAATCCTACAAAACAAAATAAGCTGGAAATCTGACATAAGCCACATATGATCAAAACTGGCAAAGTGCAGTGCAATTTTGAGTAAAACAAAAAACATTCTGGATCACAAATCATTACACGCCCAATACTGTTCACTATTTCTACCATATTTCTCATACTGTGAGGAGGTCTGGGGAAACAATTATAAAAGCACTATACAGACAATGTGCACAATACAGAAAAAGGCAATAAGAGCAATAAACAAGGCCGGATACAGAGATCACACAAAACCACTGTTTATAATAACAGGCATGTTGAAATTTATAGATTTGGTCAAATTTAAAACAGCACTAGTAACGTATAATATAATAATAATAATCGACTGCCAAATACAATCCAGGAAATGTTTACAGAGAGGGAGGGAGGTTATAATCTAAGGGGAAACCTGAATTTAAAAAAAAAAAAAAAGGTTCGAACAACAATGAAAAGTTTCTGCATGTTGAGCTGTTGGGTGCCTTTATGGAGCAATTTGGAGCTGGAGATAAAAGAAAATATAAACCTAAATCTGTTTAAAAAGAGGTATAAAAAGCAGTTTTTAAACAAGTGTATAGGAGAGGAAGTGTGTTATCTTTGAGTGATAGGGAAAATAAATAAAGCGATTAGTATCTGCTATATAGTGTATAGATATTAGATATAGATATCACATTTATATGGATATTTACGTACTATGTATACACATGTCAATATGTATGTGTTGTGTGCATAGGTACAAATTATATTTATATAAATGTTTATGTAGTATATGTATATTATGTACATATGTTATGCTTGACACTGAACTGAACACACGAATTGGCAGAGCATCAGCAGGAATGGCCCGCCTAGTAAAGAGAGTCTGGAACAACACCATGCTGACCATTAACGCCAAGATGAAGGTGTATCAAGCCTGCGTACTCAGCACAGCGAAACATGGACCCTCTATACCCATCAAGAACACAGGCTCAGTGCCTTCCATCTACGCTGCGTCAGAAGGATCCTTGGCACCTCCTGGCAGGACCATGTACGAAACAACAATTTTCTGACTCAGGCAGGAACACCAAGCATGCCAGCCTTGCTTACTTAGAGCGCGCTTGCGCTGGCTTGGCCATGTCAGCCGCATGCAAGATGGCCGGATCCCGAAGGGCATTCTATACGGTGAGCTTGCCACTGACTCCAGATTTGCAGGAAGGCCTGTTCTCCGCTTCAAGGATGTCTGTAAACATGACCTTAAGGTGGGCAACATCAACCCAGCAAGTCTGGAAACCACAACTGCAGACCATAACAACTGGAAACTCACCATCAAGACGTGTGCCCAGAAAATTGAGGAAAGGAGAGAGAAGCTGTGGGAAGAGAGGAAAGAGTGAAGCGGCGACAGAAGGCAGAACCAACACCCACAGTACCGGCAGCAGACTACACCTGCAAGAACTGCAACAGAGCTTGTCATTTGAGAATAGGGCTGTTCAGCTACATCAGGCGATGCAAAACTACTAATGACTAATCCTTGGTGCACACTCCATTGTCTTACAAGACAGAAGGAAGCCGACGATATTATGTGCGTATGTATGTATAAACAATATTTATATGGATTATATGTTTTTTAGTGTACATATTTATCATATATTTGCATAGATGTTAAAGCAGAATCTATTTTTATACGCCAAACAGCAATAAGGGGTAGGAATTCAAATAGTATTTACTTCTTCCTACTCCTTTTCAAATGTGTACGATTACTTTCTTTTTTCTTTGTATGTAAATGATATTTCTTATTTCTTTGCATACAGGTATGAAATAAATTCAAATCCATTCATGCATTCATTCATTCATTCATTCATATTAGCACAGATAATGTCCCAACTGCTGTCCATGCAGACATTTTTTTCTTGCCTGCTGAGACATGATTGGTCATTAGAGCCTAAGTTACAAATGTGCCACAAACAGAAACCAGAACTTCGGGCGAACTGATCAGACCTCCATCTACAGATTCTCTGTTTCTGGGTAGATTCTCTGAATACTATGATCTGACCAATCCCCTGCCCTCTCTGTTAACCAGAGTGCACTTTCTTGTTCTACATGACACATCAAGAGACTGGGATCAAAACAAAAAGCAAGATGACAGCGTCCAAAAATGACACTGGAGAGAAAACAACAGTGTCATATTTTGAAGCATTTGGCCACTGACCAAGCTGCCATATTTGAGCACTTGAGAGAGAAAATGGGCTGCCCACACACACCTGCTGTGGCGTGAAAGAATGAGACACTCGAGGGGGGTCAGAGGGGTCATCTTTTTCTTCTTAGTGAAACGAAATCACGCTTCAGAGAAAAAACAAAGCTTTGTAGGTGAATCACTTCAACACACACACGTGCCAAAATGGCATAAACGGCTCCAGGGTCCCATCACCACAGTAGATGATGCAACAAGCCGACTGCTTCCAGCTGAACCCCGCAGCGTGGAGGCAGTGAACCAGTCAGGATGCACACAAACACACACGCTCTCGTCTTGTCAGCAGGGACAAAAACAACATCATGAAATCCATCACGCAACACAAAGGCTACACTGAGAACATTAGGTGGAAAATCATCCTAAAAGGCTTCCTGCTGTGATGACATTAAGAATAATGAAGCCATGCTGCATGTCTATGAAGGTAAATTGTCTACTTTGTGGACCAACAAATCAATTTCCAGTGTGAGTACATAAAAACCCAAACATGTTTATGTTTTTAAGCATCCATTATCGTCGTGTCAGGGTGTGATTGTCTCCAGTGGCTGCTGCTCTCCTCTTGAATTTAAACTATTGGCCTGAGGATGCCCCAGGGCTCTGCCAGGGCAAATCGAACAGATCTGGGAGAAAATTGAAGCCGAGCAAAAGAAGAGAGGGAGAGTGCTGCATATTTATGTCCTCCCTTTAACCATATTAATCCCTTCACACTAATCCTTCAGCTGCACCAAATAAAACTCTAATGGCTTTGGTGGTCATCTTTATTCCAGCGGGCTGATGATGAACTCAGAGGCTCACACAGAAAAGTTTATTAGGCTGTAGTTTAATTTGTCTCTAATCAGGGAATGTGATGTTAAGGGGTACATTTTAGAGACCTTATTTCTTGTTTAAGTACAAAAATGTAGGGTCATTGCACACCGAGGACCCTTTTAAATACCAGACAAAAAGTGCTTTGGTGTACAGCGCAGGTGTCTTTATTGTTTTTCACCTTAGAACAAATGCACAAACATGCACCGTCCCCCTACAAACTCAAAGGCTTTTCTATCATCGCATGGGCCTGTGCTTTTATATAACCCATTAAATAGAGTGTTGGAATTGAAATAAAATGAAAATCTTAAGTATATAAATTATAATTGTAACCTTGAGATTGTTCACAAATGAAAAATCCCCTGCAAGTTTATTAGGTAAAACTTGTTATTATCAGGTTTGACCCACTTTTATAAGCTGCCTAATTTGGTTTCATAGATTCAACAAGGTGCTGGAACATTTCTCAGAGATTTTGGTCCATATTGATGAAAGCATCAGACAGTTGCTTCAGATTTGTAACAATGCCAGTCTCCACCACATCTCAAAGTTGCTCTATTAGATTAAGATCCGGAGAATGTGGAAACCACTGGAGTACAGCAAACTCAGCACCATGTTGAAGAAACCAGTTTGAGATGATGTGAACTTTAAGACAGAGCATTTTACCCTGATGAAATTATCCATCAGAAGAGGATCCCACCGTGGTCATAAAGGGATGGACATAGTCAGGAAACATACTCAGGTAGGATGCTTAGATGGTACCAAGGGCCTCAAAGTGTGCCAAGAGGATATCTCCCACACCATCACACCACTAGAGGCCTGAGGTGATCCAAGGCAGGATGGATCCATGCTTTCACAATGATCACACTAAATTCTGAGCCTACCATCTGAATGTAGAGCAGAAATCCAGATTCATCAGACCTGGCAACATTTTTACAACCTTCAATTATCAAATTTCTGAGTTCATGTAGCCTTGGTTTTCTGTTCTTAGCTGACAGGAGTGGCTCCCAGTGTTGTTTACCTCTGCTGTAGTCCATCTGCTTCATGATTGGATGTACTGTGTGTTCAGAATGATCCTCTTCATACCTTTGCTGAAATTGGGGGTTATCTGAGTTACTGTTGCCTTTCTGTTATCTAAAACCTCTCTAGCCATTCTCCTCTGACCTCTGGCATCAAACAGGTATTTTCACCCACAGAACTGCTCACTGGATAACTCATCTTCTTCAGACCTTCCTCTGTCAAACCTAGAGTCTTTCTTTTTACCTCCAAGTTTCAAAGTATCATTAAGTCATCTTCAATGCTTCATTTCTGACTTTTTTACATACCCAAGGTTTGTACTTTTGTACGAGACTGAAACCACATCCAAAACCAGGACTCAGTGTACAGACATTGAGTCAGGATGTGGATCCTGCTGCAACTCAGTTAGCGTCAGGCTTGTACTGTGAAGTTACAGGATTACTATTTTCTGTAAGTTACTGCATTTGTACTGAAAATCAAGATCAAGGGAACTTTGGCCCTCCTGCTCCACACTTCTGTGTGTGACTGTGAGATGATGCACAACAGAACCAAAAACCAAGAATACTTGTTTTTACACACCCACCCAAGACTGAGCCTCCACCCACAGAGCTTAGTCATATAATGTTGGCTCTATCAAAGTTTAAACCTCCACATTTTTTAAGTCAATAAAGGCTCTGTGTCTCCTGTTAGAAACTTGGTTATTGACTCATCTACAACTGAAAGTAAATTGATTGTTTGAAGGCAAAACCCAGAAAAGTCTACAGCTTCTCTGCAGAGGATTACTGATGGGAGTGCATTTGAGTTCTAATAATATCAGTCAGCATGATGTGAAAGCTGTTGCAGCACCAGGTAGTGCCAACATGTGCCGTGACAAATATGTAGTGAGTTCTGTGACTGCATTCCAACATCAGTCCAATAAAACTACAAATATATGAAATAACTCGGTATGAGTAAGTCAAAGAGGTGGTCATTTACTTTTGACTGAATGTGGATGTCTTCAGCTCTGTGCCTGGATAAACCAGCTTTCTTCTCGTTAAAGCTTCATTCTGAACAGACAGATCAGAGACAGATAGGTGCTCCTGGCCGGTTTGTGCACAGATTGTGCTGATTGTTATTCTGTGCAGGTCTCAGTGTCTTGGTCATGCTGAGGAATCCTGGACACTTCACAGTGAGCGAGGGTAGGATAGAGGATTTATTGAAGCGCTCTTGTGCCTCAAACGCACATCCCTTTAATCGATCCGTTGAGGCATTACCATAATCAGCTAACTCTGAGTCTTCCTCTTCTCCCCATCCCCCCCTCCATGTTTGATCAATGAAGGCCCGACTATAGTCAGCCGCCCTCCTCCAGCTACAGTGGGACCAATCGACTGATAGGTAGTGAAAAGAGGAGAGGGCGGCTGGTATTTCTCAATCAGGACCATCATTCCAGCGAGAACCTTCAGCCGGGCAGCAATTTCTCCAGAGTTGTGATGGTAATCTGGGTCCTCTTAACAAGATGAAGAAAAGATGATGATCTGAGCTTATTTGAGTAAATTAATTCCTCAGGGATGTGCACTCGATTTGTCAGCTGTTTAATCTGTTAAACACGGGTAATAAGCTGGTGTCAGTCTGCTGCCTGTTTAGCACACTCACAGGAAAATGCTGTTCTGGTCCAAGTGCTAATAGAGGTGCTCTGAACCACTGACATGCTTACATGATTTCATTAAAATGGAGGGCATCTGTCCAAATGAGCTGAGGAGGCAGAAACCCCAGGGTTTACCATATATATGTACAGATTCACATTCCTCATTTTTGTGAATTATTTCTTTTAATGACTTCAGAAAACAGTGTTGCTAGGTAACAGTCATCTTGAAACTTAGTTCAGAACACTTATACGCCAATAACTTTTAAGATCCCCTGAATTTACTTAGGCTTTATGAAGGTTTTCTAAATAAATATGAATCTTGTATTCTAGTTTTCTTATATTACAAATGCAAAACATCACATCTTTACCAGTTTTCCTTTCAAATGTATGTAATATTTTATAATACTGTGGTTGTATTACTAAAATGAACAATACATTTTTTGATTCATGTGTACACGGGCCTCACAGCAAGAGCGTTGCTGGTTCCCTTGTTGGTAACTTCCTTTCTGTTTGGAGTTGTATGGTCTGAGTGGGTTTTCTCTGAGCACTCCGGTTTCCCTTATCTGAATAAACATGTGCATTATGTTGATTGGTGACTCTGAATTGCCTCTAAGATGTGAGTGTGTGTGTGTGAATGGTTATCTGTCCCTATGTGGCCCTGTGGTTCAGGGTGTACCCCACCTCTTGCCCAATGACAGCTGAGAAAGGCTCCAGCCCCCTGTCGCCCTGAAAATAGGTTGATGGGTAAAGAGATTGAGAACCTTTTTAATCAGTTTGACAAATGCCTGCATAACTCAAAGTGGAGATGAAAATACTGAAACAATGAAGCACATAAACCCTTAGAATATATTGCTATTTTCAGCCTTATTTGAACTAATCTTTATGATTTTGAAAAATTAGGTTATTTGAAAGGGGAAAATAAAACAATACAACATGCTGCATGTGGTGTTAAGTGTAATTAGGCTAATTAAAAAACAATATGTGGAAATGCTGAGTCAGCATTTCAATATATTGTTATCTGACTTTCTTCTTCTTCTTCTTCTTCTTCTTTTTCTTCTTCTTCTTCTTCTTCCCTCAACTATTTGGCCCTTTTCACAGCTTTCAAATTCGCACAGATTTTCACAGAAAAAAAACAGCAGCCTGTCACGTGACCTTATAATGTTTATGTTTTTTAGTCATGTCTGGTCTGATTATCTGACGCCGATCACCTGACAACTGATTTTCAGCTGTCATCTGGGTGTACCTGGTGGTTACCCTCCCTAACAGCTGTGATAACATCAATAATGTCTAGAAATGTCCTGTGGCTGTCTTTGACAACATATATGCATAGAAAGATGTGTGGATGTGTTCAGTGACTGACGTTGCCAAACACTTTTTGTGTGTGGGGATTCTGTGTGACCTGAGGTCCCTTTAACTTCATCAACACACACACACACATACACATACTGCGCGCTTTGCACGCCCTTTCAAAGACCAGAACACCTGTGTGTGAAACTTCAAAGGGAGAGAAAGTGCTCCGTTGTCATGGTAACCAACCCTCACAGACACCAGGTGCTGCACTTTGAATGACCATCTCAACGCTATTTGTGCCTTTTGAAACGCTGTCGAACAATTATTTATTACTCAGAAACTGTGAATGCTAGGTGAAAAGTAAAATGACCGTGAGCGTCGGACATGTCTTGGGATTCCGTATATGTAATTTTTTTTTTTTTTCAGATACTGTGAGAAATGACAGGGTTAAAAACAGTCTTCCCGCAGGAAGAGTAAAACTCAGAATGAATGGGGTTAGATGGGAGAAAGTCATGGACTTTGGGCTAAACACCTGACTCTCATTTAATCTCAAAAAGAGGTAGGACTTCAGAATTGGGTTTACACGAGTCCCAGGAACCAGGGCAAACTTTCTGAGAAAAAATTATTCCAGTCCGATGTATCTTTTTGGTGTTATGGCAATTTGTTCGGGATTTTTTCAGGTTGAAAATTCAGATTCTTCCCACTCTAAATGATGACATCATCCACTCTAGCCGGCAGATTTTTAGGAGATTTTGGTCGACGCAGGGGGGTTTGAAGACTCACCTATATTCCTGATGAGAGGACAAAAACCAGCTGTGTTTTAGAGTTTGAATGAACTCTGTAGGTGAAAGTATGGCAAAGCAGTGGTGCTGTGAAAAACTGTTTTTTCTTTGGTGCGTTTGAGGAGTCTCCCCATTCATTTTCAATGGGACTTTTTTCGCCGTTTATTGCCAATAACTCGGCCAAAATTTCGCGAAATTCTTAGAAAATCATAGCACACCGATCGGGACCGAGCCACTCATTTTGATAAATATAATTTGTGGGGGGTTTTTCAAAGCCCTAGGAGGAGAAGCAAATCAAAAAAGTGGCTGCAAGATAAAGAAAAAACATTTTTAAAAATAAATAAATGCACGGAACAGCACAGGTGGCTCGTGCCCGAGCCCCCAAAAATGAATAAACGCATGGAAGAGCACATGTGGCTTGTGCCCGAGCCCCCAATAAATAAATAATTGAGGGAAGAGCACAGGTGGCTTGTGCCTGAGCCCCCAATAAATAAATAATCGAGAGAAGAGCACAGGGGGCTCATGCCCAAGCCACCAAAAAAAAAAAAAACGCACGGAAGAGCACAGGTGGCTCATGCCCGAGCCCCTAAAAATAAATAAATCAATGGAACAGCTCAGGTGGCTCGTGCCTGAGCCCCCAGTGAATAAATAAATGCACGGAACAGCACAGGTGGCATGTGCCCGAGCCCCCAATCAATAAATAATCGCATGGAAGAGCACAAGTGGCTCGTGTCTGTGCCCCCAATCAATAAATAATCGCATGGAAGAGCACAAGTGGCTCGTGTCTGTGCCCCCAATAAATAAATAAACGCATGGAAGAGCACAGGTGGCTCGTGCCGGAGCCCCAAATAAATAGATAAATGCACGGAAGAGCACAGCTGGCTCATGCCTGAGCCCCCAGTGAATAAATAAACGCACGGAACAGCACAGGTGGCATGTGCCCGAGCCCCCAATCAATAAATAATCGCATGGAAGAGCACAAGTGGCTCGTGTCTGTGCCCCCAAAAATAAATAAATAAACCCATGGAATAGCACAGGTGGCTCGTGCCGGAGCCCCCAATGAATAAATAACGCACGGAACAGCACAGGTGGCTCGTGCCCGATGCCCCCAATAAATAAATAAACACATGGAACAGCACAGGTGGCTCGTGTCCGAGCCCCCAGTGAATAAATAAACGCACGGGACAGCACAGGTGGCTCGTGCCCAAGCCCCCAATAAATAAATAATCGCTTGGAAGAGCACAAGTGGCTCGTGTCTTTGCCCCCAATAAATAAATAAACACATGGAAGAGCACAGGTGGCTCGTGCCGGAGCCACCTATATAAATAGATAAATGCACGGAAGAGCACAGGTGGCATGTGCCTGAGCCCCCAATAAATTAATAAACGCATGGAAGAGCACAGGTGGCATGTGCCCGAGCCCCCAATAAATAAATAAACACATGGAAGAGTACAGGTGGCTCGTGCCGGAGCCCCCAATAAATAAATGAACGCAAGGAAGAGCACGGGTGGCTCGTGCCCGAGCCCCCAATCAATAAATAAACGCATGGAAGAGCACAAGTGGCTCGTGTCTGTGCCCCCAATAAATAAATAAACACATGGAAGAGCACAGGTGGCTCGTGCCGGAGCCCCAAATAAATAGATAAATGCACGGAAGAGCACAGGTGGCTCGTGCCCGAGCCCCCAGTGAATAAATAAACGCACGGAACAGCACAGGTGGCATGTGCCTGAGCCCCCAATAAATTAATAAACGCATGGAAGAGCACAGGTGGCTCGTGTCTGTGCCCCCAATAAATAAATGAAGGCAAGGAAGAGCACAGGTTGCTCGTGCCCGAGCCCCCAATCAATAAATAAACGCACGGAACAGCACAGGTGGCTCATGCCGGAGCCCCCAATAAATAAATAAACACATGGAACAGCACAGGTGGCTCGTGTCTGAGCCACCAGTAAATAAATAAATGCACGGGACAACACAGGTGGCTCGTGCCCGAGCCCCCAATAAATAAATAAACACATGGAACAGCACAGGTGGCTCGTGCCGGAGCCCCAAATAAATAGATAAATGCACGGAAGAGCACAGGTGGCTCGTGCCCGAGCCCCCAGTGAATAAATAATCGCATGGAAGAGCACAAGTGGCTCGTGTCTGTGCCCCCAATAAATAAATAAACGCATGGAAGAGCACAGGTGGCTCGTGCCGGAGCCCCCAACAAATAAATAAACGCACGGGACAGCACAGGTGGCTCGTGCCCAAGCCCCCAATAAATAAATAATCGCTTGGAAGAGCACAAGTGGCTCGTGTCTTTGCCCCCAATAAATAAATAAACACATGGAAGAGCACAGGTGGCTCGTGCCGGAGCCACCTATATAAATAGATAAATGCACGGAAGAGCACAGGTGGCTCGTGCCTGAGCCCCCAGTGAATAAATAAACGCACGGAACAGCACAGGTGGCATGTGCCCGAGCCCCCAATAAATAAATAAACACATGGAACAGCACAGGTGGCTCGTGTCTGAGCCCCCAATAAATAAATTACGCACGGAAGAGCACAGGTGGCTCGTGCCCGAGCCCCCAGTAAATAAATAAAGGCACGGAACAGCACAGGTGGCATGTGCCCGAGCCCACAATCAATAAATAATCGCATGGAAGAGCACAAGTGGCTTGTGTCTGTGCCCCCAATCAATAAATAAACGCATGGAAGAGCACAGTTGGCTCGTGCCCGAGCCCCCAGTTAATAAATAATTACATGGACCAGCACAGGTGGCTCGTGTCTGTGCCCCCAATCAATAAATAAACGCATGGAAGAGCACAGTTGGCTCGTGCCCGAGCCCCCAGTAAATAAATAAATACATGGACCAGCACAGGTGGCTCGTGCCCGAGCCCCCAGTAAATAAATAAATGCACGGACCAGCACAGGTGGCTCGTGCCCAAGCCTCCAATAAATAAATAAACACATGGAAGAGCACAGGTGGCTGTGCCTGAGCCCCCAATAAATAAACACACAGAAGAGCACAGGTGGCTCGTGCCCAAGCCCCAAATTAACAGGGTTTTAACTTTTAAACTTAAACAAAATTTGCTCTGTATATAGCACAGCTGTTCATCTTGGTTTGCAATGAATCAGTGAATTGTTCAGAGTTTTGCACTGCTGCTGCAAAAAGCCTCTCCTCTGCCTGATGATACAGGCTTTGACATTTATGACACAAAAATGACACTGCTTAGATTTCTCTAGTGAGATATCATTGTCCATATTTATGAATTAATTTCTGTAGGCTATTATTACTTTGAGTTTGATGTTCTATTATATTTTCATTGATTTAAAAATTAAGTAGTTATAACTTTGACTTAGATGTTCACTTGAACAGATCCATTTTCTAATGACATTCTGACTGTTAATTTCCACTCCTTATTATCCTCCAATTAAAATCCCCACTTTTTACATTAATTTTCAAGTCAGATGCTTTTATACTGGATATTTAGTTCATAGTGTTGTTGACTTGTAGCCTATACATTCATGCCAAAATATTTTTCATTTACTGGGGAAAAATTAATCTAATTATGCATATTCAATTGCAATTTGTAATTTAATTATGTAAAGGTTTGTGTATTTTTCAGTTTTGTGACATATTCAGATTTTGTTTTGTTGCTGCTTGTTGACAGTTTGATAAAAAAAAACAAAAAACATTTTTGAAGTATAGTTTGATTTAGTTTGGTTATTCATTAAAGTATTTCTTTTAGTTTTAGAACTTGTATTGAGCTTTCAGTTCTTGTAAAGCTGCTGTTGTGGTTATCAGACAAGTGTTTTTGGTGAGCAAAACACCATTCTTGATAATGCTGGTTGAGCATAAACAAACCTTTGGACAGGATATAGGGCTCTAATTTCGTAGACCAGGTGAAGGCGGGGCACACCTGCCCTGCGCCGCGCCTGCGCCGCACCAACAGGGTGTGTCCAGGGCATTTTTCAAGTTTGTGCATGGCGCAGTCTGGCGCAGGCGCACCACACCTCCGTCCCTCCTGCGCAAGTAGCAGAGAGGGAGGAGAGAAGGCGTGAGTGGGTTTAACACAGCTGAGTGTAATCTTCACCAATCAAATGAACGCCTCTTCTCGCCTTTAAATCAGTGCGGGCGAGGCGCGGTGACAATTTCACCTCGGTGGCGAAGAAGGTCAGAGCCGCTGTCACTTTCGCAGCAACTGGGAGAGCGCAGGGGCCACTGGGCCACGCATCGGAGGCCATGATGCGCGTCACCGTGTGGACCACCTCATGGGACAGATGTAATCTGTTCCTTTGCCATAAATAGGAGTACAAAATTAAGTGATAATTACATTTAAACACAGCAGCAGGCTAATCCATTCATCATGCTTGTGATCCACCTGCATTCCTGGTCTGTCATTGCCAAATAGCAGTGCCTTAGGTGAAAATATATCTCCTCCTCACCCCCCTTTCAATAATGTACTCAATCTTTTTAGATCACGTTACGAATAAGGATTGAAACAGAGAAATATGGGCAATCACAGGTAAATCCTTAAGACACCGAGTGACTTACATTTATTCAGCGAGCGTCTCTCTCTTTTTTCTTTTCTATTTAATTTCATGAGATGAGAGAAGCCGGATACTCGGTGTCGGATGATGTGGCTGTTTGTGGTTGGCTGAGAGATATGAACTCGTTAGTTATGACAAACGTCTCTGATCTGACATCAGATGTGACGGGACAATTAAGATAGATACAAATGTATGTGCTGGTTCAGACGGTTACATTAAATAGTGGTTGCTGTGATTGTTTATTGCATTGAAATGTGGCTGACACTCTGGATACCTGCCTGTGAGGTTTTGGTGACGTGTGCGCACAGCGTGCCTGTCAGCCAAATTACCACTGCACAGGGTGCGCCTCGCCTTGCCAAGAATAGACCAGGTTGGAGCTGGCGGGCTTTCAGCGCACCTTCCACACGTTTTTTTGGCACGAAATTGTCACTGCGCCAAGCTGAATCTTTCGACACCTCCCCTGGTGCGCCGTCACACCCATCTCAGCCGGTCTACCAAATTGCCAAATTGGCTGCGCACGGTGGTGCGCTGGACAAAATTACCACTGCGCAGGGTGTGCCAGGCTGCGCCACCCTGAGTTGCGCCAGGAAATTAGAGCCCATAGACTTGAAAGGAACAATAACATAATTACAGTTATTGTTTAATATCACAATGTAGGACATTTAAGGAAGTATCAGACAACACAGCAAAAAATATAGCTTTCATTTTTAACTTATTGTTTTACTTTTGCCTGAGTTGATTGCACTTGCATCATTTTGTTACTTCTGAGTGCTATATAGTATGAGAAAATGAGACATTCTGTGTCGAATGTCTTCCTGCCGTGTATGTGGCAAAATTTTGGTTGGCCCCACCGAATCTCACTCCAAGGTTTTTTGAAAAGTTGGCAGCCCTACAAATTTAACTCTTTTAACCATTGATTAGAACTTCTTCAGGGTGGGCAACAATCTCAGCAACTTTGTGCAATTTTATTTCACATTTCTTCATTTTTAGCTTTCTTTCACAACTTTACACATTTTTATTCCACATTTTCAGCTTTGTTTGCACTGCTTTTAGCTATTTCATTTCACATTTTCTGCATTCAGACTCAGCATTTCAATGCATTTGCTGCAAGGAAATGCAATTTTTCTAGTTCTATCTGTTCCTCCATCCAGTATCTATACTGCCTTTTTCTCTCTGGGGTGGCAGGGGACTGGAGCCTCTTCCAGCTAACACTGGGCAAGAGGCAGGGTACACCTTGGAATGCTCAGCAGTCAATCACATGGCTGACATAGAGAGACATAAAAACATTCACAAACACACTCATAACTGCAATTTAGAGCCAACAGTGAGCCTAATCAGTATCATTTTGAACTGGGAAAAAACCAGAATACCAGCACCCTTCTTGCTGTAAGTCACCAGCATTACCTGATGCATTATCATGCAGCCCAGCTTTAGAATTCATGTCAGCAAATGAAAGTTTCTAAATCATGGCACTCCTCATTTCTAAATAAATCAAAGCATTTTTGCATTTGGCATCTTAAGTGCTAATCCCCCCCATGGTTAGCTATTTTTTTTGTCTCTGTGTGGAGTCTAAAAACAGAAAATAAAACATTTTCATGCAGAAATCCAGGGTGAGAACAAGTGACCTTTTGATGTCCGTGTTTCTGTTGCCTCACAGCAGTGTTTTCCAAGCTGTACCACTTGAACACAGGGCCTCATCAGAACTTGGTGACACAACCTAACATCTCTCCAAGGTCCAAATGAATCCAGCCTCTGATCCTGCCCCAAGGTCAGAATCAGAAGCTAATAACTGCATAATGTGATTAAATTGTTTGATGTCATGGTTTAGGTCTCCAAACAGTTTCTCATTCCACATTACTGAAACAAACGGACAGATGATTTAAACTTTGCAGCACTGCAGCCCAGTCTTCCATCCACAGAGCCCCACTTGGCCCAGATTAGCATCGGACAAGAGGTTACACTTTGAAGATTGTGTCTGAGAAAGTGATTAGCTGTGAGCAGCCATGTAACCCAACAGGGACTTATTATCCCTCCTGTTTAGTGAACACAGTGACCACAGAGAGGAGAGGAGTCATCCATCAGAGATCTGATTTCACCCTGATTAGAAAACAAGTAAAGTAACAGTGTTAACGACCTGCTGACCTTTCTCTTATCTCCTGCTCTAACAGACGCCTCAGAACACTCCAATCATCTCTGATTACGGGTTAGAGCATGCAGGGAGATTTAACAAAGAGATGTGTACTCATTGATTTTCTGTTCTTGATCCAAGTTATAGCATGCAATCAATAATTTATCTCTCTGCTGTGTTTAGCAGAATAAAGCTTGAACTATTTTCTCTGCAAAACCCGCTGTACTTAAACATACTTCTTCATTTAACCGTCCTCAGACAGGCTTTGAGAGTATGTGCACATTTAAGGATTTTGACATGAGGCAAATAGATGAACCATAAAACTTATCCTGACCTCAGTCGGTTCCAATTTGTAGAAAATGCTCTGAACTACTAATTTAAGAAAATAGTGTGATTTAGACAAATTGATCTTCTTAAGTGTGTTTAGTTTAGTAGAAAATGTATCTCAATGGGAAAGATCATGCATATTTCTTACAAATGTAGTTGTTGTTACTTAACATGTTATTTACTGGTCATTGACCAAAATATTAGCAAAGTACTTTGTGAAATGTAACCACATGTTGACTTCCTTCTCCCCTATAGGTGCTTTAAAAAACTGATCAATATAGCCATCAAAACATCATCATTGTTAGCACAATTAAAGGGTAACTTTGTGACTTGCAGAGCAGATATTTAAGCAAAACAAACAATCCTTCTCTCCTGTCTCCACACTTTCACATCTATTCTATCTTGTTTCACAACAAAAGACTGCAAAAGTAAAAACAAGACATGGCGGTTGACTTCAAGAAGCATGTAAGTTTATTAGTCTTTGTCTTTTCAGGCCCAGATTTGATGGGATGGTGGTTTGGGGCACACCAATCCCAACACAAAGCCAAGTGTAGAGTGCAAAGACAGAGCATTGCTTTGATTTCACTTTTGGGTGTTTTTGGCCAAGCAATGTCAGCCTGTCACGCTCATGATAACAATGTGGTGGTGGGCTGTTTGGACAGAAGATTCTGATGTCTGGTTTAAGCTACAGCTGTTTCTTGATACCTCCCTTTTTAAGTGTCTCAAAGGATAATGTTAAAAATACATTGTTTTTCTGTTGGGCTCAAACTCATCATACCTATGGCTAACGGAGCAGATGCTGTGTCACCATCAAAATGCATTGAGGAAAAAACAATACCCATATTTGTTGAAAACCCAACTAAACAAAAACTGGACTAAGAGAAAACAGCTTGACTCACTTTTAACAAAACTGCCAACAAAAAGCTGGTTCAAGGTGCCACCAGGGCTCAACACCTTCCATGGCTAACTAGCCTCGATGACGTGCTTGTGAACTCAACTCATTTTATTGTTTCCAGTCATGAAAAACAGCCCAAAATACTCAGACACTGGAAGTTTAATATTTTTGTTTTAGCATTTGGGGGGGGTTGTCTTGTTGCCTTAAAATGCATATTTCATGATTACCATTCAGCAGAGAGCTCTTTCACTTCAACAACTCTGACTTTTAAATAAACAGCATAATATATGCACAGACATACTGCCTGTATGAAGAGATGTCCTCCACCTTGACTCTCCTCTCCAGTGTCAGACTGAAGTGGGATTCAGCTGTGCTAATGGTGGGGGGATAGATGGGGGTGGCGGGGGGTTGATTTATACCAGCAGGCCCATTGCTGCTGTCCCCTCTGTCCTCTGAGAGACACTATCTAGCGGTTTGTCTGCGCTTCTTTGACCTCAGGCCACCACACCGACCATCTCCGGCTCCATCAGACTAAAGAGCTGCCACATGCCCGCAGCGTCGCAGCTACAGGGATCTCAGGGGTGGGAGCTAATTGGTCACTTTATGGCAGTGAGACTGTCTCAGCCACTCTCTTCAGAGGAGGTTAGCTCTGTCATCAAGGCGTCATTACAACCGCAGAATCGACTACTGCTGCGGTGTTGGAGATACAAAGATATGCTCCATACATTGACTTCAGATTAAACTGAAAAAGTCAATCTCCCTACTTAATGCCAGCTTTATTACTTCAAGTCACCATGCCCTTAAAGAAGCCATCCTCATCACATTTTGATTAAAAGAAATTGCTGATGTCAATAAAATGTGCTCTTAGATCTTCTGAAATGATGATGATATATATAAATAAATATACATATATATATATATATATATATATATATTATAGAGAGAGAGAGAGAGACAGATAGATAGATAGATAGATCGATAGATAGATAGATAGCTATGTATATATATGTGTGTGTGTATAAATATATATATATGTATATCTATCTATCTATCTATATATGTGTGTGTGTATATATATATATATATATATATATATATATATATATATATATATATATATATATATATATATATATATATATATATGTATGTCTTAAATTTTATCTTTCATGGTTAATGATGAGGTTCGTGCCACTGCTTGATCTTAGTGTAACATGTCTTCACTCCCAGTTAAATAATTATCAGGATCTATTTCAAATCGCAGTCATGATGGAGAGTCTTTGTGCAGTAGCTCTGAACTGGTGGATCAGGACATACAGTAAGAGAAGGTTCTAGAAATGCTTACCATTGGCACAAATGTGTGACTAAGAGAACTGTGTCACAAGTCTATGATCATTTTCAGTCCATCCATGTGGTCAAAAAGCCTATATGATTAAAAACTTGTGCAGATACACCTGAATTCATCTCCGTGTGGTTGGCCCCTGAGATGGTTTTCCTCAGATGTGTTGTTTGAGCCATGATCCGATGAAAAGACATTGTGGACACATAGATTTCAATGTATTATTTTTTCATTAATCACAAAAATTTCCACTGAGTTAAAACTATTACCATCATCAAGTCAGAACCTGCAAACATAGCCCATATGTTGCATCGTAAGTTCCTTGCACAGGGGCTTTGTCGAGGAAAAGCCAAAACACTGTAAAGAATCTTACAGTAGGGGCAGGTTGAGTCAACAAAGATTTTGTGTAGTTTTACCCTAAATGTGGTGTTATTATAATGCTTTTGATGGCATCTTTGTCCGCTATGTGCCAGCTAGCATCCACACACAGCTATATCCCCTCAGGGGGAGAGTTAGCTAGTTGCTTTTATTGGTAATTACATTTACTAGTGTTGCAGACCTTAGGCAACCCCACTTCAAAAACCCAAATGATCACTAAGTTAAACAGTGGCTCTTAATGTGTATCAGCTGGGATAGACCCCATCCCCCATTGACCCCAAAAGGGATATAAGATAAAGATAATGAAAGGAAAATAGTGTGCCGGCTTTAGAGACCCCAAAATACAGAGTTGGTCTTTAACATTGCTGTGATTTTTATTCTGGGTTTAACACAAGATTAATGTTTTTTTTTTTTTTTTTTTCATTCTCAACAAAAGCAACTTTAAACTTATGCACCACAGCCAAGTATGGTCAGCACCACCCATCTGCAACAGGAGAGAAGGCGATCTGATCAAACACAATCACATCATGGGAGAACGAGACCACCAAGGTGATAGGGACATGTCTCCTTCAAACAAGCGTCTCACAGCTGAGCTGTGACCCGCAGACCTCCGGGGACCCTCTGTGTGACAGGACGCTCGACAGCAGAGAGCACCAGGCACATTTTAGTTCCACTCCAGGGACGGTCCTGGAATTCAATGTCAGTGTAAATGTAATTTTCACTCAGCTGAAGCACCTCAGGAACCTGCTCGCCCCACATCCCGGATTAAAGTGTGAGATTCAGGGTGAGAGAGAGAGAGAGAGAGAGAGAGAAAGGGGGAAGGAGCCAGCAGCACAGAGAAGGGCAAGAAATCAAATCAGTGTGAGACAATCCCAGGATATGCTTCCTTGCACACATGTAGAAGTGCATGTGTGCTTTCTGCAGAGGGACTATTTCACCTGTAATTTGTCCCACTTGACCGTAATGAAACATATTCCTCTGCATCCCTCCACACAATGCATCCACTATTGAGGGCTAAATGTAATTTCACACAGCCAATATTTTGACCTTTTCCCCGGGCTGGTACGTTAGCCGGTAACAGCTAGGTGCTGTTAAAGCCTGCAGCTTTTTTCCTTGGTAGAAGAAAAATGTGTGAGGACATGTACAGGCTCAGCTGCTGAATTCAACCTGCATGTTTATTTATTTTCAGTTAATAAGATTTAAATTAAATTCAAAAGCCTTGAACCAACCCGTTTGCGTGGAGCACTGGGACATTTTAAGTAGTCTGAGAGTCCATTCAGTTTGTACCAAGAAGTCACTGCAGACAGAAAGAAGTCTTCTATGAATGCAAGCAACATTGGGAGCATAACCATCACACGTGTTTTACTGTGCCTGGTGTGCTGCTGCAGCATCCTGGTCTCCATCTGCACAGAGGTGATGCTATACTAGTGAATAATGCCACTGCCTCCCTGCTGCTTCTCAACGAACAACAATACTGGATTTAAGGAGGGTCAGAAGGAAAGGAAGGACAGAGCAGAGAAAGAGAGAAAATGAGAGAGAGAAGGCCCAAGATGAAGCTAAATGGTACAAGTTGTCTCATTTATAAATGTTGAAACTGCCAATTTAACAAGGTTTGTGATCCATAAAAAACAAATCTGATAGTAAACTGTGCACACCTGTAAATAAACTATGACCCATGTGTAGGAGCCTTTAAGAGGTACAGTAATGTCTGTCTGTTTTTAAGAAGCCCAAATATCTGTTTGAATATACATTCACAGTAGAAAGTCTAAAATAAGCCTGATTCTTTCCAGTACTTTCAATGATTTCTGATTCCATGAATTTCATAAACGAAACAGACTGAGAGAATCATTGAAAGGACAGTTTTATGGTCTGATGCATTATATATTTCATTTAGCTTTTCTCATTCCAAGACATGATATGAAAAATTTCCTTCTTCATGCTCTCATTTTTCCACATCGCTTCTTCCTGCTAAAAACACATACAACTGACAGAATATTCAAAAGTGATTAATGTGACAGGAGATTTTAAGCCACATACTTAACTTGTTGCATTGAAATTTTGCAAGAGATGGTGAGAGCAGCATTTTATTTAATTTCCAATCATTCTGCAAATTTTGATCAATTATTAATCATCTTACTTGATTAAAACACTCTAAGTATTATGCTTTTTAATAGAAAAGCAAAAATGTCTGTTTAAATATGCAAACCATGTTGATTGTTTATTAGTGTTGATTTTTACCAGGAATATAATGATGTCTTGTTCCAGGTACTAATTTAAAAGATAGACTGACATCCAGGATTAGTCTCTTGCTATTCCCTGCAGCATTTTTTAAAAGGATTGTCACATAAATTTTACATTTCTACGATTTGATAAGAACAAAGATAAGTTGATTTTATTTGTGTGTACAGACTCTTATAATTTAATGGAGGAGGGAATGACTTCGAAAAAGGCTCCTACACAGGGGCTGGATCGAAGAGGTAATACTGCAGGCTAAATTAGATTTTATAATGCTCGTTCCCTTTTTTATCTTCTTGCTCAGGAATTCTCTAAAACAAGTGCTGCAACATCCAAGTCAAAGCCAAAGCATTGAACAACAATCAACAGAGAAGAAATCAATTTTATGATTTTATTTTTAACAAAAATATTATCAGCTGTATTTGATGACAATCATTGCGCACACAAATTTGCATGATTAAAGCTTAAAAACACAATGCATGCCAGACCGGTAGACCAGCAGACCAGGAGTTAAACCCACATTGAGTTTTTTCCTCATGTGAACATGTCAGTTAAATGTTTTCATTGACTTTTCTTTAAATATATGCAATAAGTAATCTAAACTCAACTAGTTAGCACTGTGATTTTGCAGTGAAACAATGTAATCCTCTTCCCTTTAAAAAGCAATGATTAGTGAATAGATGGTAAATGGACTTGAGTTAATGTAGCTCATCTAGCCTTTCTGATGACTCATCGCAGGTCACATCTACACATTGACTTACTGATGGGGGAAGTTTCCATGTAAGCTTGCTAACACATACTCGCCCTTTAATGCTCATTAACACGCCACTCACGCAGCAGTGGGAGCAACTTGGGGTTAAATGTCTTGCCCCTAGGACACACTGATGTGTAGTAGCCAGATCTGGGCTTAAAGCTGCCACTTGGATTGGACTAGACTAAGCCACTGATGCCCCCAGCAGGATTTGAACATACTGAAATGGTTAGCTCACATATGATTGGATCAATGTAGAGGTAGGTTTTTACCCAAAAGTGAATCTTTATTATGAAGAGAGTAAACTTGTCGAACAGTCTGACTGGGATTGAGAAGCACAAACAAAACTCTTATGTTTACTTTTTTTGGTTTCTGATGGAAAAGTGCCATGCTCAGATTGAAAAAGTTTCTGTTTTCCTACCATGGTGAGTGTATTCTTCAAGAAGTTTGTACTCAGTAGCACAATTTTTAAACTTTACATGTTCATATGAACAGCCAAAATGCAATACAGATGACCAGACTTTGTCCTAAATGTTGTTCAGACACATGAAAAAAAACAAAACCTTAACTGGAATGTAAAATCAAATCATTGTTGAGATTTGTATTCATGATTCACCAGGAGAGCAAATGGACAGAGGTCCCCACCTTGCCCCTAAAGTGAGCAGCAGATATTTAAAAGTCCATCCCATCGACGCTGCAGTAATTGCAGCACTTCTCTATCTCCACAGCAGAACAACATTGCACTTATCTTCATGACCTTCCATAGACAGCCCTCAGTCCATGGTTCCAGAGCAGAGCTGAACGGGAGCACCATTGGAAAACACACAACCACCCCCTCAAACACCATCGACCTTTGTTCCCCCCCCTCGGGAGTCAACGCCTCGGTCTATATCTACAAGACTTAACCTAACACACTGTGCCATCTGTCACCGTCCTCACAGCCACACTGGATCACATCCTCCTCATTTAATACTAAAGCTCCTCCAAAGCTGCCAAAGGGCCCTCCTGGGGCCACAGGACCTGCATATATGCCCCCGAACAGTCCTGTGTGTGTAAACAGGAGCTGTCAGTCAATGCTCCTGGGGCGACAACATTCTTGTGATAAGATGTTTCATCCATGTTCTGTCACTTTGCTGCTGGCAGGCCAAAGGCTTCGGGAAAAGCTGAGACTGTAACCTAGAGATGGGATTAACGTTTTACTGTAAGACCTCAAAGTGGGTGGTGACTTATATTTTTTATTGAGTTTCTATTTAAAAAATCAAATATATATTCTATATTTACAGATCTCTTCCTTTAATCATTGCAATTACAACCAGTCAAAGCACTGAATTTGATGTAATGTTTATCAAAGTTCTTGATACAAAATAAGCATGCTGAAAAGTATAAATATTTCAATACTGCAGTATTGATATGCCCATTCCTGGCTGTTTCGCTGTCGACATTCTCCCACTGTGAAGTGGTTGTGATCGGCTAAAGAAGTTGCTTTAAAGGATAGGTTCTTTTTTTTGACACCTGGACCTTATTTTTAGGATTAAATACGCTTGTAGACTCACCCAGACAATTTTGGCGGAGCTCGGAGCCATTTTCGAGCAATTTAGATCTATCCAACGGCGTTTTTTCTCATGCCAAAGTAGCAGACGGGGCCAGAAATCGTACTTTGGGGGGCATCAATATGTGTTTCCAAAAGTTACCCATCCTTGTAAAGCCCCGGATGACCATAACAACAAACTTGAGCTGACATGGTGATAACACTGGCCATTCATTTATAAAATGAAGCTGAAATGAGTGAGTTTCGCAGCAGATAATGTCTAATTTAGGGGCTTCGATTTCTGGCCCGGTCAAAAACGGCTCCGAGCTCCTCCAAAATTGTCTGGGTGAATCTACGAGCGTATTTAATCCTAAAAATAAGGTCCAGGTGTCAAAAAACCGAACTTATCATTTAAATGTTTCCATTAACTTGTCATTTGCTTTATAATATATGCTTGTAAATAATTCAAAGCATATTGATTGGTAACATATTTACTTGCATGTCAATACTCAACTTTTACTAATGAACAAACTGTTTTGGCACTGACAAGTTTGGCATGCACAGGAAAAGCCTGTTTGTATGTTTTCCTACAATTAAAAGGCCAAATTCCTCACAGCATGTGGATTTTATGTATTTATGTAAACATGCTAGTCAGAATGAAACTGCAATACATCAATATTCTTGAGATCATGCCAGCACACACTATGTTCTGACCTCCCTCGAAGGTGGACTCTTTATGATTCATTTTTGGATTGGCACCATGTAGGCCAATCAGAATTACATGCTGCCCCAGCCCCCAGTTTGGCCACATCTTTGCCAAGACCTCCCTTGTGGTTGCTCCACACTATTTAGAAACACCGGGTAAAAGACATGCCTCCATATGTGAAATGTTTGTTCCCTCTGTTGCATGTTTTGTCCAACAGGAACAAGACAGCCCTCTGTTAGATTGACTTACCAAGCTATGACAGAACATGTGAACAAACTGATTTACAAGATGTAAAAGAGGTAAACTCATGAGGCTGATGTAAGGGTTTAGTGCAGCTCTGATTTAACAGGACTAACAGATGAAGCTCTGTTTTGATCTATCCTTCCATTGCCTATACCACATGTCCCTCACAGGGTCACAGGGGACTGGAGTTTTTCCCAGCTGTCATTGGGCAAAAGGCAGGGTATACTGATTGCCATGGCTGACATGTAGAGACAAACACCCATTCATACACACACTTAAGGGCTGATCAAAGTTACCTTGTAACCTAATAAAATTGTTTTCTGGACTGTGGGGGAAATCAGAGTACCTGCACAAAACCTAAACATGCAAAGAAAGAGCATGCAAACTCAACACAGTAAGGTCCCGACTAAAGGGGGAGTCAAAGTAGAAAAAAAAGTTCTTGCTGTCAGGCAACAGCACAGCCTGCTATGTGACTGTGCAGCTCTGAAGTACTGTTTCCAACAAGCAAACCTAATTAAGAGTTATGTCCTCCTGGTTTGTTGTGCAGGTTGCATTCAATGTTCAACCTCCTCAAAATAAATGAAACAAATACAACTAATGATAGAACAAGTTTTCATCAATGTAAGATAATTCCTCTTAGACCTAAACTAAAATCTTTGAACCCCAACAGAGATTATTTAACCCCATTTAACAGGCTAATGCTTTAATTGACCCACATAACGAAAAACATCAGCCATGCTGCTGCTGAGTCTAAGCAAAAGAAGTCCTGCTCTTACTGCGGGAGGAGAGCAGCCTTGAAAATCCCATCCAAATAAGTCCTGAATACGGAAATCTAAGAGAAGGCCTGCACTGAATAAGAATGAGGGCGTCAGGATAAATATAGAACAAAGATACTTTTTGGAGGACAGATTTTCAAAGCAGGGTAAACTCAAAGTCTGCACCAACAAAGAAGAAGCAAATCTTTCATACAGTACCCTGATGTTTCATTTCACCTGAATGTAACACCGTTTGTTTTTAGAGTTTTGTCACCTTTACTGCATCCCTGCACAGTGAGGGCATACTTCCACTCACTGTGTGCGGCACATGGGCATGTGTGTGTGTGTGTGTGTGTTACTTTGTTAATTGTCTGTTTACTGCCACGTTGGGACAACAGAATGTAGTATTTTTCTCTCCTACATTATTCATTGACTGGAGGAGAGGGCGGGCCCCATGTTTGTCGCTGACTGCTTTTCTTTGACGTCCCCTGCTACACACACTCCGTCCAACCACCACTACTGGCATTATAAATTCTTAATCGATGCCCGCTCGCACGCAAAAACAAATTCTTCCTGGCCCTGTCTGGTGTGCCTCAGGCATGAAGAAGTGCAAACAAGTTGAGGTGGATCTCTTCTTTGTCCTCACGCTCTGTTTACAGCAACACACAGCGCTGATTAATGGAGATAATCAGATAACGAGTTTTAATGAATAAATTATGACCGGCTGGATCGAGAGGCACTGGAATTTACCCACGAGGGAAAAGGGGTTTCAGTGAGTGCTTCAGTATCAGACTTTGCTCCATAATCAGAGGTTATAAGTGGAATAAATGCATAACAATACTGTAATATTCAAGAAGTTAAAACTGTATTTGTCAAAGATATAGACAATAAAAACAAGGCTGTAGACTTCATCTTTTGGGGATTATTCTTTCTAATTTATTTGTAAAAAGACAAGACCGGACACGCTTTTGCATTCAGAACTGCCTATAGTCTTTATGGCAAAGATTCAACAAGGTGCTGGAAACATTTATTAGAGATTTTCATCCATATCTCCATGATAACAGCACACAATATCTGTAAATTTGTCAGAAGCACATCCATGATGAGAATCTCATTCTACCACATCCCAAAGGCGCTCTGTTAAATTGAGATCAGGTGACTGTGGGGGCCATCCATCCATCAGAATGTGGGTACACTGTGGTCATAAAGAGATGGACATGTAGTCAGCAACAATACTCAGGCAGGCTGTGGCCTAGCTCAGTTGGTGCTAAAAGCGTGTCAAGAAAATATCCCCCACAACATAACACTACCACCACCAGCCTGAACCTTTGTTATGAGGCAGGATGGATCCATGCTGTCATCCTGATCATCCCCAAGCTCTGACCCAGCCATTGAATAAGGCTGCAGAAATCCAGACTCATCAAACAAGTAAACATTTTTACAATCTTCTGTTGCCCAATGTTGAGCCTGAGAGATGACCATCCTCAAACCTGAGAGAAGGTCATGTGTGAAAATCACAGTAGATCAACAGTTTCTGAAACACATACTAGTCTGTCTGGCACCAATACCCGTGCTACATTCAAAGTCACTAGAATCACCTTTCTGATGCTTGGTTTTCATTTTAGCAGGTTGTCTTGACCATGTCTGCATGCCTAAAAGCATTGAGATGCTGTCATGTGATTGGCTGATTAACTATTTGTGGTTATAAGGAGTTGAATAGGTGTAACTGATACAGTGGCTGTGAGTGTGTGTGCAACTGCATAACCCTCAAGCAACTTAATGTTGTCAACTCTTACCTTTTTTTCACTTGTTTGCACATGGAAAGATTATTAGGGGGAAGATGGGTATTGGGTTTTAATATCCAATGAAGCTTCTTTCTATTCCCCTGCATTGCATGTGATTTCTGCATCTGTATTTCCCTGGGACATCACAGCATTGGCTGGAGGCATAAAATTGCTGTCCAGAAGGCAACCCTGGATTGTCACCATGAAGCTAAAAGGCAGCACTGAAGATTAACTATATAAACATTAAGAGGGTTTAAATGCACTGAAGCACCAACCAGCCAGTTCATATAATCTGTAAAATTGAATCAGTGTAGGAGACCGACTTTCATCTTTCAAACAGCTCCTTATTTGGACCATTAGCATCAGGCTAACATTTCATTTCTTACAACATTTGAAAACAAAGCATACTGTTGATACAGAATGCTTATTTGCTGTCTTGTGAAGTCTGTCATGTTTGTCATGGTTGCCCAATCTGAGAGAGTCACCATTTTCACTCAGGAAACTTATCATGTTATCTGATCTCAGCATTAAAATGAAAATGAACTTGAGCTCATATTGTGCTTTTGTAGTCTTTCTGACCACTGGGTTTAAATGTCTTGCCCCAAGACACCTCGACCTCAGATAGTCAGAGCTGTACTCGAACCTGCAACCTCCAGATTGCTGGTAGAGCTAATTACCAGACTGAGCCACCAATGCCCCTGTACATAGTAACCTTTATTCACATGGTGTTGCAACACTCTGAGTCACTCTGAATACATTAAATTCTATTTATTTTAGAATTTCCAACCTTGAAGTTCATACTGAGCATCTGTGTCTTGTGTTTGAAAATATTCAACAGAATAATGAACTCCCAGTCTGAGTGAATTTGTCCCCCAAAGCTGCTCCTGTTATGTCTTTAAAAGTGATTCATAGTCTGACATAAATCAAATCTGCACATAGACAGACTCAAACCTTTTCATCAAGGTCACTCAGGTGCTCTGAAACTGTGTTAAGTCGCTCACCCAGGGCTAGAATAAAATCATTCAGAGCAATGATATTGATTTAGGCTCCATCACTGGGCGAACAGACAGGGATTTGATATGGAACTCACTTTTTATCAAAAAGAATTTCACAGTGTAGCATGGGAAGAAGTGAGCTTTAAAAATCAATGCTCCAACAAGTTAGAGGCACATCATGAGGAGCAGACAGTCTTAATTGAAAAGCTATCTCGAGTGGGGGGAGAAACATGGTTATAAGAAAAAAACATTAAGGGTGTTATTGGAGAGCTCTCGGGATGATATGAGGAGCTGGAGAGAGTGTCGAAGAGGAGGTGTTGGTTGTTGGAAAGCTGGGCAGGAGGGCAGCGGCCGGAAAAACTGATTTTTATTGAACCATTAAATCCCCTGTGCCAAATGTAATTTGAGGGTTTTGTTGCTTTGCCGCCATTAGCTGCTAACAACCTGTCGCTCTGGGGCCTGTCCTGATAAAAATAGAGTGGAGAGACAAGGGCGAATCAGAACAACAGCGTATTCAATCTGAGCAATTATAGTGCCGTTAACATTAGCACATCTGACTCTTTAATGTCAAACTAACAGACACATCACTCTGGAGATTTCCAAATCTCATCAGAAAGGAGGCACAGGTGGGAGCGCCACCGCCGAATATTATGATGAAGCGATAAGTTAGAGACAGAGTAATAGACAGCGAGAAGGCAGCGGGGATGGATGGAGTGTTGATGAGAGAGAGCAGCTGTGTGTTTTGTTTGGGATTGTGTGTTTGTGTGTGCAAAGCCGGGGGGATAAGTGCACATTGAACGACAAGGGAGAGGCCGCATCACCATAAAATGTAATCTATTAAAGCTTATCCCTGACAAGATCGCAACATCTAAATTCATCTCAGTCCGTCAGGCCACGTCCCATTCAGTGTGCTGCTGCGGGGTAATGGGATGTGACAGTACATGTCCTAAAGAACGGGGAAATAAGTGATCTCCATGTCAGAGAGACACGCCTTTTTCATAAGGCCTTTCGCCCTGTGAAGACACAGAGCAGCTGGACGATCACACCAAACAGCATGCAGAAATTTAAAACTGCTGAATGATTAAAGCAGAAAATTTAATAACTGGATTAATAACTTAATCAGACAGACTGTGAATAAAGCCCCAGGTTAGCCAAAATAATTCAGAAGAACACAACAAGGAGAATAACTGCCTAAACCCCCATCACAGTTTACTGCCCACACTCAGCTTTTCATGCAGGAATAATATTTGCTGGAGGCAATCTGGGGTAAACTTTCTCAAAATGTACCTTTGGCAAGTTTATTACAGAAATCCAGCTGGTCTCATTCTGCTGGAGAGAGGTTTGAGGAATCAGAAATTAAAGTTTATCACTGCCTGACCTTAGACAGAGATGATGAAGCATTTTAGAAATGAACTAATTCAAACACTTAGGGCCTGATCTACTAAGATCCCAAATAACAAGTTCTAAATTGCAAGTGCTATTAGTGGGCGTGTTGCAGGTGATCTACTAAGACTGCATGCGCAGTTGATAACAGGTGCAAAAGTGGTGTGGACCGCCCTCTTTAAATAAGGATTTTGTGTGTGCTACCGGCTGTCACCATGGAGAGCTTGGGAGAGCAGAGTGGCCGTAACTGAAAAATGAAGTTTGAAGCCATGGAGTTAGAGAAATAAACACACTGGTGAACTCCAGCAGAGACATCTCTGCGTTGCCTTAAGAAATGCGGTTTGGGAGGCCATCTGTGAAAAGCACACAGCTCAAAACTGGCATTGCTAGATAGACCATATGTCTCTACTGTTTTTATTTCTGACCAGAGGTTGCTGTAACCTTTTTTTGCTGTTTGTCATTTGATGGACAGGGTCATCATTTTTCCCTCATGCCATATTTTTATCTGTCATTTTTAATTTTCCTTTTCTGATTCCAGTTAAACATAGTCTAAGTGACAGCATTCACATAGTTACACAGCTTCATCACCAAATTCTCTCACGTGAAGAGCAGTCTTACAGTTATGCACACACTGACAGAGCGTCTAACGTCCTTTAACTAAAAATCAGCACAATCCATTTATCTGCTCTGAGTGACAAACGGAGTGATTCTGGCTATGAAGGGGATCTTTTTTTACATAGGTTAAATGACTTTCTCCACCGATGTATTAAGAGCGCAGAACAGAGAGGGTTTACTTTACATGTGTGTCTGCATGAGTATGATGGGACACTGGATTGTCCCTCTTTTTCCAGTTCATCATAGTGACAGACAGCCTCCAAATCTTTCCGTCATTCATCAAAAACATTGGTAAATGACAGAAAATACTTGGCTAATGCTGTTTATGACAGTCCAAACATGTTGACACGCACACAGAAGATTCTCTCTCTCCGTCGCCAGCCCTCTGTGCGTAACGCTGTGCCAATTTGCACCTGCCTTTCAAATGGGCTGAATATACACGCAAAAACACCAAGCGCAATCAGTTTTAGGTTTGATAAATCACCTTGCCGGTGCTAAATGATAACATTTGCATCTCCTCCTCCAAGTGTTTTGCGTGTTCTGAATCTGCATGTATTCTCCATATTCATGAAGGCAAACACGCTAAATGGATTGTGCGTGCTATTTTGCTCATTTGACATTTTCAGTGCTCAGATCATCCTAAATCCACATTAACCTCAACATTTGTGACCATTGGACCATTTTAAAGATGAACCTCATAAACACTCACTGGATGCTTCATAAGGTACACCTCTCCTACTGCTTGTTAATGCATAAAGTTTATTAGCCAATAACATGGAAGCAGCTTGCAGGATAGATTCTACACCCAATTTGATTGATATGTGTGTAAAAATGGGGGATTATCTGGAATAATCAATTTATTATTATGGATTAGAATAACGAAGACCCCTAACTCATTTCCTAGGGCCCTAATTTCCTGGCGCAACTCAGGGTGGAGCAGCCTGGCGCACCCCACGCAGTGGTAATTTTGTCCGGCACACCACCGTGTGCAGCCAATTTGGCAATTTGGTAGACCGGCTGCGCCGAGATGGGTGTGACGGCGCACCAGGGGGAGGTGCCGACAGATTCAGCTTGGTGTAGTGAAAAAAAACGCGTAGAAGATGCGCTGAGAGCTTGCCAGCTCCAACCTGGTCTATTCTTGGCGCAGGCGAAGCGCACCCAGTGCAGACAGTCGCACAGTGCGCACAAGTCACCAAAACCTCACAGGCAGGTGTGATGTGTGCAGATTGCCAGGCACATTTCAATGCAATAAACAATCACAGCAACCACTATTTAATGTAACCGTCTGAACCAGCACATACATTTGTATCTATATTAATTGTCCCGTCACATCTGATGTCAGATCAGAGACGTTTGTCATAATGGAAACTCAACCTGATGGCAGCTGGAAGAGTGACGCAAGCTAACGAGTTCACATCTCTCAGCCAACCACAAACAGCCACATCATCCGATACGGAGTATCCGGCTTCTCTCATCTCAAGAAATTCAAAAGAAAAGAAAAAAGAGAGAGAAGCTTGCTGAATAAATGTAAGTCACTCGGCGTCTTAAGGATTTACCTGTGATTGCCCATATTTCTCTGTTTTAATCTTTGTTCTTAACATGATCTAAAATAATGGAGTACATTATTGCAAGGAGGATGAGGAGGAGATATCGGGAGAGAGTATTTCACCTAAGGTTCTGCTATTTGGTGATGACAGACCAGGAATGCAGGTGGATCACAAGCATGATGAATGGATTAGCCTGCTGCTGTGTTTAAATGTAATTATCACTTAATTTTGTACTCCTATTTATGACACAGGAACAGATTACATCTGTCTCGCGAGGTGGTCCACACGGTGATGTGCATTGTGGCCTCCGATGCACGGCCCGGTGGCCCCTGCGCTCTCCCAGTTGCTGCAAAAGTGACAGCGGCTCTGACCTTCTTCGCCACCAAGGTGAAATTGTCACTGCACAAGGCGAGGAGAGGCGTTCATTTGATTGGTGAAGATTACACTCAGCTGTGTTAAACCCACTCACACCTCCTCTCCTCCCTCTCTGCTACTTGCGCCGGTGGGAGGGACGTAGGTGTGGGCGCACCTCGCTGCGCCGGACTGCACTGTGGACAAAATGCCCTGGACACATCCCTTTGGTGCGGCCCAGGTGCGGCACAGGGCAGGTGTGCCACGCCTGTGCCTGGTCCACAAAATTAGAGCCCTTAATCTTAAAGCAGATGGCTACAGCAGGAGCAGACCACACCACTTACCACACCTGTTTGTTGTCACAAAGAAAAATCAATAAAATTTCTATATTGAAACCTCCCCACTAAGAACTTTTCTGCTGTTTCCTCTGTGGGTAAATTTCCCATTTTTTCCAGTTTAATCTCTTTCATCACTGAAACTGTTGCACAAAGTCAACATGCCCTTTGTTCACAATTGTTTCATCAGCATATCTGACCGCATATCTTTCTGCCTGCGTTCCTGGAGCAAATTGGTCTGTGGATGTTGTTCTTTAAATATCACAGTGACCGGTCGTTCTGTCTTTCAAAGTGTTACAGCACCAAAGGTACCAATGAGATGCTCAGAGTAATTCAGAGAAGAGTTTTTAGCTTGTGCCTGCAGGCTTCACTCCACTGCTGCTGAGCTCTACACTGTGAGATCCTGGGTCGGAAATGATTGATCAAGTGGGTTTGATCAAACTGTGCTCAGGAGGGGGAATGAGCAGATATTCAATTTCCTTGATGAATACAAATGTATTACAGAATAGATAGCAAGGAAGACCAAATGTCCATTATTCTTGTTAAAACTATATAACCAGGAAGAACATCTAGATACAAAATAAATCACTAATCTTGAGTCAGAGCTGCCATGTTTTTCTATTTTTCCATCCCGCTCTCCTCACCTTCTCCCCTCATCTGTCGTTGTCTTTTAATGCATTCCCAGCTGTCTGTCTGCCAGGCAGCGAGTGCCCCGAAACAATGCACCAATCACTGACAAGGATGGTGGCTCGTGCCTCCTCTCTTCCTGCAGTCCGCCGAGATTGGCTGCTGTTTCGTGCTTCAGGCTTTCCAAACAGCAGCCAGATCCTCGGACCGCTGTGCCGCTGCTGCCAGAGAACAGAGCTCTAATGATCGTCCACTGCCACTGAAGCAGAGCCAGGACACACAAGCCCGGAGAGACCTGCAGAGACCACAGAGCTCTCACTGGGACTAAGGAAGATTAAAAAAAAATCACTATTTCTGTATTTTTATTAGAATCATGTTGAAGGCTATCCGTCTTTCTGACACTGACAATAATCAGCCCATTTAAATGCAACAGGAGAAGATATGTGGGCTGACGGTGTCCTCGAGAATCCCTCTATGAGGCATGAGCTGGTCACATTTTATAGAATCTGCACTCTATTTAGCCTCAGTAACATATTGGTAAATAATTAATAACCATATATAGTGCCTTAGTAACCATTTAGACTTTGTTTATTAACACAAATAAATGTTCCATTGATTAGAAAAATAGTATGAGATTCATAAAAGCACAGAGTCCACTGACAGGAGGCTCCCCACTGAGATCATAACACAAATGCTCTGCTAAGCTTCATCCTCTTCTGCTGCATACTTCTGCTGAATGAAGGACTCTTCCATAAAAACTGAACTCCATGAGATGTTTCTAAAATACCAACCCTTCTTTTTGCTTCATGTCGAATTTTTAACAATTATTACATCTTTTTACTACGATTGTTTTTTGTTTTGTTTTTTAAACTATGAATGGGGCAAATGCAGTGATATGTTGTTTTGCTGGCAGGTGTAATCACATTGTATTACAGCAGTTGTCTGCTGATCTGACAGGAATACCATGTGACTCCTCACAGCAGAACCTGTGACATGAATGAAGGTAACAAGAGAAGAAATCAAAGAAGTGGACAGCAGGAAAATGAAGCAGACAACTGAGGGGCTGACTCTGTACAGCAGAGTTGATTGAGTCAAGAAATGCAGAAGTGAGTTAACAGTTTAGCTTTTCCAGTCCACAGATCACAAAGCCTATAGGATTTCAGAGCAGCTTCTCAGATATATGTCTGAAATACAGTCTGTGTTAGACAAATCCGTATGAGTTTGGAATTTAATTTCCCCACATAAAATGTATCTGACTTTGCCCCGCTTTTGAATTATGAAGTTATATTGTGTTTTTAAAAGTTGCTAACAAACTGCTAAGAAGGACTACAAATATGGCCGGGACCTTGGAATTAATAATTAATGATAACACATCCACCAGCCACATCTACGGGCACCAACTTGATCAAGTCATGTAAGAGGAAATTCTCATAACTGAGATCACAACATTGCGTAACTGGAAGTGTGGTAGCCGCTTTTAGGTTGCATCGCCATGTTGTCATTATATAATAGCTTGATTAAAGCTTTGAACACTTGTCAATTAAATTTAAGATGAGAGATCATGGAAATCAAGTTTGTTGGTGCAGATTATCATGATGAACATAATGTGTAGGCATCATTAACTTAGGTTCAACACTGACTTTATTTTCCGCATAATCCATAAACACAGTTGATAATCTCAAAGAATTTTAGTCCAGGGAATCAGCAAAACTTATACCTTCTGGGTTGGCCTACAAAAAATGCACCTCCACTACTCAATTTTTTCATGTTTTTTTAACAAGCTTTTAAGTAAATGTTATCATTGTTCTTCTGTTGTTCTGATTTGTAAAGATTAGTTTTTTTTTGGTTTCTTTTTTTCTATTGCAAAATATACGAATTCTTTAGAGATAACAGGAAATGGCAAGGCACTACATACATCAGCATTTACAAAAAAACTCATTAAAATAATAATGCAATATTCTTAATGGTAAAACATGGGGACCACCTCCATTTTAAACAAGGAGTCAAAAAAAACTATTCCATTGCTGGAATAGAAAAATACCTCAAAATAGTGTCCATCACAGGAAGGTCATATGAGTATAAAAAATGAGAGAAAACAACAGACATTAAAATAATAAATATATTTCAGCAGCTTTACAAATTGTTTCCACAGTTGGATGGGAGTTTCTTAAGAGATTCATAGAGGTAAAATATGTTTACTTTTTTTAAGACAGTCCATTACTCAAATTTAAAGGACCTGCCGTTTTTGAATCCTTAAAAATAAAAACTAAAATCTTCTTGTACTGCAATAAGAAAAAAGATGAAGGATGTTCTCCAGTCTGCAGAGAGATAAAGATTACATACTTTACCTTAACACAGGGTCATAAATTCTTCACGATCGTTAATGTTCACGAAAACCTTAGTTTTCACATACTGAGTACCCTGATCCACCTCTATCCTCTCTCTGTCTGAAATGCTGTGTGGGGGCTCCTGTTATTTCCGACCCCCTTCCCCACATGGACCCAGTGTATTCTGACTGGTTGATTGATCTGTTCTGTGGTAATTGGTCAGTCCGGTGTAGTTCAGCACCATGTGTATTCATCTATATTGCTGCAGAGACTACAGAATACATGCAGCGTACATGGGTTTAAATGACAGACGAAACAATGGTATGATGTCACACTGGTAGGTCTCTTTGGGAGGCTGGGGGAACTAGGTGATTCAGGCAGCTACTGGCACAGTGAATGGGGGGGGTACCCCTGCTACAGAGGAGGAATTTAATATCCAGTGAACGACTTATAAAAGTCAAACAGGGTTTATATAGGCTCTTAATTTAAATGTGAAGTGCTGGTTTTACTGGCCAAGGGGCTGGCCATGGGCAAAATATTTTGAAGGTGGTTCTCAAAATTTTGCACAAATGTCGAGTCTGACTGGAGGAAAATGCAAGATTTTGGAGGGATAAGGGCAAATGACTTTGGACCTCATGATCAAGATCATTTGTGAATCTGATGTGCCAAGAACTGCCGAGAGACTTCTAACTCTGCTCAAATGTCCTCTCTGGCCTGACAGTGGTGACATTTATGAGGTGTAAGGTCAGAGGTCAAGAAGACCCAACACTGTACTCTTACCCTTGCAATGTTATTCTTGCAGAGGCGTAGCACCTTTATGTTGTAGTTCTACTTTTTCCTGTGACAAAGTCCCACTTGGTTGAATTCTAAAGCTATTCATGCCTTGCATGAGGCAGTCACCAACAAAAGGGACAACAGAGTTTGTCTGGTACATTAAAGCTCATCAAGCCAAACGTGGACTTAGAGCCAGAAACATTAACTAAACAGACCAAGGTGTGGTTCTTTTATAGCCTATAGCCCTGTGAAGATGACCTTGGTTAAAAAAAAAACATTCAAGTATCCTGAACATTGTTTTTCCACTGTTGAGCTATTTTATGGCTCAAATTGAAAAAGGTGTATAAAATAGGCTCTTTGTTGACGGACAAGCATGATGCTCACTTTTGTGTTGACCAACACCACCGTATCATCGATGCACCACTCTGTAGATGATGAGTCTTGTACTTCCTGATGCTTAATATATAATCTGTGTGTCGAGATATTTCTGCTCCAGCTTTAAGCATGTAACAGTGCAGGATGACTCAGTGTTGCACTTTCTTTATTTTGCTGCTTACTCTCTTGTGGCACAAACAGAATCATGAGATCCATGTTGCAAACAGCAACCAGAGCTCTCTCAGGGGAGGAAACATTTTAAATTCACTCTCTTTCTCCTCCATTCATTCTTTATTTATGTCTCCCTCAGTCTCTATCTCCATCCCTGCCTCCTCCTCACAGTTCTCCACATTTATAATTACGCTCACCTTTCACAGTCCTCACTCTGTATGCTTTAATTTCTCCACCTGATGGACTTTCCTTCCTCAACACCATCTGGCTTCCTTTTCCTCCACCTCTCTGTCACCTTCTTTTTGTCTAAGTAAGGGGGGCCTTTTAGTTCCTTATCAAACTCTCATGAATTATGAACATTGACTGTCCGGAGGCACAGACAGAAACACATCTCACTGTCTGCCTCTCTCTGTAAAGAAGCTCAGCAAGAGGAGGAACCACAGCCCAGTCAGAAACACCTTGTTCTCTGCACCTTCAGGATGAATTATTTAGACTCATCTGACCTCCAACTGGCCTAAACTTCAGCGTGACGCACACAAATCAACAATCGCCCTGCCAAAGCCCTGTCCAGTCTCACCACTGGAGACGTCACCGGAGAAAGCTTGTCAACACTTGTGAACGGAGCCTGCAGACTGACTCCAGGTCAGGTTTTACACCGGGCGAAGATTCATCCGGGAGCCAAACACTGTCCATGTAAATGACCAAAGCAGTTTGAGCTGCGCATACATTATTTTGGGTTTTATAATTATGCTCTTTGTTCACAAGTGAAACCCCACTCAGCCTCTTATTAATTCACCAGGTGTGCATCTGTATTTGCTGCACACATCTCTCTGTAGGTCAAACACTGAACAGTTTATTTTAAAAACTCCTCGAAATACGCTGACCACAGAATTTCTCCAAAACTGATCTTCAACTTCATGATACCAAGGCAGAAAGGACGAAAGTGCATAACTCTGAAATCCATCCAAAATTTTGAAGACATTTACTCTGAGCAGAATGTTTGGCCTGGTTGTAACTTGAAGTCAGGAGCTCTTAAAGGGCAAGGTGGAATTGGTCTGTCCATCTGTCTGTCTCACCAATTCAGACAGAGGCCAGAGGCATCTCCAAGAAACTTTATACTAGTGATAAACTATTTATCATTTTGCCACCAACACTGCAATGAGTCCATGCACAATAACCACACTGTAGAATTTTGATCACATGACATGTTGACACTAAAGTATTGTTGAATGAAATGCTTAAATCAAAGATCTTTTGTTTTTGTTTTTTTGTGACTACTGATCAAATAAAGCCGATCACTGTTCATGTAGAGTTTTTGCATAATTTATAGGCATGTTCAGGCTGCACACACCTCACCGCAGTCACTGACACAACAGCAGAGGCTCAGTAGCTTGGAGCAGGTGTTTAGTGAAGGTATTGCTGCTATCAGCAGTACTTTCTCCTGGTTTGACCCAATACGTGGACCATTAATGGTGCAGAGATAAAACCAGATAAGAAAAAAAAAAACAGTCTTTATTGTGTTGTCCCATGAATAAAACCATAGAATATTTGTTTCCATTCTGAGCTTGAACAGCACAATGAGACATTTTCACCTTTAACCTTGTATCTGGCTAGCACCATCCTGTTTCTTCTCTTATACCGTAACTGCTTTTTGGCCACCACTATGCACAAAACTGCTGCACTGTAACTGTGATGTCTTCTATAAATTGATCTTATAGACTTATTTCAGCAATATTGTCAGCAAAGTACTTGCTGGTTTGAAGTCTGGAGTTGCTACAAAGAGCTGTGTGTGCAAGGACTTAAAGAGGGGGCCTACGACGGGGCCTGTAGAGCCCCAGTTGACTTGTCCTTTTCTCACAGCAGGATTTTAGTAGATTTATTGCTCATTTTGGTTTATTGAGTCAAATAATATGTAGTTCTTCTTTGCAACAACCTAAGTGGGAGCTCATTCATAGAGGAGGAGCCAGATGTTGCCGGTTAAGGTCAACAGCTCCTCAGGGAACATCATACCTTCATTACACAAAAGGACTGTCATGTTGAAATATACTTCTGAAAGGAAATGATATCAGATTTCAGTCTTGATGAGGGTCTTTATTTTTTCTACAGCACTGCAGCATTTGATATGGTGTCTTTAAATAAAATATGCAGACATTGGACTGATCAAGTTTGCATTCTGTCTTCATTGAATGATCTGATCATTTTCATTGAACTGGACTGCATTCAAATTTCTCAGTGGGAGGTCTGTGCGTATTGTGGTGATTTGTGAGCAGCTGCCAGTTTTCTTAGACAGAATATCTCTAAATTTGACTCTTCTGGGAAAATAAAAAGTGAAGAATTCAGTATTTCCCATCTTGGCAGCATGAGGGAGGCTGTCAGCTACCTTATGTCATCACACAGCAGCAGAACAATATGGCTGGGAGCTGCGTGAATGCAAAGTAAGTCAGCTAACGAGATGAGCCGGCCTGCTGGCAAATACATGCAGATGATCTCTCGTCTTAGGATTGGAGCCGGCTGCTGTGCATAGAAAGAGTGGAGAGCTCCGGTATGGATTAGCGAGGCTGGGAGTTGCTTATGCTCTTCAGGAGAACACAGAGCGGAGCCACACTGGATTACACAGCTGGGGAAAAGGTTACACACTTCAATGTGTGTGTGAGAGAGAGAGAGAGGGATGAGGAGAAGGAACAGGCTCCCAGCTGCAAAGATAATTACACAAGTCGACTTTTTCTCTGTCTGACAGCAGAGCACAGTCAGGTGTTTCTAAGGAGACTAAGAGGGAGTATTGTTTGAACTTTTGCTCTGCTTCCTCTGCATATTACACATGTGCACAGACTCTACTGCTGTCACACTTGTAATGTGTTTGTAAGTCAGTCATTAGTGTTGCACAGATCTGGAATTAGCAATAAGACTAGAGTTAATGTCAAAGGTCTGATGCCTGACACCGAGTGTGATCTGGATTGATTAGAGGTATTATTGCAGTTACAACATTCTTTAACAATGTAATGAAGTCAAACCTGAAGTGACAGATGTAGCCAAGGCAATAGGACTTGGTCATTAACTACCAAGATCTGCATATATTTGCCAAAAAAATGTCTTTTACAATGTGAAATGATACTGCTGGAGTGTATGTGGCAGGTGAGTGATTAGGTGGAAATGTTGCCGGGCTTTGAGGAATAACATAATTTAGCCTGAAGCAGTTTGGAGGTATTTCGAGAGATAAATGAAGATACAACTGTATTTAGGCTGCGTCAGCTGGCACTGGTGTATTGGCTGGAGCGATCTGGATCCATATATCCCAATGACACAAAAGGCTGATGGAGTAGCTTCATCTTCGCTGAATCCTAAGCTCTACTGTGGTCCAGAGACAGTAATTTATGAAGATTTAAATGAACTTCTTTTGTATCAGCAGAATTGTCCCTGTCTTGTCGACATTATATCTTCTGCTTTTATTTTAACCTCAAAATGATGCCACCATATTTTCTAGTTTACTACTGCGAGTGGCACAGGCACAACGCCAGTATGTGTGGTCACTTTTACTGCCAATAAACCACAGTCCTAATGACTCATTCTTACTTCCTGCAAACTCACAGCAGCTTTTTTATCCCATCGTTATGCACACACAGCAGCAGTTATGTTTTTATTATGTTTTAATATGGTTCAGATGTAGTTGTGTCAGTTGTGTGCAATAAACCTAACCCTCCTGTTTGAGCTCCATTTGTAGCTCCAACTCGTCCTCCAGCTCAGTGAAAACAGTAAATCCACTGTAGAAATCTGCATATGGGCACTGACAAGATGATCATCTGTGTTAATACTTATGTAAGTCTCCCTTTTTACTGGCCTCATGAACCTGTGCCATCTCTGTGTATAACTGGAGAATGTTTTTGAGCTCTGTTACTCATCTGGACCAGCAGACCTCCGTGACAGGATGGCACATGTGTTATAACATGTTCAGAATATATACCAGCTAATGATTAGTTCAAATGAAATGTATCCTGTCTGCTGAGCGTTGGAGGAGTACGCACAAAACTGTTCTGATTGATTTGACGCTCAAGCTTTCCACAAGTCAACACATATTCACCTCAGAATCACCCACAAATAAACAGCCTGCCGTTGGATCTGGTTAATATAATCTATATAATACGAATATGAAGTTGTCTCAATTATCAGGGATTAAATCAGCCTGTAAAGCATGACGCTGCCACACACATGGATTATTACACACAGAGAAAAGTTTTTCATCTGAAGGAGCTGCTCTGCATTGCTTCCTCCAAAGAAAATGTCGATTTTAAAGGGATAGTTCTGTTTTATCGAAGTGGGGTTGTGTGAGGCACATGTCATGAGTCTGAACGTGTGCCCCAGTTTCACAGGTCAGTTCTCTCTCCATTCTCTCTACATTGTACATGTTGCCAAACTTTCATGTAATTAAAAGAATTGTGGGAAAAAACAAGCCACAAAAACAGAGTGGGGTCATCACACTCTACAAACACAGTTTGTTTACATCCGCATAATATCCCTCTACACAGCCGCTTTTGATTAGACACTATTTTGAGACATGGTACAGCCTACCTGTCCTTCCACCAGCAGTGTAAGGATTATACTACAGTCTTACTTGAATTTTGCTAAATACACAAAAAAACACTTCATCTCAAATGAGGATTAGCGAAATGTAGAAACGTTTAAGGATCATCCTGCTGATCATGCTCAGTAATTTTGACAAAGAGCTCAGTTTACCCACAAAAGTAAATGCACCGTGTGAAGAAACCGTGGCTTCTGTCTTTACAAAATAAACAATCAGTATTAGCTGAACACTTACACTGAAGATGAACTTTCATATAACTCCTCTGTTTCGTCCTTGGAGTTTGTAAAGCAGTGAATCTGGTCAGTACGATTATAAACGTCCATTAAATCAATGAGGCTCTGCGTGATGAGAGCTGCTCACTACAGACAAGCGTATGAAAGCTGATAGTCTCCTCTGATCCTGAACATCCTGAAACACCCTGAGGTGATTTTTCTTAGTCATACTCTAATCTCACCCAGTTTGACCACCTCAGCTCACAATTTGTTCACCTGAATCAACGTACCATGTGTTTCCTGGTCCTCCAGTTCTCAGAGCAGATTCAGACCTGTTGACTCTCCATCTACAGAAGTTTCTCCTGTGAACTCTAGTTCATACATGTATCCAAAGCAAACGGCAGTCAAGGTTGCTGCAAAAATCGTCAATTTGTCCTGTTTGGTAGCCTTTGTTTCCTCTTGTGAAGCAAACTAGTCAGCACTGCTGGCAGAAGGACCCACAGGCTGTGCCATGTCTCAAAATAGTGCTTTATCAAAGGTGCTTGGTAGTTGAAATTTTAGCAATTGTAAACAAACTGTACCGTGTGATTACCCCATGCTGTTTTTGTGTCTTGTTTTCACCCACAATTATATTAATTACACAGAGAGTTTGGCACCATGTACAGCAAGGCATTAGCGTCTCTCCTGAGGTTTTCTGAACAGAGAGAGCTGAGCTGTGACACTGTGGGACTCGTTCAGGCTCATGCCATGTACCTCACAACCCCACTTTAAAAAAGCCTGAATTACCCTTTTGAGTAATGTGTAAAACATGTCTGACTTGTCTGTGTTAAAATACTCTGAACTCTGTTTTAATCTCTCTCTTGTTGCAGTGCTGCTGTGCACGGCAACTCGCAGTTTAATGGAACATCATGCCAATGAAAATCATGCTGTGCAAAGTTTGTTTTTGTTATATTTACCTCTCAACTTCCCTCATTAATTTAACTGATCAAGATGTATCATCTTCAGACCAATAGTCCAATGTAACTCAGTTTTTGGTAAAGTTTCTGATGGTGCCAACTGCACATGGACCTGTGCCAGGTAAAGAGGGGCACTGTTTCACACCCAGCAAGAACCGAACTCTAGTCTCTTGGAAATGAACGAAGACCCCTGTTCACAAGTGGATCAGTTCAATTCTGTCAGTTGTGATGTAGGTAGTGTTTAGCTTGTTGGGAGGGTCCTCTTGTGTGCCTCTGATGTGTGTGTGTGTGTGGGCTAAAATTTCCTGGCGCAGTGACAGTGTCGTGCCAAAACAATGCGCTGGAAGTGCGCAAAAAGCTTGCCAGCTCCAACCTGGTCTAATCTCGGTGCAGGCAACGCGCGCCTGGTGCAGTGGTAATTTGGCTGACAGGCGCGCAGTGCGCACACGTCACCAAAACCTCACAGGCAGGTTTTCCAGAGTGTCTGGCACATTTCAATGTAATAAACAATCACAGCAACCACTATTTAATGTAACCGTCTGAACCAGCATATACATTTGTATCTATATTAATTGTCCCCTCACATCTGATGTCAGATCAGAGACGTTTGTCATAATGGAAACTCCGCAATGTCCTCCGCTGAGCTCATCGTGAGGCTGGCCTTGTGCTTTCTTTGAGCTGACAGATTTCTTTTGGCCCTTCTCCTTAAATCATTGAACCATTTTTTTTTACATTGGGCAGCGGTTCTCAGAATATGTGGGCAAACTTGATTGACAATAGTCAATAGCCAGTAACTTCCTCCCAGGCTGTTTTTTGCATCATCAGCCCGTGGAGGTCTGTTCGCATTACCAAACATTCTGGTACTGCGTGCTTGGACCTCCCAGACCAGCACATCAGTTTCCTCCTGGGAGAAGTTTGGCTGCCTGGAGCTGCTGCTGCTGCTGATATCGTCCATGATGAGGTGAAACTGTCACTGTGCCTCGCATTTAAAGGCAAGGAGAGGCTCTCATTTGATCGGTGAAGACTCGGCTGTGTTAAACCTTCTCACACCTTCTCTCCTCCCTCTTTGCCACTTGTGCCGGGAGGGATGGAGGTGAGGGTGCGCCTCGCTGCACTGGACTGCGCCGTGCATGAAAAAAAAAAAAAAACCCTGTTGGCACCACGCAGGCGCAGCGCAGGGCAGGTGCACCGAGCCTGCACCTGGTCTACGAAAATAGAGCCCTGTGTGTGTCTGTGGATGTGCACAAAGGTGTGTCTGATTAATTAGGTCTGCCCACGCTGCAGGTTATCAAATGACTTTAACAGGTGAGAAGCTGCAAAAGAAATCAAAGTGATATCACCACAGGACAGGAGGGAATCCCTAACAGTCAGCCCTGCAGCTTTTACGATTGAGTTTAATGTTTTTCTTTTGTATAACGGTAAAGTAAGAGTGAGTTAGTTGCCCTGAGATGTCTCTGCATATTTCAATTATAAATACTTTTAACTGTTTTTTTCAGCTTAAACATTTAAGTCGCCTATAGTGGCAGCTAAGGATTAGGCAGATATGTTTTTTCTTTTTTTTATGTTGTGTCTTGGCCGGCCCTTGATAAGGAGTATCAGGTTCTTTGGTCCATAACAGAGTTTGCTTGAGCTATTATTAAACCACTCCAAATCAAATACACTCTTAAAAAAAGCAGGTCACAGGTTGTTTGGTCCAAATCAAACATGTTAGGTGTGACAACGACCTTAAAGATGTGAGATAGTGGACAGTTTTTTCAGTTATCAGACCCAAAATTCAATGAGTTTTATAAACTTATATGATGGACAAAAAAGTCAAATGTGCCCAGAGTCCAAGCTGATTTTGGGAAAAGAGCTTTTTGTTATGTTGCCCCCACCGCTTGGATTACTATACAGACTGAACTGAAAATGTCAGAACTGTTTCATTTAAAGCTTTTCGTTCCATTTTACTCACCGGGCAGTGAGAATCCTGTGGACAATGCCTGTGTTTTTAATTGTTACTGTCCTCAAAAATTCCTCTCTTCCATCGTCAAGTTGTTAATTTTAACATATTTATTGGTTGTAATTTATTGCCTAAACCTTTTTCTTGAATTTTGTATTGATATTAGACGTGTGCTGCTGACCTCTTGGCCTGGTCACTCTTGTAAATAAATCCTGATATCAATGGGATTTTTTTTTTTTTTGTTACTTCTGTGATTTTGTTCTTCTGCAAATCAGCTCTGTTTGCCCCTGCAGCAAGTGAAGTAATTAAGTTCACGTGGCCTCCTTTCCTCAATCTCATTAGGAGACAACTTTGAGGTCTTCTCATGAGATTCAGAGGTGTTACCTGACCAAATGAGATACAAAATCCCTGTAGCTTTACTTGGTTTACCATTGTGTTCTCTACCAATCTGGAATATCCTGGAAGACCTTCAAAAGCCTGGTCCCAGGAGATATCCTCCTCAGCAGCCCAAATCGCCAGATCTCGCTCCTTTCAGTTTGAAGGAGTCAGAGATGTCTGAGCTCCTCACTCTTATCTCTAAGGCCCAGCTACTCTGCTATGACACTATAATTTGTGTTCTCACATACTCACATTCATTTGGTCTATCTAATGCTCATGTTCACAGGTGATGTTTGGAGCCCAGATCCACTGAGTCAAAGGATTTGCCTCTCAGTTAGGCTTCTGCTCAACAATAAAGCTGCACTGATTGATCTGACAATCTGATCCACTTCAGTTTCGCTCCTAACATGGCAGTAACACATACAAGCTTCTTCGATTTGGGGCAGAAACCCACTCAAAACTAGAGAGATCAATCAGCTATCATAAGTGAAACACTTTAAATAAGCATTTAGTGAACAGTTTCAATGAGCATCTTAAAGTTCAGATTAAAATACCAAAGTTCATGGTCATGGTTTATGAATAAAAATATATAAATTAGTCTCTGGGTCTGTGAATGAGCTTGTTACTGCCATTCTTTCCCCTCAGCTTCTGTGTTTTATCAGCCCAAACAGGGCAATGATATCACATTTCACCGCAAATTGGTTTATCATCGTAAAAGGAAGACAGACAGACAGCTGGTTGGAGGGATGGATGTTTGGAAGAGCAGATGGACTTTATAGGAAAATAACTTGGACATGTGATGTTCAAACTGCAGCAAATCATCAGGCAAGTGAAGCAACAGAAGCAATGACGAAGGACATATTTTTTTGTTTGTTTGTTTTCCCCAAACAGAAGATTTTTTAAGTACGACGAGAATTTCTCACTTCATATTTTGAGTTATAGCATTTCAGATTAAGATGATCTTCTGGACTTGTAAGGTAAATGTTGTTTTATTCACTTTAATTATGTGATTTTGATACAGTTTTGATGGACTGTAGATTTTGCAGTGCATAATTTAAGGGGCAATTAAATAAACAGAAGTGAAGTAAAGTGATTGCTCTTTGAAATTTTGAAGTGTATTTTTGACAAAGCCCAAACATGTTATTTATTCTATGTTTTTTTTCACTTTTACAGGCTCTAGATTGTTTTTCTGACAAGGAGTCCAATTCTCAATAAGGCTGATTTGCATCAAGACAAAGAAAATCATCCTCGTCATCACTGGATTTGTGTCCTTTGAGAAGAGACACTCAATAATTCATGGACGAACATCTAGCAGAGAACAAATGAGGCTTGGTCAAAGTGAACATTTCCACTGTGATTGTCAGTGATTGAAATGCAGCAGAGAACAGTAAACTCACGCAGTCGCTTACACCAGGTCAGCTCTGATAGGACATTAACATGCTCGGCCTGTGGAGCAGGATCAGCCTCCTGTATTGTAATTACTGCAGTCTACTCCTGCTCTATATCTACAGCAGGCAGCTGATAGACTGAGCAGAGTCAACATGTGATCCATTCCAATGCTGGTATCGCTAGAATCAAAGAGGACCTGGATCTGAATACAAAATAACCCGACCTGGTGCAGGAGAAGCAAGACGTCTCAAACAGAGATCAAGTGTGTAAACAGCTGATCAGGGAAGAGCTTCTGGACTGAGGGGGCAGAAACTGTCTTGATGGAGAAACTTATGCAAATATTTATGCACTCTCTAATCTCCACACTGCACTTTTTCCAAGCTGCAGTCATTATATAACCTGCTGCAGCCCTAAAGCAAATTGACCGCTGTATTTTATGGACAAGCTCGTGAACCTGGAGACTAACTGTACAATGGGAGAGCTAATGTGCATTCTGGGTGTGACTCCAAACTGATAGCAGTATGTTTGCGAAGGAGTGTGAGAGAGAGGAAGACTGCAGAGGGAGTGGGTGTGCAGACGCAGCGGTGAACTCCATCGTGAGTGTGAATGAGGGCTGAGGGTTCCATATTTCTGCAGAGAATAAAACATGAATTATTGTGGATTCTGAGAGTGCTGCATCAGCCTTCTGTGTAAAAATGACACAACAGGGTTGAACATGTCCTGGAAGGAAAACAAGTGGAGGATTTGTTATACAGCTGTAAACTGTTTCACTACAGTTGTCTGTTCAGCTCCAGGAAAGCCAAGTGGCCAGTAACACATGTGTTAGCAGCGTGGATGATTAACCAAATGATAATTAAACTTTTTTTATCATGTTATTTTTAGAGGAATTGTACAGTTGGATAAAAATTAAACCACTATATGGTTATAAACTTTAAAACTTACATCTACATCTCAACTAATAATTGTGGTCATAGAAACCCTTGTTTCTATGACCACAAACTCACTTACTATATCAAGAAATTCTTGGAAGAGGGAGCCCCTAAACTTGTGGGACTCAGCTGAGAAATGGTTTACCACTCTTCCATGTGTCTGTTACAGCCTCATTCAGTGAAAGGTTCTCTATATAGTGCACTATACAAATGCAAAGTTGGCCAGGATCTACCCTAGTAACGTCTATAAGATGCAAATAAGCTCTTGAGAAACCATATCCATATGGTTTTGTCTTGTACATTATTGATAAAACAAATGAAGCCTATGATCTATGTAGGCAAATACTGTTTACTTTGTTTGGGATTGTACCCTCTTGATCAGTGCCTTACAAACTTGTTTGTACACCAAGGACTTAAATAAAAAGGTTGGAGAATATTCACAATATTCACTCAGGCTAACTTGGGTGGGTGTTTCTAAAAACGCAGCTCGTTATGAGTATTTGGACATATATTTAGGAAAACTCCTGCCAATGTGAAGACTTTCAGAAACTCAGTTTAGGATGTCTCAGTGTGGTCTTTTGGGTCTTAAATGGGAAATGGACTTAAGCTTAAATGGCGTTTTTCTATTCTCTTTGATGACTCAGGGCAGCTTTACACAACAGGTCACATCTACACATTTACTCACTGATGGTAGGAGTTTCTGTGTCAGTTGTCCATCAGTCTGTCCCAAGGACACATCACCGTGTGACACCAGAGCCAGGCTCAAACCTGTAACCTTTCAATTACCGACCAAGCACACTATCAGACTACGCCACTGATACCCCCACCTTAAACGTCATACTCTGTGCCAATATCTCCTCAGTGTCACGTTGCAATATGCAACATTATCATGACTTGTAAATTGAATAAATGTCCACTTGTGTTCATTCCTCTCATGACTGAAATGCTCTTATTATGTTTGTCCTTACAACATTTTCGGATAAGAGTGTGGATATATTTGGGAGATATGAGGAATTAAAATTGTCCAAAGATGACATTACAGGAATGGAATATCAATAGTGTCTCTGGAGGATTAACTTTGAACAGAGTTCAGGGACAGTGTAAAATATTTAGACCGGAAGGAATAGTCGTGATGTTCAGTAGAATTTAGAAGCACAGGCCTGCTCTGCATAAATCCAGACATTAAACATTACCTTTAGTTTGTTTCTTTGCCCTGCAGCGCTTAACTTTTGTTGTGTTTAGTTCATTCAGGATCACAATTAGACCCTGAGCGGTGTGTGTAAACAAAAAGTTCAGCGGCTGCAGCAGGAGAAGAAGAAGCTCATTAAGTGGACAAAGTGTGGCTGAGCTGCCATCTCAGCAGATAAAACATCAAAACAAAGTGGATTCCAGCCACTCTGACTGTAATATTCACATTATGGAGTTAAACTGTTGCTTGTCTTCAGTTTATTTTTCAATACTTTACTTTATAAGACTGCTTGATGGGTTCTAGATATCAATATTTTTCTATTAAACCTCAAAATTACGAGTTGTTAAGACTACAGTTTGTACCTCAGAATATAATTTGCTGTCTCATAGACTCCATTAAAAGAATCAAGTTTCTTACCTGATGGATGACACTGTAACTTACAGAAATAGTTCTGAATTTTGAGGGGGTTTATTTTAGGTTCTTGTCAACAGTAAGTGTATCAGCTGCAGAAGCTGATGCCATTACCTCTATAAGGAGAGATATCACCACCAAGAAACCAAGGTTTTACAGCCTTTGACTAAGCCAAAATAAAAAAATTTTTTAAAAAAGAGCTAAAACTTGACGCTGGGGAGCAGAGTGCTGTGGTAATGAAATCTTTAAATACAGGAATGAATTGATATATGAACACTGATTGTTTGATAATCTGTGGGACATAGTTCATTTTCACATAAGAAATTCAGTTGGCAGAGTTTGTTTTGGGGCTAAAGTTGCAACCTTACTGCAGTTTTTATTCAGTTTGGTTTTCTATCACCATGTAACCACTCATTTTTCATACACAGTCTCTCTCCAGGAAATATGGCTCCACCAACAGACCAAAAACATGCTCATTGGGATGATTGGTGACTCCAGATAGCCCCTAGGTATGAGTGTGAGCGTGAATGGTTGTCTGACTCTTTGTGGCCCAGTGATCAGCTAGCGACCAGTTCAGAGTGTTTGCGCCTCCCTGCAAAGTTTTATCTCTGATATTTGCTAATAAGTTAATAAGCAAATGTAATATGTAGTGCATCCTTGCTGCCAAACTTTGCCTTTTGGTCAAATGTGGTCTACAGTGCGGGCATATTATATTCATATTGCAAATATTGGTACTGTTAATAGTGTAAATTCCTTAGCCTCATTCATAGTCTCACTTTTAATTATTTCATGTTGTTTTCATAAAGCTTAAAAATTCTACATGTTGCAACTTGCTTACTTAATTTTTTTATGCTCTTATCTATTTTAATGTCCATACCAGATATTCCTACTGCTGTACTGTGTATAAGAGAAACTGAAACAACCAAACTTCCCCTTTGAGATTAATAACATATTTCTATTTCTGATTCTGATATATTTTGCATTTTGTCACACAGCCATTGATGCAGACAGCCTCTACCCTACGGACCTCTTAAGAAACTTTGAAGACAAACACTACAGCCAATGATTAATCTGACTTAAATAATGGACTTTACTTCTCTATTAATATTGCCTTGATATCATTAAACTGATTTTATTTAGGCCACGATAGCCTTAAACAGCAGGGCTGATTCTGGACAAAGTGAGACTGATTCAAAGGCAGTCCTAAATGTCTTCTGCCATTCTAACATCTGCTTATCCTCTGCAGCAAAACTCATTTCATCATCTGAGCACCAGCACAGAGGACAAGTAGCAGCAGAGTGGTTACTAGCGTCTCACATAAAATTAAAAAAACATCCATAGCCGCATCATAGCATCAACATGACGCATCTGCCATGGCTGCTACTTCTTTCTTTGTGGTATCTTTTCTTAACGACTCTGTGCATGCTGCCACCTACTGATCAAAAGGTAGGCATGCACAGAACGTGTTTGGGAACTGAACACTGTAACTACCCTAAGAGCAGACCGGAGAGGGAAAGGGGAGAGCAGTAAACTCCTTCAAGCCTGGCGTCCATTAGAGGGCTTACAGTGTATTATGAGCATGAGTAGTTTGTGGAGATCACTCTTTGTTCTGTCTTACTCACGAAATCTTATTTAAGCACCAATGAAAAGCTAAAGTGATGTTTAATCACCAACTAATCAGTGTGTTTGGTCTTTTTTTACTCATGCTTCAAACACTTCCAGTCTTTCATTTGATTTGACAACAAACTGATTAGTTTAATTCCAACAAACTCACACTGCTCTGCATGAACACTTTAAAAGTCACAAAGTTACCAAACATTTGATTTACTGAATTTTCCAGGACCTTTGAAACATTCTCCAACATGTGTTACAGCCTGTGTTTATGTCACTGCCCCCCCTCCCCCATACATGAATAATTTCATGAAAAATAAGCAGCTTATTGTTTCAGTAAATCCTAAATCATGGACACTCTGTGGGAGGACTCCTCACTGCTTTGCTGGCTTTGCACGGTGTGGTAACAGAAACAGTGGGGGGTGAACACCAGCATTTCCACATTAGGAATGACAATAATTAGAGCCAAATATACACAGAGAGAGACAGATATCCCACTGCTGAGACGAGCACAGCGTTACTGTAATTACGGCTCATGAAAGACACTGCTCGGGCGGCTCTGAGCAAACACTGGCTCTGCAGTAACACTCCAATCTCCTGGATCTGACGATTCTAATTGAGGGAAGCTCCACAGATGGTGCAACATACAAACACTGCAGAGCAATTAGAAAAAGTCGTTTCCTGGTCTCCTTTCCGTGGGCATTAAAGAAGACTGTGTCTCAAAAACATGGTGTGGATGGATCTGATAAAAGAGAGGGGGTGAGAGAAAGAAGATGACCCAGGAGGACGAGATGAGACTGAATGAGAGAAAAGATGGTTTTGTTAAGGAGGGGTGAAAATGCTGAAGGATTTATTCATCACACAAAAATGTTTTGAGCTCTTTGTCAGAGATACAATACAAGAGCGCAAACAATAACTTTTGAAATGTTCATATCACTCACACAGGCCTCAAAAAAGAGCCTCGTACTTCCATTTCAAGGCGTAATATTTACCTCTCTGTGACGTTGCCTCTACCGTGAACACTGTGAAGACAGGATGGGGGTAACGAGTTGATCCCCTTTTTGCTCCGTCTCCAGAGGCAGTAACAGAGGCGTGAAATTGGAGAGACGGGGGAAAGCAGGAGACAGGAACGCTGCAAGTGAGCGTCTCTGCCTTTGTGTGTATGTGGGTGCACACACGGTGTCAAACGCATCCAAGCAGCGTGAATGACACAGATAATGTGGCCTCGCAGAATTAATGCGAAAGTCTCTAGATAAAGTAGAGTGGAAACTTGAGGTGGCGCTTTTGCATGAAGGCACTATGAACTGGGCCAAATACTCCTCTCCTAGGGCAACCTTAGGTATGGCAAAGTACGGCTTCACTGCTCATCAACACAAAAACCATTTGGACAATCACATGGCAGAAAGTCAATGCATTTAGGCATGTAGACATTGTTGACTCATCCTGCGGAAGTTCAAACTAAACATCAGAATGAAGAAGAGACAGAGATTTACAAGACAGTCTGGCTGCAGACCTGCACTGTTAGGACCCCCTCTGCTGTCATCACCGGGAGATGATTCAAAGCCCTTCAAATAAAAGCGAGTATACCGGGAGTACGCATTTTTTGTCAGACGTTGATTTGAAGCCTTTCAAACTTAAAGCGATTATACCGGGAAGTTTGTATTTTTCGTCAAATGTGTGAATATACTTTATTTTTGGAGCTTTATTTTATATTTATAATGTAAATATGATTTATTTGTGTGTTTTCATGTGTTCAATTAAAAAAATGAAAAATAAGTATACATTTCCGGTTCAACAGGAAAACAGAAAAAAACACAAGTAAATATCAAGATAAAAAACAGAGTAAATACAAAACAGGATGACCACTTTGCGGAAAAATACAAACTCAAAGTACAGCTGTTGTTATGATCCCCTTAAAACATTACTTAAAACATGAATTATTTCACTCCAGTATTTTAATTTAATCAGCAAAATGGACAGCTGTTAGTTTAGTTTGCAATTCAAATTTGTTCAAAACAATAAATCTCTGTTAAAACACCTTCATATGTGTGATGGCATAATGCTTCTACACTCCAACCAATTGCTAAGTGTCTTTTCTTTTATACCATTATTTATCATTGAAAATGTAGCCTCCCGCATTTTTGGACTCATTTACATATTGATTTACTCAAATATTTAACACGGGCGTACTTTGTGTTTGCAATTCTTACACCATGCTTCATTTAATAACTGCTTAATATTGCTTTCTTACCTGTGCTGTTGGACCACCTGTATTTGCCAATGGAGGGTGAGGGTTGATGATTTAATTTAACTTAGCTCCCTTTATTCAAGTGAATTACTGAGTACCTGGTTACATGAGCCAGACAGCCAAAAACCTGTAACAGAAGAAAACAGAGTAGACACAAAGCAAACTTTCAAAGATGTCTTTTTATTTTTCCTCTTTTATTCACAGTATGTCAAGTATTATCCATTATCTTTTCACAGGACATCCACATATCTTCAGCGTTAAAAAAGATCAAATTAAGAGGCTCCAGAATAGATTGTTTGCTTTCTTCATCTTGTGGATCCATGGTGTCGCCAAACAGCTTTGCCATTTCCTGTGCAGTCTCCTCAGTTTCTTTACTGTCCATTTGTAAAACGTCAGGCATCTCAAACAAATGTTTGTTAGCCTGCATTCATTCCGCTGCTTTTCTGCAGTGATCCACCACTCAGCCTACCGCACTGATCTAAAGAAAAAAAAAAAAGTCATTTGGATTTGTTTAAATAATTTGCTTATACTAATCAAGTAGTCTACTTACAGAGATCATTTTGGGTGTTTTCATACATGTAACAATGCCAACGACAGTGAAAGCCTTCTCATATCAAGGTTATCCCATAAATATATCTAAATAATACATCCATGGCTAATCCTAAAGTTAGCCTAGTTAGCGCTAGCCACCGTTACTCTAACTACAATAAAGGTGCTAAAAAAATACCCAAAGGTCCAAAAGTTATTCATTTCCAATTGAAATAACATTACATGGCAGCATAAAGTGGGAAAACACAACGTTCCAGTGAATAAAGACTGTTTCTGTTGCTTCAAAAATGACAAAAAGTAGTCACTTGACTTTAACTCACCTTCTCTCCACTCTCCTCACAGCACAGACAAACTGGAACTCGTGAGAAAAAACTTTACTTCGGGTCCTCACAGGGCAGGGGTCCTAACAGTGCAGGTCTGCAGCCAGACCCCTCTCGATTTCAGTGACTTTGAATGCTGCATGGTTGATGGGGCCAGACAGGCCTTTCTAAGTATTTTAGAAAATGCTGATCAGCTGGGATTGTAACATACAACAATCTCTAGGGTTTACAGGGAATGGTCTGAAAAACATAAAATGTCCTATGAGCAGCTGTTTCTCTGGGAGAAAATGCCTTGTTAATGCAGAGGTCAGAACAGAGTGGCAAGAGGGGTTTATGACAATAGAAGGCAACATTTTCTCCAAAAAAAAAAAAATAATAAAAACACTTATTGCAGCCAAGGTATGCAGAAGACCATTTCTGAAGATACAACTCATCAAATCACGAAGAAGATGTGCCACACCTGGTGCCACTCGTGTCAGCTTGAAACACAACACTAAGGCTACAGTTCACACTGGCTCACCAAAATTGGACAAGACAAGATGAGAAAAATGTCTCCTGGCCTCATGAATCTTGATCTCTGCGTCACATTCAGATGGTAGGCTCAGAATTTGGTGCTGTCATGACAGCATGGATCCATTCTGCCTTGTATCAACAGTTCAGGCTGCGGCTGGTGGTGTGATGGTGTGGGGGATATTTTCTTGGCCCATTAGGAACAACTGAGCATGGTTTAAACCCCACAGCCTTCCTGAGTATTATTAATGACCATGTTCTTTCACAGCACACTGCTGCAACCTTGTGCAACAGCTGAACCTGCCTGATTCAGTGCCTGTAATAGGGCAGATCCATCTTGCCAAGCTCTAATCTACAACAATTGTAAGCGGCCAAAAGCGTCACGGCCCAATTAGCTTCCTTTAGAGCAGTGAGGGTTGGGAGCAACAATGATGCTAACAGCTTCAGTCGCAGTTTTATCAGATATAGAAAACATGTCTCTATTGAATTAAAACAAATCAACACTACACACCTCTCAATAGAGAGTTTATGTTGTTTCACTTACGTCATGTTTTGACAAGAGTTTGTTTGACAAAGTGGCTAACGTTCTGTAGCGCAGTAGCTACCACCTCTTATAATATCTGATGTGACTGATTGAACATTCATCCAATCATCTGCTTGATATGCCTCTGAAAGGTTCAGCACACTCTCAAATACTTTCTAAGGGCTCTTTCCCAGATAGATGAGTGAAATATATTAAAAGGTCCATCTTGTATGCCAGGCAAACACTGCTGTGCATCCTGCATATAAAGCACGTTTATGTTTCTTGTTTTAGAGACATGTTTGGTGTCCTGTTTTGACTTCTTTGCCTAATTCCACATATTGCTACTTCTCAAGCCTTTGACAACCTTATAGGTGAAAGCATTTATAAATCTCAGCACATGTGATGCTTAAAACTATTACAGCCCCAGAGAACCCAATTTTGGGTCAGCTGGGGCTCAAGAGCAAAGCTCCTCGACACGACTGCACAAAGCAGTGAACTGTTCCTTTAAGACAAAAGTCATGTTGCACATCGAATTAAACAGGAAAAACTGAGCCACAAGAAAATATAAGCCATTATTACATACGACAAACACAATTAAAACACCAAGCAAATGAATTATCAAAAATCAAAATCTGTAGAGCGCCCCCTGGAATCCCACTCAACGACACATTTTCACCTCGAGCTCTGGCCTAAAGCAAGCTACACACACAAACGAGCCATCTACGGAAAGCTGTGACCTTTCCATCAACACCAAATAGGTCATTCTATGACCAAAGATTGGGAAACCAGCAGCCAAAGAAGACGGTAGACCGTCATGGGAGTCCAAAAAATGTGTCTTACCTTTGCTGTTTTTTCATAAAACATTGAATTTGAGAGCTTCTGATCATTCCAGATCATTTCAGGGCAAAAAGAACTACATTTTTACGCAAATTCCAGATCCTGGAGCTCTTTATATACGAGCTGAGCGAAGCCAAGTGAAGCCGAGTGAAGCCGAGGAGGGCCCGATCCAGAGGATTTTGGCCATTCTGGTAGGCCAATGATGCATCTGGGAGGGATTTGAGCACTTCAATTCAATTCTGTTGTCTCACACGAGTCGATAGAAGTGTGAATCATCCAAATCAGCCAATCAATGGTCGAGATATAGCCCTTGTTACCGCATGAGGCCTCAATGAAGAGGTCAGACCGTCAAATATTACAGATTTCAGGCTTATTTATGGGCATTTTTGAGTAAAAAATGTCAGAACAACAATCCAAAAGAGGTTATTACGTGGAGGAAGTGCTGCATATGCATTTTAGACACTACATTTATTAAATTTTGCTTTTACTTGTCAAAATACATATAGTTTTGACCTTTGGCTCAATATGCAGTCTTTTTCAATGTTCTCGCCTGAGCATATTGTTATAAAACTTCTCTAATTTTGCTCTGCATCACTTTATAAGAATAATCCTTTGCAGAGATGATGTTTACATATTTTATTATTCCTTTTTAGGGTTTTAAAGCTGCTACTGCATCATTTCTAAGGGATATTCACTATAAAAGGTGTTGTTTTTTAATTTAGGCGAGAATGAAATCTAACACTTATTCCGTGTTCTATCTTCATTTACTCTGTACCATTAACATATATACTGATCGTTACCCATCTGAACAAATCTCACAAATGTTACTTTTATTATGACACCAAAATTATTCAAATATACCTTGTGGCTGCAGATATATTCTTTTTTCCATATGGGCAAGTCATTTTCAAGTCGAAGGCTTACAAAAGGGGCTGGGGAGAGCTACCAGGTCCTGAAGATTTTTAGGTCCAAGTTTATAAAGAAAGCTGTGAAGAACCCAACTTCTCAATTTGGATTCCTGAACAGGATTTAAATGTTTTCTTTCACTCTCAGCAGCTGTGCAGCCTCAGACTGCAGGGATGTAGAGCTGGTTCACCAGAAAGCCTGTGTGGACTCTACGTGATCTTGCTCACATATTGAGTGAACATGGTCATGACTGGTAATTTTCCAATTCTTCTCCACAGACTTGCAACACAATAACCTGACCTTGGGCAACCAGCTCTTGCAGCGTCCTAATGTTCTATTAATTTATCTCTAATTACCCCACGTAGAGCCGAATGAGAGGATGAAAGCAGCTTGCAGCACACTGAGAGCAGCACAATGAGAGGTTAGGTTGAGTGTGTGCGTGTTTGTGTGAAGCTGAAGCAGGGACCAGAGGAGACGGATTGCAGAATGACTCCCCGCTGCTGCTGCCTCAGACTTTTGGGAGGAGACGCTGACTGTTGGACATGAAGGAGGGCAGAGGGAGAGAAAGGAGGATGGAGACACGAGTCAATTGAGCTGTGATTTGTGGACCAGAAGCAAAGGTGGAAGATAAAGCTGGACATGCAAGATTAACTAGCACATGGGAGAAAAACTCAGCCAGTTGGCTCAGTGTTTGCAGCTTTTAGCCATATGAGAGGAGGCGGGGGAGCAGGGAGTGAGAGGAATAGTTAGAGTGTGTGTGTGTTTGGATTTTCGTGCTCTACACTGTTGTGTTAGCAGTTCACAAAGTTGTAAACAGTATATTAGATGGAGAATAGTTTGTTTGAGCAGCATACCATTAATTTTGCGAAGACTAAAGCTGGCTACACAGTTTTTGGGCAAATTTCAAAATGAGGAAGACGTCGAACATTAGGACAGTTTCAGGCTTCGTTTTTCTTTCATCATAACTTCTTGAGTGTATTCTCATGATGATTGAGCAGGACTGCGAGAACATACCAACAGCTTGTATTAACTATGCCATAGATAAAACCAGCTCTATTTTGACATTTGGAGCATAAAGAACATGGCACACAGTTGCTTAGAGTGTATTCACTCACGTTTTGCTATCTAGAAAATGTGTTTCAAAGCCAGGCACATGGTGAGAAGAGGATAGGTTAAAAGGCCTGATTATACTTAGATGAGAGATTATTTAAATATTAGAGTGTCAAATATCAATCACACGAAGAATCAGGAGCACATATGGACCAACATTGTTGCACAGCAGATTTTATAGTACACAGTGTGACATGTGTTATAAAGGTTAAATCTGAGTTATGTTTCACTGATGCATTCCAACAACATTGAAAACAATTGGAACAACTTGCTGAACACTTCTAAATGATTAAGAACAGTGTCAGCTCAATAACCATGGTTTTCTGACAGACAGGGTCAGACAGGGTTTAAGTTGACCTTAGTTGTGTCAGCCCAACGTAAAAGTAATATATTTTAGTGGACACTAAGGGGAGTATCTCACACACAAATAGACAAGCTGAATGGAGTTAAGTAATGATGTCAGCAATGCTAGCTAACAACGTCGGTTGTTAGTTAGCATTGCAGGTTGAGCTGGTCGTTGTAATGTTGGAAGTCAAAGAGTAAACTTCAGAGCCTCCATTCTCCTGTCTGCTCATCTCTTTCTTATTTTATTTCATTTCATTTTTTTCCTCAAACTTTAAAAACAAACAAACAAACAAACAACAACCAAATCAATGCAAAGCAATATGTGCACCAAACTGTATATATCCATCAAACAAATTAAGCATGTGAGTACATACACATGCACCACAACCAGTTTTAGAAGGAACAGAAAGAAGCACAGAGCTTATCTAGTCCTGCCCCTTCCTTACCAGACAGATACAATACTGAATTATAAATCAATACCTGCTGTCATTATTCATGGAAACAATGTAAATTCATGGGTAATAGTAACCCCATTCTTCATATGAATCACCAAGAGAACAAACAAAAACATCCTAATAATAAGTAAGCACTTCAGAAAAATCAGTATATACATTACCTATCCATATCATACATATCTACATATTACAAATACAGTATATACATAATCAAACTATTTAAGTGTCCACAGTATTCATAATCATCCATACTATTATTACTTACATATGTTAATAGTAATCAGTGTTAATATACATACCTAAAATTACTTATATGCTGACAAATTGCTTTGGTCTAAGGCCATGTTAGTGCTAAATTACTTGTATGAATCTAACAATACTTGTCTATAGTGTAATTTAAATATTTGCATGTTATTGCACATTTTTAAAGTGACATCCAGGCCGTTTCCAGAGTTTGACTCCACAAACAGATGTGCACATACTTTTAAGAGTTGAGTGAACGATGGGACAAATGAAATTATGTTCAGCCCTTAGATTACAGCCCCCCTTTCTGGTTTTGAAATTATTTTGTAAATTACCAGGTAACTCATTATGCAATGTTTTATATAGCATTTGAGCTGTTTTCAGATTAACTACGTCATAAAATTTTAGCAGTTTTGATTTTAAAAACAGAGGGTTGGTGTGATCTCTGTATCCAGCATGATTTATGATCCGGATAACTCTTTTTGCAATGTGCAGAAAAAAGAGTGTTGCACTCTTTTTTCTGCACATTCAGACACAAATCAGTGTCTGATTTCAGTAAATCAGACACTTTGTATTTATCGTTGTGTTATAAAGTAAACAATTTAGGGCCCAGTACTGACCCCTGTGGGATGCCACAGCTAATGTCTTCATATAATTGACCTGTGGTGACCCACCTGAACAAACTGAACTCTGTCGCTGATGTAGCTCTTCAGCCAGTCTAGAGCCACCCCCTTAAACCATACTTCTCCATCTTTTTAAGTAGTATGGCGTGGTCAATGATGTCAAATGCCTTCTTCAAGTCAACAAATATTCCAAGAGTGTATTTCTCTGAATCAAGACTTGTGGATATTTCCTCGATTAGTTCCATCAAGGCCAGGGAGGTGGATCTAGCTGATCTGAATCCATACTGACTTTCCATTAGAATGTTGTTTTCTCTATAAATGTATCCAGTTTATTGTTAAAGAGTTTTCCAGAATTTTTGAGAACTGTGACAACAAGGAGACTGGTCTGTAGTTTGTAAATGAGTGTTTATCACCAAATTCAACCTCTATCGACCTCCATAATATATATTTACATTCAAAAAGTTACGTTACAGCTGCAAGTGTTGATCAAAACAGGGAGAACTGAACTCTCAACAATAGTGTCGTAGTATCCTGGGGTGCCCTCTGGTGTGGTCAGGGGGGCCTTCAGAAAAGATAATAATCAACTAGTTGTTATGATAATGATGATCAGTCATGTAAAATAGTCATGTATGTCCTCTCCCCTGGGAAGACAGCTGTACTGATTGGGTTGTTCAATGAACTCAACTCTAAAACACTTCATGCCAAATCCATACCAGATCATAAAACGTGTTTGTGGAGTATGCACAATAAACTTCTTTAGCAGCTACAAACAAGCTAGCATTTTCATCATCATAACTCTGTATCTGAGCCAGCAGCTGACCTATCCTACTCCTGCCCTCCTGAGCATGCATTGGGCACATGGGCCTGCCAACAACACCCGAAAAATGCTTAAAAGGGGAATAGTCATCAGGAGTCCAGCTGGCAAGCCTCTCAAGACTATAGCAAGATCAGTGGGACCAGAGATCTGAAGACTCATCCGCATGCTCAGATACAGTGAGCGCCATAGGGGAGGCCACGTCTGCCATTGATCTCAGCCTCACAGTTAGCAGATTACACTGCCAAGGTAAATGCACTGCTTCACAACTTCCACATTCTCACCACTCACAGGCAGCATCCCAGGTATCCCCCAATGCCTGGATCTTCATTCTAACCCGGGAGACCTGCAGTCCTAGCGTATCAGCCTCCTCACTCAGCAATTCAAAAGCCCCCACCAGGATATCTAGTCTCTGCAAACTGCATCAATTTCCTTTAAATAGGTTTGTGTGGTTGACTTTATTTTTAATTACATTTGAAATTTAGTTTTTGACTTTCAAAATCTTGAGGCTAGACCAGCTGAGAAACATCAGTCTAGGAAGTAGCCAGACAACATCAAACACACTAAAGGTTTAACACATTTACTGTTGTTCTTAACATTTTCAACATCTAAAGCTTGAAAATTCATCATTGTATGTCCATACGGCATTTGAAGCTTTCATTTTTGAGCGTCTTGGAGAGATAACGACAGTGAGAGAAAGGGCATGAGATCATGCGTCCGTGTGAATGTGTAATGTGGAGGTCTAGATTGGAAAATGCTGGAGCTCTTCAGTGCTGTGAGGGGTCAGATAAAAGCTGATGAGAGGGCAGGAGATGATGAATGCCATCTGACTTTACTGAGGGAGGAAGTCCAGATCATGGCTGGGCCATAATGACCCTGTGTCATTTCAAAATGGAGTCACAGTTAACCAGCTGCTCGGATTAAACGTCAGCAGGAATCATCAAAGTCAACAACCTCATCTCCAATGTTAGAGATATAATATTCAAACCTATCACTTTTTTTTCTGGATGAAGTTTGCTGAGCTCCACAGGGACTGTTCAGCAGCCTTTGCTTCAGATTTGTACCGACACAAAAACAGCTGGCAGCTGCCCAGGACAACAGATTCTGAGTGCTGGCCTGTCTTCTGCTGCTGGCTTCATTTGTTGTTTTGGGAGAAAAGATGTTGCTCATTCACTTTCAGAGAAATACTGGAATTTGAACCATATTGCTTCAGTTGGCAGGAAATAAAGTTTTTTTTTTTTTTTTATCAACAATGTCTACTATCTGGGAAAACAGTTTGTTTTTCTCTACGGCAAATATTCAAATTTCAATCTGCTAAACACATTTATAAATGAGTGGGTAATCCTGTGGGCTGCTCTCTTGAATTACTCAGACTTTTACCCATTAAATGATGAACTATAATTACTGAATTACAAATGTAATGGGGACTTAATTTTCACTCCTCAAAGTGAGACACTGAAAGCAACAGCTCCAGCAGAAGAGAGCAAGTGATGCCAAATAGTGCAGTGTCAGATTAGGGTGGTGGTCAGGACTGATGGTTGAGCCAAGCAATGCAGATTTAACGCCATTAATCAGAAGCCCCCAACCATAAGCTGTGTGCCAGCACTAGGCCGTGGATCATTTGGAACTGACCCGCACAGAGATACAAGTCCAGTTCAGAAACCAAAATATATGCTACATAGACCCAACTTCAGCCCCAAGGCTAGCCCACATATACACCACAGTCCATGCTGGTTCAGACTCTCCCCTCATCTCCAGGCTGTCCCACTGCCTCTGCTTCTCCTCGTGCACACTCAGCTTTCAAAACATGTAGATCCTCCTTCGTATATTCTGGTTCAAATAGGTAAGGTTTTGAATCTGCGTCAGTCCCGAAGAAATCATCCTCGTCCTCTGTCATATAGTCGGTCATAATCCTTAGTAGCAATCTTCTTCTACTCGTAAACAGAGGCTTTGGTTTGTCGACATGCTGAGAAGCAATTCTGTGGTGGTTTGCGCATGCGCCCTACGGCTTAGTTTCATAAGTATTTCTTTCAAAAATTTGAATAAAATGCTAATCTTAGTCTTAAAATAGAGAGCGTAACATCAAGAGGTCAATAAACAAATACAAGCACACAGGACCGTCTAGAGTTTATCTGGTAGACAGTGACAGGCCAAAGCACTACCCATATACTCCCGGTGTTTAAGCTAAGCTAAGCTAGCGGTTGGCGATCTTTGTCCATCTTTTACTCGTTACTGGATGCACAGTCAAAAGAATGGTGTCTACCTGCTTGTCATGGACTCGGGAGTGAGGCAAGACATAAAAAAACAACAAAAGTGTTGGAGTGTTCCTTTAAGGCTATGTATGAAAATTAGCATTATGCTAAATCCAACATATTTATGTTGGTATTGCATTGACTCCGAAGATATTGTATGTTCATCAATATGCGCTGTCCTGTCCAAATAATTGAAAAAAAAAAAGAAATAATAATAACAAAAAATGAGCACACCCACCACAAACACAACCCTCAGCTACAAGTCACCAGTCAATACGGTCACTGGATTGACCAACAAACTGACCATTTGAATTGTTTTCTTTAATTTTGTTGTTTTGTTTATGCGTCATTGTAAAACATGTTAATATTTTTAATTGTTTTTTAATTTTTCTTTGTCAATACAATCTTGACTGAAAACTGCAGGTAGCGGTGTATTGGCAAGAATCTAGAGAGGTATATATGTATGAGGGCACATGGGTGGTAATATGAGATATATACATATATATATATATATATATATTGTTCATTGCTATAAACGTGAGCACATCATGATTTTTTTTGTCCCAAAAACTTTTTTTTTTTTTTTTTTTTAACTTTATTATTCAACAGCAGTAACAACCAGAAAATTAACACAATAAATAACATAAAAATAGACCACTAAATACTTGTAAATCACCTGAGTACTAACTAAGGTGACCCTGAAATCTTTTGGTCATCCTTGGAGATAAGCAGCAAGTCCATGTAGATACTGAGCACATTCAGAGAGAAGCATGTTTTGCACTCGGTCCTTGAAAAAAAAATGGAAAATGCTGAAGGCTCTTTCCATCAAATATGAGAAGATGGCTTCACAGCCCTGAGTTGGGACTGAGTCTAAGCTACCTTCATTGTTGTATCTCCTCCAGACATCGCAACAGTATACTTCTTCATGCTTGAGATTCCTACTTCTGTCACTACCCCTTCCATTTCATTTTTTGGGGGCCCCAAAGCTATCCTGTGTTCAGCATCTCAGCTCTGCATTACCAATATTCTGAAAAGAAATGTCCTAAATCCACATTTATTCCTGTGATTGGATCAATAAAATAAACAGAGCTTGTTTTTTTCCCAGCAGCTCAGTAAAATATAATCCTGCAGACATCCTCACTCTGAATTTCGCTGACTCTCTGAACAGCAGCAATCTACCATAAATAAATAGAAGCACTGAAACGAAAGCTGAATTATACCTAAAGAATTCAATTCATACAGCTGTCTGGTTGATTTTCCTTTGACAGTTCAAAACATTTAAAAAAATATATCCACAGCTAAAAATGTATAGGTTATCCCAGCCAGTAATTCGATGAGATCTCAATTTAGGTTAAGATTGGGCTAGGTTTGGAAGCTGGGTCTTAAAAACATAGGCCCAACATAAAAAGCCTATGTGATCTTTCTTTAACCCATATTAGAATGCGGTGGGAAAACTGGAAGGAAGAAAAACTTGAAAAACTTGACACCACAAATTTTCCCAAATATGTTCAAGAGGTTACAATCTTTTTTTTTGTGAACATTTTTTAAAAATTTATTATTATTATTATTGTTGTTGTTGTTGTTGTTGTTGTTGTTGTTGTTGTTGTTGTTGTTGGCATAGATTGTAACCTCTTAATAATAAGAGGTTACAATTAATGACTGTCAGGGTGGGCAGGCTCTGTCACTGACCTGCTAGAGACCAACCAAGACCCTATCAGGGAAAGCAGGGCAAGTTAATGTGGCTGCATCTCTATGAGATAAATGGTCAGGAGCTATGCTTGGTTTCTCAAGGCTAATGTCAACATGGGCCCAAAAAGAGAAATCAATGTTAGCTCATTGCATGGCATGCGGGCTGATCAGGCATGGAACTGACATGGTAATGTTTTTTTGAGCCTCATCAGTGGTAAAGATGGGCAAAGTGGGCATGAGCTAGAAGTAGGAGTGACATCCAGTGTTTTGTTAAATGTAAACCAGGTGTAGGCCCATTCTGGCTGTCTAAATAGACCCTGAATGGGATATACATACATAATGTGAGCCAAATGAGAGTGGCCTGAAACTGCAAAATATGTAAGACTTTTAAACTCACTGAGCAACTCAATGCTTTTAGGCATGCTGACATGGTCATGATGCCCTACTGAAGTTCAAACTGAGCTTTAGAATAGAGTGATTTCAGTGACTTTGAACATGCTCGTTTGTGGGCTGGTTTGAGTATTTCAGCAACTGCTGACCTACTTGAGAGAACTGTCAGTAAATAAAAAGACAATTTCCAGTGAGCAACAGTTCTCTGGACTAAAAACTTGTAGATGCCAGAGGTCAGAAGAGAATGGTCAGTGTGGCTCAAGATGATAGAAAGGCAATAGTAACCCAGAAACTCATCATGCAACTTTCATATGCAGAGGACCATTTTTGATCACACAACACATCACATCTCGAAGCAGATGGGATAGAAAAGAGCAGCAGAAGAGCTCACTGGGTGCCATCAAAATTGGATGATAGAAAATTGGACAAATGGTGCCTGGTCTGATGAGTCTGGATTTTTGCTGCCACATTCAGATGGTAGGGCCAGAATTTGGCATAAACATGGAAGCCATCCGGCTTTGTATCAGCAGTTCAAGCTGTTGGTGGTGTGATGTTGTGGGGGATATTTTCTTAGCACTCTATGAGCTCCTTAGTCTCATCTGAGCATGGTTTAAGCCCCACAGCCTACCTGAGTATTGCTGCTGACCATGTCCATCCCTTCATGACCAGAGTGTCCTCTGATGAAAACTTCCAGCAGGATAACTCTCCATGCCACAAAGCACAGATCTTCTTAAATGGGTCGATGAGTTCACTGTACCCCAATGGGATGTGGTGAAACTTCAGATTCTCATGATGGATGTGAAGCCAACAAATACTCAGCAGCTATGTGATGCTGTTATGGAGATATGGGCCAAAACCTCTGAGAAATCTTTCCAGCACCTTCCTGAAATTAGGCATCTTTGAAGGCAAGAGGTGGTCCAACCTGATACAAGCATAATGTGGCTAAGAAAAGTGGTTGGTAAGTGTATGGTTTTATAACAGCTGACCAAGGTCACATATGGGGGCAAAAGGTGGTCAGTGGTATTGGCTCAACTCAGCTGGACTCCACATACTCCACAGCATGACAACATCAACTAGGTAAGATCTTCATGGCCTGATTGTACAAAGGTACTATGACATCTGCACAACAACAAAGAAATTAATGGAGGTGACGGCACAGCTGTCTTACAGTCTGTTGCTTGTTTATTAAAATAAGAAGATACGTTTTTTTTTTTTTCCAAGGATGCTTGCAAGCAATGAAAGCAGTAAACTACTCAAGGCAGGGGGGTTAGAAAGTCATACAGCAGTTCAGAGCAAACAGTGGGAGGCCTGTTTTTATATCAGTCCAACATTAATCCGAGGACCTGTTTCTTTGGCCTTGTCTTGTGTTTAATTGAAAAAAAACATCACGTAAAGACCTTTAAATACACTGGCTTTAGAGTCTACGGTCTGTAGCATCCTGTATGAAAAAAATGGAGCATTGAAATCACAGTCCAGATGACATCAAACATTTTTCACAGCTGCCTGATTGACTTCTCTCTGACAGTTGTGTGGGTATTTCCAAAGTTGCTGATTTGCATTTTCTAGAAATAGGGAAAATAGTAAATCAAGGTGACAGTGTTATAAGTGATGCAGGTGTGCAGCCAAAGGCAGAAAAACTATCTGCCATTCTTTCTCTGACATGATTACAGAAGAGATTAGCATGCAGATACGAAATATATATGAAAATGACCTATTTCTAAATGAATATTTTCCTGAACAGTTGGCAGGTCTGGATATCATTTCTACTGTAGCTGTCTCAAAATATGGCAAAGCTTACATGACAAGAGAGCACACCACCAAGAAAATAGGATCCGTATACATGTGTAAAAAAGAGAAGGGAAGAAAAAAGCCCAATGCCTTCATTCATCTCCTCCATTGGGTAAAAGAAGGAGAGGTGTTCTTGTGCAGCAGTGAAACCGCACTGAATAACACGGCCAGCAGAGAGGGTTGCTAAGCACCGAGCTAACTATCACAGCAGAGAAGCATGATTCAACTTTGTGGACGAAATGTTTGTGGAAGGAGGGTGAAGGTGATGATGCACTTTGGGGTCTGATGGAAGAGTCAGAGGAGACCATAATGGTACCACTGCTGGTTTAAAAAGGTGATGTATCGTGAAAATCTCTTTTTTGCTCATATTTTTGGGGTATCCAAAGTATCTTTTGAATCAAAAATGTGATATAGGTCTAATGAACTCCCCTCTGAAACCACAAAGGTGTTTTAGGATCTGCTCTCAATGACACAGAGGCGTAGATCTGCAGATGTTACAGGACGATGAACTCAATTACAGACTCACTGACTGACTGACTTACAGACTGATTGGTAGTTGAAGCACATTGTGTTGCCATGTTTATAAAATGTCCAATGTAAATGAACTTTGACTCGACTGTTTTGTTGTTTAGTGTTAGTGATGTTAACATGCTGAAAGGAAAAAAAGCTCTATAACTGGCCTGCTACCATGTTTCCTTCAGGGCACATTGACAGGTTGCTATAGGAACAGAGCCATTGAGCCTTTTGTGGTCTATGAGACGAGTAATGTCAAGACATTAGCTGGAGGCAAAACAAAGCAAAACTGAAGGCAAACATAAATCTCAGTCATTGTTTAGGAGGCAGCAAAGGGGTCACAAAAATGTTGCCTTGTTGTGTTGTTGGTGCCAGATTATAATATGTAGAAGATTTTAACTTTGTAAAGACATCTTCAGACTGTAGTCTTGCACCATCTCATATCTAAAGAAAGACTGTCTACAGATCGCTCTAAAGGGACAGATAAACCTTAAGCTCAGAGAAAGGCTGTGTGAGCACAGTCTCAGAAACCTCCTTGAGTCTTTATTATATCTTGATTAATTGCCATCTTCCAGGCTAAAAAATGAAGCCAGTGTAGAAGTGCTGAAAAATGCATCCCCGTGTCCGTTTGAGGCAGGAAAACTGGAAGTTATGTGATTGTGTGTGGGGAAAATATGTTGTACAGCCTACATTAACATCTTTACAGCCTAGCTCAACAAATAGCTTCAGTCTTAATTTGTAATACAGTATCTCACAAAAGTGAGTATACTCCTCACATTTCAGCGAACATTTTACTTATCTTTTCATGGGACAACAGTGAGGAAATTACACTTTATTACAATATAAAGTAGTGAGTGTCCAGCTTGTATAGCAGTGCAAATTTCCCGTCCCCTCAAAATAACTCAACACAGCCATTAATGTCTAAACTGCTGGCAACAAAAGTGAGTACACCCCTAAGTGAAAGTGTCCAAATTGGGCCCAAAGTGTCAATATTTTTTTACCTTTTGTTGGAGGATGCCCCACAGATGCCCCATAGGGTTCAGGTCTGGAGACATGCTTGGCCAGTCCATCACCTTTACCCGTTACCCTCTGCTTCTTTAGTGAGGCAGTGGTCGTTTTGGAGGTGTGTTTTGGGGTAGTCATCATTTTGGATTCTGCCTTGCCGCCCAGTTTCCAAAGGGAGGGGATCCTGCTCTGCTTCAATATGCCACAGTACATGTTGTTCTTTATTATTCCCTCAATGAAGTGGAGGCAGCACTCATACAGCCCCAGACCATAACACTCCCACCACCATGCCTCACTGTAGGCAGGACACACCTGTCTTTGTGCTCCTCACCTGGTTGCTGCCACACATGCGTGACACCATCTGAACTTAAACAGGTCTATCTTCGTCTCATCAGGCCACAGGACATGGTTCTAATAATCCATGTCTTTGGTCTGCTAGTCTTCAGTAAACTGTTTGCGGACTTTCTTGAGCATCATCTTTAGAAGAGACCTCCTTCTGGGATGACAGCCATGCAGACACATTTGATGCAGTGTGCTGCATATGGTCTGAGCTCTGACAGGCTGACCCCCCACCCCTTCAACCTCTGCAGCAATGCTGGCAGCACTCATATGTCTATCTCCCAAAGACAACCACTGAATATGATGCTGAGCACATGAACTCAACTTCTTTGGTAGACCATGAGGAGACCTTTTCTGAGTGGGGCCTGTCCTGTCACGACCCCAAAACACACCTCCAAGACGACCACTGCCTCGCTAAAGAAGCTGAGGGTAAAGGTGATGGACTGGCCAAGCATGTCTCCAGACCTGAACCCTATTGAGCATCTGTGGGGCGTCCTCCAACAGAAGGTAGAGGAGTGTAAGGTCTCTAACATCCATCAGCTATGTGATGTGGTCATGGGGTAATGGTAAAGGATTCCAGTGACAACCTGTGAAGCTCTGGTGAACTCCATGCCCAAGAGGGTTAAGGCAGTGCTGAAAAATAATGGTGGCCACACGAAATATTGACACTTTGGGCCCAATTTGGACACTTTCACTTGGGGGTGTACTAATTTTTGTTGCCAGCAGTTTAGACATTAAAGGCTGTGTGTTGAGTTATTTTGAGGGGATGGTAAATTTATACTGTTATACAAGCTGGACACTCCCTACTTTATATTGTATCAAAGTGTCATTTCTTCAGTAATGTCCCATGAAAAGATAAAGTAAAATGTTTGCTGAAATGTGAGGGGTGTACTCACTTTTGAGAGATACAGTATATCAACAGGCTCTCACTGCATAAGAGGTGAATTTATTATTTTTTTCTAGGCCTACATTTATTTCATTGAGGATATCTGGAAATTCTGTATATGACTAACATGGTTTTAAGTCTGAGTAGTCTTTGTATTGTTCAGACAGCCTTGCCCTCCAGCCTCATAGGTCATCTAAAGTTAGGTCAAGGGAACATGCACAGCATGGTAGCATCCATGTATTGGCCTCAAGAACATATCAAAGGTTTCTTTGAAAACCAAACAAATTTTGTCACATAGCTTTGTCAAATTCTTTCTACTATTTTAACCAAAGCACATCACAGACATTTCATTAAGACCACAGGGGACTGTTTTAAAAGGTGTTAAGGTTTCACATTATGTCAACCTTAAAATATATGGGACAGTACAAATGATTCAGTTGGGGACAACTGATCCAGCAAAGGGTCTACAAAGGAAGTGAAGGATCAACTCCTCTGCCTCTCCACAAAGGTAATAAATCTCTGTGGTTTAGAGGAAATGGACAGAAGTCCCTGCGGCCTGCTGATCTCAAGCTACAGATAGGACCATTTTTCTCTCTCATTCTCCTGCTGTTAGTGTCTCCATACCTACCTCTTTGTAAAGTCTCCCTATCTTGCTCCATTTCCTGGATATGTCCACCTATCTCTAATCCTTCATTCATCACTTTTTACTTCATCACTTCCTTTTTTCCACTCTTTTTAATACCACTTCTTTTTTTGTCTCCCGCCCTCCTCCTTCTCTCTGCTGCTTCGGTCTCTTATTATGTGTTTAGCATTCAAGGCCTCTCGCTGCTGCATCACAGGCCTGTTTGTTTCAGCGAGCTGCAGAGAGAGGAAAAAGATGTGATTCCTCAGAGACAGGGTAAAATTTTCTTCATGCCTTCTCTGAGTGGAGCTGAATTCATCTGCATGGATATGCTGCCACATGTATCTTACCGAAAGTGTTGAACGTTAGGGCAACTGCTGAACATTTTCACTATTTTCAAGTCCTGCTTTTACAATTGTACCGTCAAGAGGAATATGGTAGGGATTCAGCACGGGAGAAATGTTTTAAGACTGTAGTGATCATGGGCTAAATATGAATCATGCCTTTCCTTTCCCTTTCCCCTCATTCGCTGTTACTTTCTGCTCTTTTCATTATTTCCTATGTCATTCCTTTATTTTACTTTGCTCTTATCTGTACTTCTTTCCTTAATTTTCTCTATCTCTTTCCTTTTACTTTTCTTTTTAACTTTCATGCAATTCCTTTTCTGCCCTTTTTTCATTTTCTTTTAATTTCCATTCTTTAACCTGTGTACTTTTCCTCTCCTTTCCTTCAAACTCCAGTATCTTCTTTCTTCTATTTCATTCCATTCCTCCCACTTCTCTTTTTTTCCTTCCCTTACCCTTTCTTCCATTCATCTTATTTCCTCTTCTTTTCTCTTGTTTAACCCAATTAATCTTATCCCTTATTCTTTTTTTTTTTCTTTTAAATTTCCCATCCTTTCCATTCCTTTCCTTCTCTTTTGATACTCTTCTGGTTATTTCCTTTCCCTCCTATTCTGCAATTGCCATTTCTTTCTTTACTTTTAACCTCCATGCCTTCTTTCTCTCCATACCTTTCACTATATTTTCATTCCTTTCCTTTAAATCTTGTTTAAAGTAAACAGCAGCTTTTATAACTGTAAGCTGAAGAGCCTGTCTGGGCCAAAACCTTTTGTTTGTTTATCCAAACAAAAGTTTTACACAGGGTGCTACTCCAGTCAACTAGGAACAGGAAACTGAGACCAGTTCACACAGGCTCACCTCAGAACCTACAGTCAACTTGAATATTGTTGCTGACCATGTCCACCCTTCTATGACCACAGTGGACCCCACTTTACTTCCAGCAGGAGATCCCTCCACGTCACAAACCTCAGATTCTCTCAAACTGTTTTTGTTGAACAAGTCACAAGTCACCAGACCTCAATCCAATAGAGCACCTTTGGGATGTGGTGGAACATAAGTTCCACATCATGGATGCACAGCTGAAAACTCCTCAACAACTGTATGATGCTATTATATCAATATGGACCAAATTCTCTGAGTAATGTTTTCAACACCCTGCTGAATCCATACCAGGAAGAATAAAGGACTTTCTGAAGACAAAAGGGGGTCCAAGTAGGTACAAGCAAGACATACCAGATAAACTTGCCGGTGAGTGTCAACCACCACTCTCTCTTCCATGCTGTGCCTCTTGCCCTTTTGTCTTCTTGTTCAGTGTAAACATGGGACCCTAAGTTAGCAATGTGTAGGGGTCTACTGACCAGCGCTGCCCAAGTGTCGATGGAAAAGCTCAGAATCTCAATACCCTCTCGTTTTTCATCATTTCTATTCTTGTAGTTGCATGGTACTTTGTACCAAATTGTAACAAATATTGTACCTTTGGTATGATCTTACCTTCAAGAAACATGGATATGGGTTTGAGGGAAAGATGGGGCTGCTCAGTTGGTCAGTGAGGAACCAGCCATAGAGGCAATCCCACAGGCCAAAGGAACTGTTTGCCCAAGGACTGGCAAAAGACTAGCAGGGGCCCTATAATGTTGGGTCATGGCAGCCAAACTGTCTCAGAGGAATGGCTATTCAGTTAACATTTTTATTAATAGTTTGTTTTTCCAAAGGGGGTTTAATGGGATTACAGTGGAAATTAACTTAACACATTGGCTGCAAGTTGGACTCCCTTACTCATTCGAATAATGTCTAATCTCTCCCTCTCCCACTTTTCCAGTCCTCTTGTTTGGTTCTATCAATAATGGTAAGAAGACAAAGACAATCAACAAAGTAAATCCATGATATTAACCACTGAGCACTGGTTTCTTCTTCTTTGCTTGTTTAAATGTAGTCACCTACGGTGTACAGACACACATGGGCCAAGATGTATGTTCCATTTTATACTGATTGACCCACACGCATTTACATGCACCCTGTTTTAATTACAAGGCAGAGCATGAACTAATAAAACCTTAATACCCCTCAATGTTAATGTCCACTGCCATCTGACTCTGACACTTAACTGCAGTTCAACCCCCATACAATTAACCTTTGGTCGTTTGCATGTCCAATATGGAGGGAAGCTTTCCTCAATCCGTGCCCCCTGTGCACACAAATGCTGCAGGTCAACGAGCTAATGAAGAGCCCTCACTGTGTTCATGTAGGAGTTAAGTACTCTAAATCCTTCATTGCTTATTAGAGCACTGTACACAAGGCTTCTCTAACGTATTCCAATTAGAGGAGAATTATCACAGCATTAAATATTCACATTCATAAAGCAGCGTGTTTACCGGCTCGGGACAAACTGGGTCAGATTTAGTTGTCTTAGATGTCGGTGCTGACACATGAGATCTGTTTGTGCTGAAGTCGCTGCAGCTCCTCTGTGCTGCTACAGCGTCCCCTGGCAGAGTCCTAACCTGCAGGGAGGCCGACACGCACATGCATACAAACATTAAAAAGGCAAAACAGACCCACATTTAACAACCTAAAATAAAAAAATAAAAAAAACCTCATAAGGCTGGTTGGTTGTGATTAAAAAGCATGAGGCTTGTGGAGCACAGAGGGGCTATCTGAAGAGAGATAAGGGTGGGAGCTATTCACCCATTCAGCCCACAGGCCTCAGCTAATTACCTGTCTGTGACAACGACAAGGAGGAGATCTGAACATGGTAATATTGTCCCAAACTGCACAATCTGCAGCTAAGTTCAAGGATAATGCTCACTGACCTGGGGAATAGAGTAAGACACCATATGTTGGAGTAATTTTGGGATAATTAGCTAAGATTCTGCTTCAAACAAAACGACCATTAGTTGTTGAACAGAGTGAGTCTAAATAAAGGTCAGCCAGCAGGCAGGAGTGGAGAATGAGAGAGATGTTATGCTCGTTTAGAAGAAAGTTTTAATTTCAGATTACAGTTTTACTTTATTATTTGAAACAGACATGCAGAAAAATGTTGGTGAATAAATAATAATGTGTGTTTGCTGATGGATGAGCTCTCTCACCAAAATTTCATTTGGTGCACAGGGATGTACCAAAAGATGACAACGAAACACCAACTCTATAGATCTTTGCATAGTGGTCAGACTCTCCCATCATCAATACAAGATCTTGATGAAAAAATTAATGCAACACTCGATGGGAATAAATCTTGTGACATTGCAGAAGCTTACTGAAACAATGCCACAACGAATACGTGCTGTAATAAAAGCTAAAGTTGGACCAACTAAAATGCTGTTTGTTTACAGGATCCATATTTTGCTCCTTTTCTGCAGTTTAACGTGGATCCTTGATGTCGTCACGAAACATTAGTGACATGCTTTGGTCCAAAAAGGCTGTGAATAAAGCAGAGCTGCACTCTTTCCACACTCACATAACCACTCTGTTCAGAATGGCTGGTTTATTGAAGGCAGTCGCCTCATATGCTAACGAGCTAGAGCAGCGTACATACAGCAATTCACGATTGAGCAGCGTAACTCGAATGAAGCGGGCGCTCCAGCCACGCGCTGCTTATGATCCTAAACACATACAAGCCCTTAATTCATGCTACCACACACAATTATAACAGCGAAGCTCTTTTTCCCCCAAACATCATAGGCTAACACACAACATGCTAACCACAGTTGGATAGCCACAACTTAGACCACCTTCTGGGCACATGTAAGCACAAAGAAGTGACCTGGGGTCGGGTAAAGGACTAATTATATTCAGCCAACAAACTTCTCTTCCTGAACACACACAAACCACAAATTCAAGCCATTTAACAGATAACAGCGACCTCGTTTCCCCCAAACATCATAGGCTAACACACAACATGCTAACCGCAGTGGGATAGCCACAACTTAGCCTACCTTCCGGGCTACAGTAGCACAAATGAAGGGACCTGGGGTCGGGTAAAGGACTGAATATATTCAGCCAACTGTTAAACTTCTCTTGACTAATGTAAGAATGCTCATACACTGAAGTTTGTTATCTACTGTCACATTTTGTGGGCCAGGAGGAAGGCCAAATACCCAAAAATGTGTTCAAAGCCTTAAAAAAGTTTTTTTTGCATAATATCTCCCCTTTAAAATTGTATAACCAAACTTTAACATAAGGAAGAGATATAAAACTTTCACACAAGATGTTAAATTAGTAATATTCATTAATTTAAACTCAAGTACAAACAGGAGTTCAAGTCAGTTTCAGCTACTTATTCAGTGTGAGTAACAAAGTTTTCACTGATTGTTTATGTACATTTAACATTTCTATTTTGTTTACAGATGCATTAAGTGACAAATCTGAACAGGTTTACACAAAAAAAATAACTAGATAAAACTGTATATTCATAGAAATATTTCTACATTAAAGAATTGTATTACTAATATTGTCAAATTTTCCTTGTTTGTATATTTTTTAATATTTAAAATTGACTGGTGCCACTTAAATGAAGTCGGGGAACACATGTGACCCCTGGGCCCCTAGTTGCCTAACCCTGCAGAGCAGATGGACCTGCCTGATTCATTTTCTGAAATCATGCAAGCTGATCTTGCCAAGCTCCAATGTCCTTCGACTTCACTCGGCTAAATGCTTAACTGCCTAATCAGGGGAGAGAGGCAGGAGCTGCAGACGTGACGACACCAGTAAGTTACTGCATGTTTGAAAACAATGAGGCTTCTGAAGTGGTATCCCTGAATGCAGCAATATCTGCGGTTTTATCAGAAATGTACTCAATATCTTCTTTAAAAGAGGAGTAAAGAGCATCACTTAAAGCTCTTCTTATGGGAAATCATGTTTTTGCTCTTCTCACAACTGGGGATCACTGCTGGGAAACTGGGAGAGATGCAGAAATCCCGCATGAACGATGCCGGTAGTATGGAAGCCTGGAGTCATGGTTACTCAGCGATACCTGGTGAAATCTGCTCTCAGAAGTTTACCAGGAGGACTTGGTGATGATTGTTGTTGACATGATTGATGTCATGTATAAGGGGTAAATGATACATCTGTGTGGTATAATCTAATGTAAGACGACAGTTTTAGGACTGAAACGTAGTTTAAGCTAACGGCTAACAACAGGGTCTAGCTGCTATGTTATACTGTGGCTTGATATGATTGGTCTGTGATGAGTATGAGTTGTTTTTGAAGGTTCTGCCTCTGAAAACATTTTTGAACGGCTCTTTCCCAGATGGACTAGTGAAATATTTCATGACGGGTATGGAACAGCCCGTCTGGCGTGTCAGGTTGCTAGTTGCCCACCCCTGCTATAGATTATTGAGTGCTTCTATGCACAAGATGCAAAAACTGCAAATGTTAATGTCTACTTTTCATTTGGTGGGTCAGTGGCTCAGCGATCACAGAGGACACAAAAGGGTGGATTCAGAGAGAGAACAAGAGACGACTGAGCAGGGACATGCATCCAAATCCCTGAATAAAACAATTCTAAAAAGAAATGTTATATGATGCGTTGTGCTCACATCATACATTAACATGAGCATTTCTATTTTGTTAAATAAAGGAAACAGAAGGTTCCAAGACTGACATAAATGCATGCACACACACAAATTGAGAGAAAGAGCAACCTGCAATTAATGTAAATGACTCATGTGAACAAAATATGTCCACCAGATCACAGAGATTAAATAAATCCAGGCTGGGAGAGAAAGAAAAAAATTGTAATGACGTCAGGTCCAAGACAATAATATTATACATAATAATAATGACTGATTATTAATTATTATCATTCTCCTGTCAATGATCACTGAATAGGTCTTTAGAGACATATGCGGTATTAACATGGAATGGGACACAAAAACACCCAGCATGAATTAAAAAAAAAAAAAAAAAACAATTGTAGAGATGAGTAGTGGACAAATGAATACCAGTCACAGATAAGTTATTCTTTCTAAATTTCCTTCGGAGTATTGTTTCATTTATAGATCTGCTAACTCTAACTTTATGGATTATCCTCTGAAAATAAATGACAGCAGTTTTAACTTAGCCAGAACACTTACTTCACACCGTAAGTGTCAAAAATCTGCCTTTAATTTATAATTTATAATTCCTTGTTGTAGGAGACATTTAATACAGAAGACAAACAGAGGTGTGGACTCTTCTGTGCTTAAAGCTCATCAGAGCTGTTTGGATGAGTCCGTGTCTGTCTGTTCATGGACACAACAGTCTACAGTTTAACATTTACACCCTGAATCATTTAACAGGTAAGCTGAGTGATATTTGGATAGATGTGGTTTGAATTTCCTCACTCCTGCTGTGCGTTAAGGAAGTCATGGAAGTGTGTTGGCTACTCTCTGTTCTTCTGAGCTCTCATGCTTCTTTTAATCTAGCTCAAGTTTTCAGTGGCAAAGCCTTCAAAAGCTGTTTTTTATGCATTCATTTATTTATTTATTATGTTTTCATTTTTAAATTTAATGTCAGAATTCTTGGTTCTGGCTCTTGACAAAATCAGTCAATGAGATCTTGATCAAGACAACAAATGCATTTATGACAGCAGGGGGTCACACACGGCAGCGGTGTACGGTATATTTGGTTACAAACATTTTTGATTTTCCAACAAGAATTTTCCTCAAAAGTAGGTCATACTATTTTGGCTTCACAGTTAGTGAATGAAATATTATCAAATGAAAACCATGGGTGAGTGAATGAGCATTAAGGGAGAGGAAAGAGTGAGAAGGTGGAACTGCACAGCTTAGACACACAGGTCTCAGAGGTGTTAACTACTTTTACTGCCTGTAGCAAACAGCGCTGGCCTTAGTGAATAAGATGTTCCCTGTAGCAGGGCTTATTTACAAATGGAGTCTCCTGAAATTTAGATATTCCCTCATTTGAATTCATGTAAATGACATTGGGCAGATCACTTTGTGAGCGATTTGCAGCCATGTTACCCTTTGCACATGATCTGTGGATAAGGAGCTATATTTTTTTCATCACTTTAGTGTCTAAAATCCATGCACAATTCTCTCTGGATCTGGTCCTAAGTGTAAACACTGCAGAGGATACTGACCCCAGAAAAAAAACAAAAAAACCTGTTGTTTTTAATTCACAGATTCTCAGAACCACAAGCTGGAGACGTTTTTTAGCCAACATTTTAAGGAATGTTTCCTTTTTTTGACCGTCAGTAGATAAGAACAATAAAATTTATCAAAAAATGAACAAGACTCAGCCAGTTCTGGTTTGTTAATCTCTTTCATATTGCTGCAGAAATCACCCCTCTTCAGTCTTTTTAATGAAGCCTCAGGTGTTTGGTGATGGTGCCCAGTTAATCTCCATATCAACTGTCACAATCACAGTCTCAGTATCCATTTGTAAAGGAGAAATTCATCCTCAGGCCACAACTGATTATTCATAAATATTAAAAATACTGATCAACTGGTGACAACATGTGCACACATACTACATGAACACAAAAAAGCTTTACACTTGAGTTTATTATGCTGGAATCCCTCTGTCAGGATGTTTAAAGGCTTACATTTTAAAATAGCAGTTTTGCCATCATCACCCAAAAAGGAGCTGCCAGTCACCCAAATACAAAATCAAGCCATAAATCCTCACCAAACCTGTCCTCTGATTCAACTCAGATGCACCAAAGTCTTCAACAGGGTGAACACTTTTCTCTGCTCTGAAAATGTCTGAATTCTTGTCAAAAGAGTTCACATTTTAATACCCGAAGAGAGTGTCAGTGCAGAAGTTCTGATGTTTGCAGAGATGATGATAGAAGACAGAATGCAGGAACCCATTCTGATAGCAATTTTTTAGAAAACCAAAGAATTCGATGGCAGATTTATCCATGCCAATTAGGTTTCAGTAGACCCGTGAAAGACTGTGTGACAAGAGACAATATGTTCATTTACATACTACAGCTGTGTGCTATTGCAATATTAATGCAAGGGTGTCCTATTCTGCAGATAATTATTGAAATAAAGCTGTGGTGGGAATTTAAGAGGAAGGAAATGGCACATTTTTGTCCTGGTTCAAAACCAACTGAATGTGTATGAAGATATGTTTGCCCCAAAATAGAAAAAGGAGGATATATGAACATAAATGGATATTAAGGTTTGTTGTTTTTTTACAACAATCAAATTTGACTTCAGTTATCTCAATGTTTAATTTTTTTATCGATGATATTATTGTTCACTTTATTCGGAGCTCTTTGTTAGTTTTCATACTGGACCACACTTTTGCCCATAGATCTCCCATAATTTTTCATGGCATGGGTTTAACAAGGTGCTGGAAAAATTCCTCAGAGATTTTGGTCCATATCTCCATGATAGCATCACTTAATAGCTGCAGGTTTGTTGGCTGCACATTCATGATGAGAATCTCCCATTCCACCACATCCTAAAGGTGCTCTACTGGATTGAGATCTGGTGAATGCGGAGGCAACAAGAGTACAGTGAACTTCTATCATGTTCAGGAAAACCGTTTGAGATGATTTAAGCTTTTGACATGGAGCATGAACCTTCTAAAAGAAGCCATCTCTGATTATGTCCATCTCTGGTTGAAAAGGGAAGAACATGTTCAGCAACAATATGCAGGTATGTTGTGGTGTTTCAGTGAAGCTCACTTGGTACTAAGGGATGCTAAGAAAATACCCCTCATGCCAAAACACCCCTCATGGCTCTTGGAGGTTATTTAAATGGAACTAGGAGACTGATGAAGAGCCTGTTGAGCTCTGACATCACCATGATGATGTATCAGAGAAGAACTAACACCTCAGACTAAATGAAGCAAATGTTGGCAAGAAAAAGCAGACACGCCGCAACAACCCAGAGAGCAACAGTGGTTAGCATGGCATTAAGATAGTGTATCAATAATCACAACATTTGGGTAGACAAATGATTATGGCGCTTTTCCATCCATGTTACCAGCTCAACTGGACTCAACTCTACTCTGTTTTGGTACTGGGTTCTTTGTTTCCCCTTACAGACAGTACATCCTCAGTGTAGGTGGGGGATGGCATTGAAGCAGCATTAAACTGCTATGCTGTCTGTCAAAACAAATATCAGGACAAGGAGGCAATAACGTTCCTGGTTCCTGGTCTGTGGCTTTTTGACACAGCAAGGAGACAAGTTTCTGTACCAGAGAAAGTTACAAGAAAAAGAGACTGAGAAGCAGGTCAGCAGTTTCGGTAAAACTCTGACGGACTCTGGCACCAACAACATCCCACATTTAATCATCTTTCAACATGCTTTAAGTTGGGGCAACCCTGTGATTGGCTGATCAGCTATTAGTGTTATTGAGCAGTCGAACACATCTATTTTTCTCCCCTAATTCCCCTTGCTCATGCCTGTTACCATGATTCATTCATCTTGATAAATTTCAAGAAATGGATGGTTTAGGCAAGTGAGCAACAATAATTTTGTTGTTAGTCTTTACAAACACAATCATGTTTTCAGCAATGCTTTTTAAAAAAAGATCTAAAAAAATCTAGTTGTGATTCCCCTTTAAATTCAATTCATGACTTTAAACAGGCAGATATACTCATGTCTTTACAACTTCTAAAATGCTTCTTAGCAAGTGACTTAGGATCAGAATTTCTGATGCAATCTAAAGAACTCAGAAGGATCCCAAGACGAGATTTCACAGGAGAGCTTCACGGAGATTTCTACCGCATGTCAACAGAAGTTAGGCATCAAAAACTTGCAGCATTGGTGTCATTTTCAGTATAATATTCAAAAGCCCATCCTTGTGTGTCTTTCTTAAGAAGAAGACATCATGTCAGATTTTTCTTTTTTTTTTTTTTCTCTCAAGTTACGAGTGCCTTTTACTTACTCCAAGTCAATACTCCAAGCAGAAAGACAATACTGTTGAATAGAAAAGCGGGGTCTGGAGGGTCATACAACTGTACAAAACAGACTAATGGAGGCATTTCATTCCTGTGATGAGCATCCTGCTAATGACACTCCCAGTGATTTTACACCCCAACAAATTAGTGGTCATTACTTTCTTAAATTTCACACTGGCTTGGCTGGCTTAGAGCCTCATCAGAGGCTACATAAAAAAGAGTACCTAATTAAAGGTACAACCCCTAAAATAAATAGGTAAAGAGTAGAGGTGAGGATGATACCACATGGAGGAAATGTGCAGATTAAACAGTATTGTACAGTCATATGTCATGTTTCATCCTCATGCTGTTCTGGTCAAATCTGACCAATTTACAAGTTTATGCCCTAAAAAAGTGCAGAAGGTTTCCATGTCTTTGCTTAAACATAAAATTAGAAGTTATAAAATACATTTAAAATATTTTCATTAAAAAATTGTGTTTTATTGAACTTGTATACGTTTTGATATTTTGACAGTGTGAAGTGCATCTTCTAAAGCACATGGCACATGATGGTTTGGGGCGTGTCAGTCTATATTGTGCTATTTGGAGGACACATGTTCTCGACACAAGGTGCAGGGTGCAAAGAGGATGGATTTAATGCCTTGATTATATATGAATATGTTTTGGGTGTAACATAGATCAAACCAATTACAGCGTCAAAGAAACCTCATTAATAAATAAACTCTTTCTCCACTCTGTTAACTGTACATCAAACATCTGTTGACTTTTAGCAATATTTTCCAGCAGGATTTACAGCATTCTCTATTTTCTGCATAAAGGACATTGGACAGCCTGTATTATTATCTGTGAGCATAGTGATCAGCGGGATTCATCAGCATCTATGCATATATTAGAAATGTAGCTCCGTGATTCACGATAATCTCTAACCTTGTGTGTTTCTTCCCATTTATTTAGTATTACATGGCTTTTATGCCTGCTGAGGAGTGCTTGAAAAAAGGCAGACCATCTCTCAGCTCTTCGTCCTGTTATGAACTTTTAACTGGATTTTCCAACAGATGTTCCCATATTTAATGGTACTGCCGTGTATGTGTGAGTGAAGCAAGCTCAGTTCAGTGTGTTTTGATCTGGGCCAATCTCTCTAATGCGTCCTCAAAATATGCAGAAGCACTTGACCACAGACTTTGAGCAAGTTCAAGGAGGTTTGTGCTGCTGTCATTTACAGCATCGTAAAATTAGGAGCACATCAACTTTATGCCAGATCACTTCTGATTTTCAGACTAACACACCTCTGGGCATAAACTGGAGCACATGATCATTTGTTATTTTAACAGCGTGAGTGCACAGTGTATAAATGACACCTGCTTCAGGCAGAAAGAAGGGAAGACACCTGCGCTTCACGCCAAGACACTTTGCACCAGGCATACGGGAGGGCCCGTAGTAGTCCCAGTCAAAAACAACCAGTCATTGGGAACAAATTTGTAAGACTACAATTAGTGTAAAAGACAAAGTTCAAGCACATTTTTACACTCATGTCCCTCACAGACTCGCACACATCTTATGACCCTTTTTGGCTTCCATGGTTACCCCAACACAAAATTTCAGCAATATAATATTTACCCCAGGGCAGCTGTGCCTGTTGGCAGTTAGAAAAAAAATCAACTTTCTCACAGCTCTTGTATATAAAGTTTTTTGAGGCCTTGCTCACTGTTCATTCTGTGGCAGCATGAAGGCTGAGCTATACTGACGCTGGACTACATCTTTAAACATGACAGTGAGAGAAGCCAGGGTGATAGTGAAGGAGCTTCAGAAGAGGAAGTGTCAGAGGTTGAGGATGACACAGAGTAAAATCCAAAGGAGGAAGACTCTGACATTGACACTGAGAAGACCCAGCTGAAGTTGTGGTCACCTATGATGTTTTTCTCCCTAGAAATAGTTGTATAAGCTCAGGTTGATAAGGCCAGAAGGACATACAGCAAATACAAGATCAAAAATTGTAATGTTCACAAGAGCTGGGAAAAGCTTCAACAAGACATTAAGTGATAACATATATACTGCATTATTGTTGATATATAACCAAATACAATGAGTGAAATAAACAATTCCATGGGGTCCTTAAAATTAAGATATATATATATATATATATATATATATATATATATATATATATATATATATATATATAAAAAGATCCTATGCCATTTATAAAAATATGATTATTTTACTCAAATGTCACTGAGACCTTTATCTACCGAAAGACAGAGGGTAACAGGACTCTTTTTTTTTCTCTAATTAAAACTTTTTCACAAGTGTAGTTTATTTATTTAAGTTTGTATAATACAAACTTAACACAACCTACAATCATTTTCAAAGTATGAACCCCCCTACTGTTCCAGTGAACATACACCATTCATTTCTTAATAATGATTTTATTGTGAATCATCTGCAGGAAGGTGTTCTGGGAAAACTAATTAACTTGCAAGGTTCAGGTTAGCGCTTAAAATTAAGCTAGTGTTATAAACAAACAAAGAAGAAAATGATAAGCACAGTTACACAAAGAAGAAGATGGAGAAGAAGTAGAAGAAGATCATGAGGAGTCTGCAGTCTGTCTATAGTCTATAATTTGCATTGGACTTGCCCATTGGCCATCCCCGGCCGATGGGCAAGTCCTAAACTATGGCGGGGCATTACAGTCTGTTTAGGGAAGCCTGGGAATGAGATATTAAAGCAGCTACTGGAGCAGTTAAAAACAGAGAGAGAGGGAGGAGTCTTGATTCTGCAGACTTTTGTCTGGTTCACAGAAGTGCTCTATCCCATGAAAGAACCGTGTTTAATTCATTCATTGGAAATAAATGAAACACAAGAACAGAGAATGAGCTCTTCAAAGTCCTCTCTCAGGGTGAAAATCAGCCCTGCCCCTTTTCTTCTCAATGCCACCATGAAGGTTGTGATGTCAGATGCTCTCTTGTGGTCTATTGCATGTTGGTCAAGTCATGTCACAGTATCTTTTATTTAAGATTCCTTATGTATCTTATACTTTCTAGAATTTATCAGTCATGAAAATTGTATTTCTTACCTTGATGATTTATCATCTGTACACTTTCTCCAAAGCACAGATCTTTTTTTGTCCTGAAACTAACAGTTTTAGTATCCAGATCACTGCAGAAGGTGTAGGCTATATTTGCTTTTTTTACTTGAGAGTTTTGTTTGTCTGTTTTTATGCTTCTGTTGTTGTCTTTTATGATTCTGTTGTGTCTGCTGCAGATTAAATTTCCTTCACAATAATAATAAAGTCAAAGTTTAAATTGATAGTGCAGGCTGGATGCTGCTGCATAATTCATAAATTTAAGAGAAGCCCCTGAAGTCTTTTAAAGGACAATAACTTATCCTATTAATGTCCAACAAGGACATAAATATGTACAACCTAACAGTCAGAGGTCTTGTTAAACCCGGGAAGATATCTGTCTCAGAGAAACGTAAAAAAAAAACCCTCTGCATTTCTCAACATTCTTGGACTCTTTGTGGAAATAGTCTGAAACCATCGAACAAAAAGAATTAGTGGATATGAAGAAGATCCATCAGAGGACAGATCTGAAATAGGCTGCACAAGGGAAGGAAAGACTGTGTTTTATTACACCTCATTTTGGCAAGGTGTTAGCACAGCAGGCCCATACGCTGTCTGTCTTAGTCCAGTTGGACCCAGAACACCTCTAAGTGGTGCTGAGCTTCTGCCAGAAAGACATGGAGATCAGATCAGTTTGAGAGGTAGTTAGCAACAAGAGGAGGAAAATGACTGGAGGAAAAATCAACCTTTAATCACCATGAAAGATATTCTTTATGGTGCATTTGCTGTCATTACAATAAGCTGGAGCAAGTGACTGAGTAAGAGAGACTATACACAGGCATCTGCCAAACAGATATGCATATCAACATCACATAGTCTGAACAAGAATCCAACAGTTTCTGTTCAACTCTTTTGTTTGACGATGAAATATAATTCTGATAATCTTTGAAAGAGAGGAAAAGATGGCTGAAAATAAAACATGAAAGGCCTGATTGACTAAGATGACTGAGCATTTATCTTAATGTGCGTCACACTCTCCACGCATTGGCAGCTCCTAAATCCACAGTCAGTGTGTGGACAGTGTGTCAGTCAGCTCTTAGTGACAAACGGATTGATTCTAGCTATGAAGGGGATCTTTTTTACATTGGTTAAATTACCTCCTCCATGATGTATTAAGAGCACAAAACAGAGAGGGTTTATTTTACGCGTGTGTCTGCATGAGTATGATGGCTCATCCCTCTTTTTCCAGTCCATCATAATGACAGACAGCCTCCAAATATTTCCGTCATTCATCAAAATATTCAGTCAATGATGGAAAATATTTGGTCAATGTGACCCCTGTTTCTTGCCACAATGACTGCAGCGATCTGTGTGTAACGCTGTGCCTAACACCAATGTGCCTAACACTGTTAGTAACGCTGTTTGGACCTGCCTTTCAAACTATAATAATAATGATAATAATGATAATAATAATAATAATAATAATAATAATAATAATAATAATAATAATAATAATAAAAAACAAGCACAATCAGTTTCAGGTTTGATAAATCACATTGCAGTTGCTAAATGATAACATTTGCATCTCCTCCTCCCAGTATTTTGCTCACCCTGATAATCTGCATGTATTCTGCATGTTCATGAAGGCAAACACGCTAAATGGATTGCGCATGCTATTTTGCTCATTTGACAGACGCAACCCTTGGTGCACCTGATTAGTAGATCAGCTTTGCGAGAGCTTTAAAGTTTGCAACAGTAGATCAGGCCCATAGAGTCGTCGCCAGCCTGTGTCACTGGGATGCCATGGTATCAGCTGGAGGCAAAACAAAACTGAAGGGAAACTTGTCCTAACATAAGTTGCCACCCTACACTGGCTAACATTTTTAGAAAAGTGCTTTGCCTTCAGCTGGAGCCCCTCCCTTTCTTACCATTAGCCTTGACACCAATAGACTGAAGACAGAATGCCCCACCTACTCAGAGATGCTGTTAGAAGAGGGAGAAGGTGAACTCCAGTCCTAAGTGTACAATCAAAATTAAACATGGACTTTCAGAAGAAAGATTAGATTTTGTTTGGCCTAAAATATTTCAAAGAAATAATAAAGCACCACATTTTTGTCTTGATCCCTGGATGGAGATCGGTCATAGAAATAGCTGCATATGCTAAAAGCCAGTGGTTCTTATACTTTGTCTCCTGGGCCCCAGATGATAATACTTTGAGATCTTCAATCAAAATTGGTTTTGCTTTATTGATTTCCAGTTTTGAGTTTATAATTATCTTGATGAATTCATCCATCTTTCATGCTCAGTCATGCTTTAATTATTAATCACTGTGTTTCAGTTTGAGTCTTGTGAAAATTCTTTCTCGTATTTTTTTTTACTTTTCATTTAATAATGAAGAAAGTTTTCATTCTGATTTTCAGTTAAAATAATAACCCTAAAAACAAAAGGTAGATATTGAAGTAACCCTTGGGTACCTATTTGGCTTTTTTCGGCCACAAAGAGGTGATAATTGACCATAACTTTCACTCTATTTAAGAGAGTGAAAACATTTTTGGTGAGGAAAGTTAATTCTACATAAATTTTGAAAATATGATTTCAAAAATTTTAAAACGTCAGAAATACGTTGTGGACAGATTTACATTCCTTTCCTCCTGTTTTGGCTGTTTAAAACCACAACTTTAGCTGCTATAAAAACATAACAGATACATATATTTTTTCAAATATTCATTATTTTTGACCAGAGCTGAGCTTGATGAAGAGAATTGACCAAAAAAAAAAAAAAAAAAACCTGTTATGTTTTTCCAACAGCTGAAATTGTGGCTTAAAACAGCCAAAACAGGACCAAAGGAAGTAAAAAATAAAATCTGATGCTGCACAAAAAATAACAATGAACCAAAGCCAACGTTTTAACTAACCTTTGACAAATCCAAGACTGTGATAGCATGTACAAAATCTCCAGCCTCTGATCCTTTTATATATTGAAAATCTGTCATTTTGTGTGTTTTTTCCCCAAATCAGTGACACCTCCTATAAAATGGGCATTTAAAGGGTTAAAATCTATAATTTTTTAAATATTTATTATTTTTGATCAAGTCTGAGCTTGATGAACAGAATTGAGCAAAAAAAAAAAAGAAAAAAAATATTTATGTTTTTACAGCAGCTGAAGTTGTGGCTTAAAACAGCCAAAACAGGACCAAACGTTTTTTCATCAACAGTACCCAAGGGGTAAAGACCAATGTCTGCAGGTGACACATGAAGGTTTCAGGGTGAAGCTGAGTCACTATATCTGAAACAGGTTTATGTCTGTCTCTTCACACCGCCCTCTTACAAGCAGAGGTAATGTGTGTTAGATGGGCGGACTGATGAGTCATGAGGGAGTTCGTGTTTGTGTGCATTTAAATCTGTTTTCCTGTTACACCACATGTGTTTATCCAACACAAAGTTCACACTGTCGATGCCTGTGTCATCCTCCTGGTGGGAGTAAAGATGGCTGCTTTCACACAACAGACCTTCATGTCGCCATTGAGAGTTCCTGCTTGTGTCATGTTTGTCTGTTAACCTTCATGATATTCATATTATATACAATACAAAGCCTGTGTCCTGCTCTCCAATGGGCTGATCTTTATAAGAACTGCTCTGTGTGTTGGAGTTTCTCAAAAGGATGAGGCTCGTCCTCAGAAATGATCCTGAGTCCCAGGAATGAGTCTGAGCTGAAAAGACGAGAGGTTTACTGTCATGGCAACACAGAAACCTTGATACTTTCAGCATTCAGATATAATATTATACAAGGTCTCAGCCTTTAAGTAGTCCATGTTGTAAAAGCATAAATCCATGCTGCTCTTTGTCAAAATCTCTCTCTAGGAGAAGGGTCACTTCATTTCTCTCTGGGAATCAGTTGTGGTCGTTGTGTGACATTGGAGATGTTCTTCGTCATGCGAAGTGGGGTCGACTCTCTGATGTGATGTATTTTGGAGAAGGGAAGATGGATTTGCTGTGTTTGCTGGGAACCCTGGGGAGGCCAGAATGGTTTTCAGCTGGCACTGAGGAGGGTGGGGTCACAGTCAGAGAAGCTTGAGGTGAATGGTGCAAGGGTGAAAGTTGGCTTGCTGGTCTGGTTGCTTGTTGTTGGCTTCTCTGTGGTCTGAGCGTTGGTTTAGACTAGTCTGATGCCTCTCTTTTGCTGATATTTACAGTTGCCTGCCAACAACTTTATTTGCCAGCAGAGAATGGGTAATTTCCACGAAAACAACATTAGTTTATGGACCTATGGAGTCGTCTTGCATTTCCATGCATCCAGCCATGCTTAAAGGAGTAACTTGGGTGGGTAGGCAGGTGCTTGCAGGCGCAGCTCTGGAGAGGCAGAGGTGGACAATTTTTAGTATTTTAGCCTCTGGGGTTGTCAGGCTGCCATAAAAGACATTTTCTGCAAAGGTTGAACTAAAGCAGGGGTATTCAATTAAAAGTCACCGAGGTCCAGTTAATAAAGTTTGCACCAACAAAAGGTACGAACCGAAGTCCAAATTGTGTCTTATAGCCTTCCCCTATGTCCACATTTTTATGGTTTCAACAATATTTTTTGTCAATTTTTAATGCAGGATATGTTTTATTGAGTGCTCAGCTAGCTCCTTTACCATAAAAAAAAGCCCTAGGCAAATTAATTAAGGCTTTTATTTCAGATTAAAAAAGAAAAACCTAAAATATAATAAATAAAAAATTGTAAACAAAGCCAAATAACCATTTTTTTTCTCTTAAATGAAAGAGGTCCCAGCCAAGAATTGAAGGCCTACACATCAAGTAAAAAAGTCAACGTCTTCAGAAAACAATGAAGGTGGCTCTTTTTAGGAAAAAACAAGTGCATACAGAGCACTGACTAAATATTTTTCCTCTTCTTTTTTCTTAAATAAGAGAGGTCACAGCCTAAAAAAATGAAGACCTACACTTTCAGTAAAAAAAGTCAACATCTTCATAATACAAGAAATTAACTCTTAAAAGTACAATCACTTGTCATCTGTAACTGCTTTTCTGCTGTGTTGTTGCAAAATAATGTAACAAGAAAGTGACAGGAAGATAAATATTTAATTTGCGCATGTTTCAGATTTTGCTCTCTTTCTCTCTCTTTGGCTCTCTGTCCTTAACTCTCTCTCTCTCTCTCTCTCTCTCTTTCAGTCTTTCAGTCTTTCTTTCTCTTTCTCACACACAAACAGCACTGCATGCATTGCATGAACCCACACTCACATAGGCTAATGAATAAATAAACAGAACAGTGTTGATAGAACTTGCAAAATATGAAACATTTGGAAATAAAGTAGTGCTGTAAAAAAAAAAAAAAAAAAAACTGTAGAACTGCAACAATGAAAAAAACACGAACAAATGATCAACTCGATCAGTAATCAATTAGAAAAAGAACAGGATCAGCCCCGTGGACAGCGCAGCGCCACCACAGTGCAAAAGCTCTCAGTCCTCATCAGCATTTCCCACACAGGTCGGTCGCAAAGCTTGCAGGTGACAAAGGTCTTGTTTTTTTGCACAGGCAGTTTATTCCCTGTTAAATTGTCTCTGCCTCCTGTTTGCTTGTGGCTGCTGCAGCTCGTGCTGTAAACACGATAGCCGTGGGAAAGTCACCTCCGCAAAACGAATCATGTCTCATTCCTCTTTAGTGCTTTATTAAACAACAGTATAAGCTTCAGAAAACTTTCAGAACATATATTTAGGAACACTCATGGCATGACCGGCTTGTGATCAGACCACAGTAGCGGTTCTAGTGTTAACTGGAGTAGCAGCGCCCTCTGTATATCCGCGACTGTCGGAAAAAATGGTCAGTTAAAATCTATTCCTGTGAATTTATCAGCGATTGGTCACGGGTCCGGACAGAACCATCACTCGGTCCAGATCCGGACCGAGGTCTGCCATTTGGTGGTGCCTGAACTAAAGGGTCCTTCTTTAATGGTGTGAAGGGTGTTGACTGAAGAACATGTGGGACATTGAAGTGTCTCCTCTCATCCTTTTATAAAGACATTTGTACCTAAATTCTGGTGTTTTATCATCTACTGAGCAGATTTCATGGATGGTTTAATTCCTCCCTTTTTGTTGTTTCATGATACGCACTAGACACTGGATAAAACTGTCAACACTTGGATTAAAGTTATATTTCACCGAAGCTCTCCCACATCATCAAAATGACTAAAAATAGACACGCAGGATGTCTGCGTTAAAATATGACCTTTTAAATCATTAGAACTTCAGGAAGGAACTAGCTGGATCAGATAGGTTTATGTTTTTGGGGCTGTGTTCGCATTGTTTCAAATTATGGTCGATTGTCAGCATATATTTATAAAATACGAATGCATGTGTAAATTACTTTAGACAGCCTATCCTGTGACATCGGTCTCTATTGGGGGTTTCTGATTAAAAATAAATAAATAAATAAAAATAAAAATAAAAATAAACAAACAAAACAAAAAAATGAATGTGGAGATAACTCAGTTATCTCATCATCTCTTCTTTTTTTTTTAATCTCATCCAGGAGTAGAACTGGATGCAGGGTCACCTGGTTGTTCACCATACATCTGTTAGATTTAATTCAATAAAGGCCCTCACCTTAAGTTATCAAAGTGGCCCTTTATGCTTGCATTTTTAAGAATGTGGCCCTCAAAGAAAACGTTTGGGGCCCGGGGCAAACTGCAGCATTCAAACACATCTTTATGGAACATATTTTAGTAAAAGCTTTTCATACACTGAGGCATTTTGTCCTGTAACACTGTATTAATCTAGTCTGCAGCATGGGCGCTCATCACTCAGGAGACTTGATATTTGCATTGTGAAATTAAAATTGATTAATTTCTGTTCAGTACAATGCACCAGAACACACATTGTTTAACCGCTTGATATGTTTACTGAGATGGAGTAGCAGCTCCAGATTATGAACACTGAACTGACAGAAAATATCAGCGAGAAATACTGGGAGTCAAACAGGAAGTTTTCAATCATCTGAGTCAGACAACAAAATTACACACAGATTCATACTCCAGCCTGTGAAATTTAAAATATGTCTGCTAACAGCACTTTGCAAAGTCCCTCACAGGCTCTAAGATATCTAAGTTTAATTATTAAAAGGATGAATTCAGAGTTGAAATAGTAAGAAGTTACCTTGAGAGGTCACCAGAGCTGGTGCCAAACTATTTGTCCTGCAAGGTTTTGAGGATTCTCAGTAATTGTTGAAGTTTTTCAAACATGCCCACTGAAAGTCAGAGAGGAGGGAGGGGAGAAAAGGTAATATTGTTTCAGGGTGATGATAGCTTGAATACATTAGAGTGTTTTTATGGGCTCCTGAAGTCACTTTCCTGTCCCCTAACAATCACCATTAAAGTGCCTCAGAGCGGAGAGCCGCTCAGCTGCTCCAGATGAACCGGACCGCTCGGAGGTGTGAGACTGTGAGCCGCTCAGGGAGGACGAGTTGCGGTCATCGTGAACATTAAATGAGGTGGAAAAAGGATCACACTCCTCAGCTCATGCACAAAAACTGACCTTTCCTTGACGTCTTTTCTCTGGATTATACACTGCCTGGCCCAAAAAAAGTCGCCACAAAAAAAAAGGTCACACACTCTAATAATTTGTTGGACCGCCTTTAGCTTTGATTACAGCACGCATTCACTGTGGCATTGTTTCGATAAGCTTCTGAAGTGTCACAAGATTTATTTCCAATCAGTCTTGCATTAATTCTCCACCAAGATCTTGTATTGATGATGGGAGAGTCTGACCACTCTCACTATTAAACACACCACTGAGTTCTACTGTTGTTTTTCTTTGATTTGATTTGGCCAAACGTTTAAGTGATCGCCGATCACGATCATTCAGGATTTTTTTTTCCGACCACATTTCTTCCTCAAAGACGATGGTTCCCCACTATCTTTCCAGTTTTTAATAATGCGTTGGACAGTTCTTAACCCATTTTAGTAGTTTCTGCAATCTCCTTAGATGTTTTCTCTGCCTGATGCATGCCAATGATTTGACCCTTCTTAAACAGACTAACATCTTTTCCACGACCACAGGATGTGTCCTTCAACATGGTTGTTTAAGAAATTAGAAGCTACTCATTGCATCAGCTGGTGTTAAATAACTTGTTGCCAGCTGAAAGATAATTGCCCATGCAGTAATTATCCAATAGGAGGCTTGTACCTATTTGCTTAGTTAAAACCAGGTAGCGACTTTTTTTTGGTCAGGCAGTGTATATCAGGTCCTGAACTAGAATTACCTTCCTGCAGTCTCATGCCTCCATGAGGGATACGAGTGTCAGACAGTGGAAGTACAGTGAGGAGGGGCTGGGGTTTTTCATGGTGGTGTGATTCATAGACATCTTATCCTTTTATTGGTGTTTGTGCATGTTTTGTAATAAGCCTAATATTACAAAGATGGATTATTACGTGATATCATGTTGATAATATATCAATAAAACCTTAGACCTCCAAAATGTAATCAGTTCACCTTCAAGTCCAAGTGCAGGCTTGTGCGGGATTTGATAAATCCTTCAGTGCATTCTTAAAATATTATACCCACATGATTTGATGTCACCTCTCAAGGCCCTATCACATAGCTAGCACAAAGAGTTTTTCCACTTGTCACAGGTGTTATTTACACACTGTGCTCTCACGCTGTTAAAATAGTGAATGTCTGTCTGCTCCTATGTCTGTCTGAGAATGAAGCGAGTCAGGTGCAAAGCTGGTGTGTTCCTAACTTAAGGATGCAAATTCACTGTGTTTCAAACCTCCTCATAACTGGTCCATAGTCTAAAGTCTGTGATTAGAGTGTCTCTGCTGTTTTGAGGATGTATTATAGTTTGGCACATATCTGTGAGATTCAAACACACACTTTACTGAGCTTGTTTCAGGCACACAGGATGCACATCAGCACACCTCTGCTGTTAAATATCAGAGCATTTGTTAAGTACTTCCATTTAAATTCCAAACATGATGACTAGCTGAGAGACAGCCTGGCTTTTCAGTACTTTTCTGCTGCGTGCTATTCCCCTGCATTCCAGCGCATGTAATACTCCCAGAGACAACAAAAACAAACACATGACTGAAGATTGAACATTTCACAGCCAAATTCCTAATATCTACATACACATTAGTAACTCTCATGGTAATTATGTTTGCTGGCAACAAATAATGAAATACGGTAATGCTCAGGGTAAAGTGCTTTCATACACTGAAGCACCCCAGAGTATGATAATGATCACAAAGATGAATCAGACACTATGAGCATAAAAGTAAGACGCATTTGCTTAACAGCTTGAGTGTATGATGTATGTTGAGCCAAGTTCTTCGCTGACATTGCCTTTTTTCATTTATCTACCTTTGAGATGCATGACCGACAGTTTGCTTAAGTTTTAAAAAGTTCTTCTGCTCTTTTCTGTTGCAGTGGATGAGGGAAAAAATTATGCTAGAGTGCAGAGAAACATTGTATAAACTACAGAATTAACAGTGGACAGATGAAGCAGTGGTGTGTCCTCTTTTTCTCTGGCGAGAGGCTGCAACTTATCACCACTCAGTTAAGACCTGCAAGTAGACACAGATACAGTCCAATGACACCTCTTTCTGTTCTTGCTTGTTGTGCAGGCTGACTGTTGTCTTCTTCAGTTAATTTGTTTATATGCTTTGGTTGTTCTCTGACTTTATTACAGTGAAGCACTTCTCGAGTGCGACTGGAATTGAATGTGACAGCTCCTCTGCACCTAAAAGGCTCCTGCTGTAAATTGGCTGCTTGGTTTATGTGATACTCTTGGTCATCGTGCCTTGTTAAATCAAGATTAACTTAATGGAGATACAGTATGGCTTTGGCCTTTAATGTTCTGCAGCCCTGCTCTGTATCATTACAGTTTCTCCATGCCAGAGTGCCACTGATTCAGTAATAATCTCCATCACAGCTCAGAGTCACTAATGCGTAAATAATGGTGCTGCTTTATGCTGGTGGAACAGGTGATAGTGGGATGATAGAGGTGATAATGTGAGGAGGCAGTTACACGGCATATCGTCTGCTATTTACCATGATAGAAAAGAACTGCAGAAGGCATATTCTCTGTTACAAGAGATTTAAGGCAGTGTTGGTTGATGCAAAATGAATCCAGAGGTAATGAAAAAAGTAAGACAGACACAACAGAATAAAATGCTAGGTCTTGTATAAAAAAGCATTAAATTCCACACCTTAGTGGATTTACTAGTAAGTCCTCCCAACAGAGAGAATGGCATCCATCCCCTCCGTTAGACCACCACCACTGCCTGCCATGTAAGTTTACCAGCAAGCCACAGCGAAGTATACACTCAGCTACAGGAGGCCATTTAGCCAAGAAGAGAAGGTCATATTAGCCCTTCTCTGTACAGTGTTCTACAGTGGCTGAGGTTTAGAGGCAACAGATGTTGGGCTGGATATGTCGCTGCTGCTATTGTACTTTTTTTGTTATCAAGTTGTCACTTTTAACAATAATGTAATAAATTACCCTCTCCAAAGTGTCCATTCAGGTACAGACCTGACATTGTGATAACTGCTGAAAACACACAAACATACTCTACATACAGTTTGCAAACAGTGGAAGGTTAAAATGAGTAAGGCCTCATTTTCACATATATAAATAATAATGCCATCCCTAATTATCAGACATAGTTCAGTGGTTAATAACAAGGTCTTTCGCAGCTTTATGTCGACAAATGTGCATTGTCTGTGTCATCAGTTGTCATCTGACTCTTTAAAAAGGTCAAATTTACTTTACGAACATTCTTTGACAAACTTTCGACTTAGCACAAATTCCTCTCTCTGACTGAAGCTTAATACATTTGGATTTTAAAGGATCGTAGAACAAGGTCATTTGGTCTCATGGTCATTACTTTCCCATGAAATTTTAATGCATCATTGGACCACAAAAACACAACAGCAGGTATGCAGGCTGAGTATGCAGGAGTGAGGAAACTCCTGCTGAAAAAGTGATGAGCTAAAGTTGGGGCATGGTACTACACTACAGTATTTTTTTCTTGAGAAGGAGCCAAACCTAAAAAAAAAAAAAAAATCAGTTATGTTTGGGTAAAGAATACAGCTGTCATGCATTTTCCGTCCATTGACACAGCGTCATTTTATTAAACTACTTTTGCACAAACATTACGAAGGCCTGCAGGGTGATAATGAACTCCAAGCACATATGCACTGTGCATCAAACACTACATGTCATAACTTCTCACCACGGCTTTGAATGAAGAACTCTTTAACTCCTCATAACACACTCCTGCTGCAGCAGCATCTGCTCTAAAGGGTCATAAATAGCACACCCAAAATTTGCTGAAAATCCTGTTGGTTTAAAATCATAATCCATAGTTATGTTCTTACTGAGTCTTAAAAAGCCATAATGTGTCTACATGAACGGATGCCAAAGGTCAGATTATGATGTGTTCAGTGACAGCTCTAAAAAAGGACAATACAATGACTGAGAGTGCCGTGTCATCATGGTTTTTCTTGTATTATAAAAAAATGACAACTACTTGCTGTAAGTAAAAAGTACTACATGAGAGCGTTATTTTTGAGTTGCTTTATGTTTTAATGCTATATCACAAACTGCACCAAGGATGTTTTTCTTTTTCTTTTCTTTTTGTAGGAATTTTGTCTATTGGAATCTTGAATTTGATTATTGTTCACGTCAAATTTGCCTAAAATGCCTCTGAATGGAATATATGCATATATATATATATATATATATATATATATATATATAGGTGTGTGTGTGCGTGTGTGTGTGTGTGTGTGTATAAAAAACTGAGATTGCAAAGGCTGTCCAAAAAAACTTAACCAATACCATGACCAAAGAAAATAAAGACAGATGTACCAAACTATGGGCTCTGTCTATTGGTGTATAATATCTGGTAAGGCTTACTTGTATTTTTTAAGTTGCCATGGTATCAGAAATGTATCAATATAGCATTATACTATAACAGTATACATGCTAATAACCTTGATTTAATTTGTCATTGCTTTACTGGAAAAAAAGATATGTATTATGTGTCATTTATGTGTCATTATTCACCAAATTACTGAGAGAATATTTTGGTTGATATTATCATCTCTACACAGTTGTGAAACATCTTAATGACTAAAGTAAATGACGACTCTGATGACATTCCAAAAAAATGCTTTCACTGAAAACATGCAGACTTGCTTTAGAAAGAGGTAATGACCAACAGCCTTGAAAATATCACCATGAATCGAAATTAAACAATGTTTAAAAGAAAGTCAATTCACTGAGATATTTATATGAGGAAGAAAATCCAAGGGCACACAGCAGCACAGACAGCACTGAGAAAATAATGCAAAAAAAAATGCATCCACATCCAGCTCGAGGGGGAGGGAGACAGAGTGTGCAGGAAAACCTGTCAGAATCATGAAGTGCAGCATGTTGATGTGTGCTCCGTGTTCACCAAAATAAATGTTTTTCTCCTGATTTAACAGAGCCCACCTGGAAATCATCACAGCATGATTTTAATAAATTGGTGGAGTGGCCTGCCCACTTTAGAAAATTAACACACAGGTATGTACATACATGCACACAACGTACACACAGCCTGGAGCCAGAATTAAGTGCTGTAATTGCTGACAAAACCACAGAGACTTGACACCGACCCAAGATGAAGGAGATGAAAAAAAGCATGCAGACTGAAGGACGAACACACACTTACACACTCTGAGTGAATTCTTCTGCCAGCAAAATAGCTGGAGGGTGCAAACTGTTCAAATGTTGCACAACTCTGTCACTTATGTGCCGGGGGAGCTGAATGTCTCGCTTGCTGTCTGCAGGAGCACGCTGCCCCCTCCTCTGTGGATGACCGGGTGTTTGTCATTTTAGGACAGACACAACCACAGCTATGTCGGGGGGGGGGGGGGGGGGGGGGGGGGATGTTGCTGATTTAAAGTGACAACAATGCAAGGCCATCTAATTCATCATAAAGAAGTGGCCAACATTCACTGACTCTGAGATAACTGTCCTATTTGTTGGTCAAGTCCCTGCTATAACCCACCTATCAAGAGCTGATTTACAGCGTGCCGTGAACACAAACAGGGTGTCATCTCAGCAGGACAAATAGGCAGCAGCAGACTTCAGGGCAGGTGGTAATTCCTCTCACATGCTTCATCTGTGTGTGGGGCAGAATCCATTTTTCTGTGCCCATGAGCTGCTCTTCAAACTGTTCTCCCCTCCACCTTTTTTAGAAATGGTTTTCCACTAACGTCCTCTTCTCTTTTAATTCATTCTGACCCAAAAGGAAAGCACAAATTTGGTTTCATGTTAATTTTGCAAGTTTGAATATGTGGTGCTCTAGTTGTTTGGTTGAACATTACTTCAACCTAATATTTAATCCTCAAGGAAAGTGGGAACACAAAACCCTTCAGGGCTTCTGCGTCCCCTCTTTTCTTTGCTTCAAAGCAGCCTGACAGTACTCTGTTTGGGCTCTTTCTGTGTAATGTGGTATCACAACTCATTGGGTAAACCTGTGAAATTGGTTTGCAGAGTGCAGCTACCCTTACCTGTGCCAACACTACACTCCTCGATTCCTGTTTTTAGCTATCATCCACATACTTGCAGGATGACCCTGTGCACATTGCTGTGTGTCATTCTCCACAGTTTCATCTCCTTATTGCTTTTGAATGTGCAACAAATACAAGCATACATCCAGATCATCACAATTCACTAATAATCACCACCACATACTACGGATGAACACAAGTTCAAGTCAAGTCTGAAGTCTCTAATGCTGAGGTCAGACTAAAGACAAAAGTCAAAAATAAGAACAATAATCAGTGGGTAGAAGAGAAATACAGGAGGCCTCCTGTAGTCTGTCTGAAACAACAGCATATAACCAACGAAGCTGAGAAAAGCTGGCTCTGTCACAACACTTTTTAACTGCAGACCTACCTTGCTGAGCTGACTGGCTGGCGAGCCGCTGCTGTTGACCATGTGACATTTTAAGTTGAGGAGAGATTCTTCCTCAGCACCACTGTCTCTGTGTACGTCCCTGTCACCGGTGGAGCGGCTGCCAGGGCGGGCTGAGGTGGGTGAGGAGGAGGATGGGCGCTGGAGTGCCGTGCAGGACAGACCGAGAAAGTTTGAGGGCCGAATCAGGAAAGCCTCCAGAGCTATGTTTGCAGATACCTAAGAGGAGAGATGGAGGGATAAGAGAAAGACCCTTATTTATTTTTCATTGACATCTAAGCTGGGAAGTGGAGACCAGGCATACGATTATGGTAGTTTGCTACCTTTTCCTTTATACAATATTCACGGCAATATGAGGAAAAAAAATTACTAAAAAGGCATCCCCAGCCTCTTAGGGTATGGCTTATTTGCCCCTTGTCATATGTATTGTGAGCAGCTTTAAGCCTGTTTTATGACTGAGCATGACATCAGGTGTTTAGACACACCCCCATGACACAGCTGATTTCTGCCTGGCCACGCACATTCACAGAATCTTAACAGACGCAGACAGCAGCAAGACAGCAATTTGTTGTTAACAGCCAACAGAAGAAGAGGTTATGGCCAACTCTAAGGAGCTACTGTTGACAAAAATGAGGAAAGAAAAACATTTGCTTGACTATTTAATGACAGAGCCCTTTAAAAAGAGTAAACACAGCAACTCCTCTAAGTTCTTCTCCATTGTGACAACAAATGTTCTTTTTCTCCTTCTTCTTTGGCATAACCAGTTACTGCTTAAAGGCAAGCAGACTTAAGCCTGGTTAAGTAGCAATTAAGGTCACATTTACATCTGACAGGTTTACATACTCTGGTGTGGACCAAAGACCTGAACTCTGGCCTCTTGAAAAGAAGGAGGTCTCAGGCCACTTCCAAGTGTACCAGAGTTCAGTGGGTGTCAAAGCCTTCTGAACCACACAAGGACTAAATACAAGACAAATTAGTCCTGTATTTGGCTGAGCATCACTACAGTATGCAGACTAACACAGTGTTTTTAAACAATATCATGCAAGTGGTGGTTAATGGTAGCATTACTAGCATTACCAGCCTCTTTTCCTCCTGATAGGTCAACATCCACAAGTCCATGCAGAAGAGGGCTACACATTGCTCTAGTCAAAATGCCAGTGCCATGTGACACAGACTAAAGCTTTCTGTTTATTTCAGTGTTTGAAATACTGCCAAACTGCGCAGCTCCAAACAGTGTTACTCATTAATGCCCAGTTGTGTATTTCTGGGTCATGGTGCAACAACAGGCTTGATGGCAAAAGAAAAGATCACTAGTAAGGCGGCTTAATAATGCAGCATTTTCCATGCTTTTGTTTGTCTGACAAAGTGTTGCCTGATCATGACAAAAAGAGGGAAAAAATCTGTTTAAAGGCTGTGCTAACTCTTATTTTGTGGCTAATTAGTCTAATTGCAACTGCCTCCTGATAATTTCACCCCACCTGCTTCCCGTCGCCCCTCATTACCTCTGAACCTCATGTTCTCTCGCTGTTGTGTAGCCAGCTCGTTGTACCTCACAGTCTTGTCCCAGCATTTTCATAGTTAAGTATAGTCATGTATTACCTTGCCAATTTTTCAACCTTGCCTCACATTTTTGGATACTGCTGCGACAATCTAACAGCCTTTTCGTGTACCGACCCTTGCCTGTTTATTGATGAAGCTTTTGCCAATTTGACGTACTGAGTTGGTGTTGTTACCTTGTGTCTGCCTTTTCTGTGTTCATGACAATTTCCTCCCTCATTCTGTCACTGACATGCTTCCAGAGAAAACTGTGAAATGCAAACTAGTAAATGACCTTAAGGAGTGTTGGTTACTCAAGGGTAGGTTTACCAAACGGTAAATTTGTTTTATAGAAGGGGAACTTAGCAATCCCAATATAAAAAAAAAACAAACATCCATCCAACAGACATGTAATGACAAACAAATTCACACAATAAGAAAACAATAAAACCATTGAAAACCAATTACAAAATAAATAGAATAAAATCATGGAAAAGCAACATCTCCCTGGGTCCTACTAAAGTGCAATGTGAACAAGATTATCTTGTTGCCTTAACATTCAGCGTACCACTTGCTGTGGGTACAAAACTGCATTTGTACTTCTTTATCCGGCCCATAGGGAACACAAAACGACAGCCCAATCGTAGGAGCTGGAACTCATCATGAAAAGGATGTGAGCAGCCTGTGAGAATCGAGCTGGCTTTATGCTGCAGCTGTGAGGTGTAGGGGGCTGTCATAGTGAGTTGAGGCTCCCAATTAACCTCCCAGCCCATTTGACAATTTGCTGCGGTGCATTTTTGTCCTGTAGTGACAAATTACCAAACCAGGACACCAGGGCAAAAGATAACACAGACTCAATAAAAGCTTGATAAAAAAGGGTCCGCATGGTTTTGTCGATATTAAAATGGGACAGTTTCCGAAGATAAAACAACTGATGTCCCTTGTTACATACTGCTTCATAATTTTTGTCAAAAGTCAGTTTGGCATCAATGACAGTCCAGAGATATCTGTAGCTCTCCACACAATCTACAGATTGACCCTTGATGACTGTGGGGTCATGTTTCAGAGTCTTTTTCCTAAATCAGTAATCATGCCCTTCGTTTTGGATATGTCAAGCACCAAGAAGCAAAGGTCGCACCAACTGATAAAATTGTTTAAGACTGGACCATGGCTGGATTCATTATTGTACAACAAACTCAGAATAACCGTACTGTCTGCAAATTTTAAAATGTGCCTTTTTTCATAAACACTCTTGCACATGTTTGTGTAAAGGATAAAAAGTAAAGGGGAAAGAACACATCCCTGAGGTGAGCCAGTAGAGGAGCACAGCGATTCAGATAGAGTGCCGTTAACTTTGACTCTTTGTGTACTATCTGTTAAATAAATAAAAATAAAATCCAACCCACAAGATTATGGCTCAGCTGAAATTGCTCAGTAAGCCTTATGGGTAAAATGTGAGGTTGGATGGTGTTAAAAGCAGATGAAAAATCAATAAAGTCAGTCTAACGTGGGCTTCGTTCCCCTCCAGATGTTCAAATAAAAGGTTTAAAAGCAAAAGTATGGCATCGTCGACACCTCTGTTGGCCCTGTAAGCAAAGCCCATAGGGTCAAGTGCATGTGCTGTTTTCATTAACAGAGAAGTGAGGACGACGGTCTAAAATCATTCAGAGTTTTAGGTTTGTTGACTTTAGGAACAGGTATAATCTCTGCTTGTTTCCACAGCCTTGGCACCTTTTGCTGACTCAGTGACACACTAAAAATGTGTAAAAAGATCAGACTCAGATGTTTGGCACATGACTTAAGTAAAATACCACTGATTTTTCAGGGCCAGGGCTTTTATTTGTTTTGAGAGAGAGGAGACACTTTTTTAATTTTCTTTGCTCTAAAGCAAAGTGTTGATCATTTTTCAGATTTTCTCTCAAACTCTTGACTTCTTCACTGAAGTCAAACTGGTCAAATTGTTGATAAAATATATTTAGAGCACTGGCTAAATCACAGCTCAGCAAGTCCTCTATGGGTAAAGGACATTTTCCTCTGCTGTAGATGAGCCCTGACTCCCTTAAACATCCAGAGTTTGTTATTGGGGTACACCTTGATCATTTTGGAGGGAATAATCATATTCTCACACAAAGTCATAAGAAGAAATCACATTGGTATGCTCATCAATGTCTGTGCAAGAGTCTTTAAACATCTCCCAATTGGTGCAGTCAAAGCATCCTTGGAGACAAGCGGTTGATTCTTAAGACCTGATGTTGACCTCCTTGGTCTGTATTTTTTCACTTTTTAGCACAGTTTTGTATGCAGGAAGAAGGAGCACACAGTTGTGGTCAGCAGAATCTAGTGAGGGCAGTCAAATTGATTTATAAGCTCCTTTTACTGTATCATAGCAGAGGTCTAATGTCTTGTACTTCATAGTTGTGCAAGTAACATACTGACAAAAATTCTTTAAGGATTTATTCAGTGACACATGATTAAAATCTCCCAGTATGACATGGGGTGCTCCAGGTGACATGGACTGCATTTTCCGCACTACATCAAAAATAGTGCCTTTTGCAGCAGCCGAGTTTGCTCTGGAGGAATATACATAAACACACGGTTGTTAGGAATATCTGGAGGAATTCCCGGGGCAGGTAGAATGAGCAGAGCGACGATGACAGGAGTTCCACATCGGCCAAACAGAAGCTTTCCCTCACTGTCATAGAGCTGCAGTAGCGCTTGTTGACGTACATGCACACTCCCCTTGATTCCCCTGTCATCTCTGCATTCTGGTCCTGGTGGAATGGGACTCCAAATCCATCAATAAAGGATCAGTATCAGAGTCTTGCTCTGTAAACCAGGACTCTGTGATGCATGGGCCATAACGCAACAGTCCTTGTAGTCACAGAGGAACTGAACGTTTCCCTGAAGCTCGTGCAGTTTATTCAGCAGCAACTGTGCGTTCCCCAGGATCAGAGAGAGCAGGGGGAGGCATCTCATCCGGTAACTCTGTCAGATGAAAGTTTGATGTTAGCCCAGCAGTTGGGCTCTGTGTGTTCCACTGTAAGAGGTTACTGAAGTCCACAAAGTCCACAATGCGACGAGGCTTAACAGCTCCGTCATGGACGATCAATAGGAAAATGCCTAGAGGCACTATAGTCCATGACTATTTTAAAGCATAAAGACATAAAACTGATTACAACACAGGACATCAGATGCCAGGAAACCCTCTGCCAGTCGCAGCATGCCCCCTCCATCAAGTAGAATCAGGCTGTCACTGGATACTAATTCTTAAAACAAAGTATGGGATCATAAACTAAAGTACATTAGGCTTTGTATCCGATTACTCTGCATAAATGTTAATGCTAAGAATGACCAGGGTCAGAGAGAGGGTGCAAAGATTCTTAATTTTTATCATTTAGCAGATACTTTTATTCTATGTGACAGCTCAGAAGTTAAAATTGAAAGAGGGGAGAAGAAACAAAGGAAGCAATTCATCTTCCTCTGGCCTTCTTCTAGTTATCTGCTTGAGCCAGATTAACTTCTCATTATCCTGCACTGTAAGAAAAGAGGTGAAGCTGTGGGACATTTAGTCAGATAATAAACCTTTGGCCTGCCAGAGTGTGGTCTGAGTATCTGTGCTAACTTCTCAAAGTGCAGCCGTACCTTTGAAATGACCTGGTTGTCCCCGGTCAGGGCCAGGTCAGCGATCCGCTCCACACACTGGACGATGCGGGTGCACGCTCTGGCCTCATTCTGCGCCATCCACAGGACGTGCTCCTCCACCAGCATCATGTTGCTGGCTATGTCAGATATGTAGTCCCCGAGCTGCAGGAACACAAGCCCACATGCTGAGAAGCAGACTCATCACGCACATCAATCATCTCCTCAACAACAGGCACATTTATAATCTCAGTCAGAGCTGCGAGGGAGGCCATGGTGGCTTCATTCATTAAAGGCAGATTTAATTTAGATTAGCAGCTCCAATGGGCCCTAATCGCTTCCATGGGATGGCACTTTGCTATTTACTTACTGTTCTTTTCATTGTTGGCTCATTTGACTGTTCTTTATTGGATGAATGAGAGTGGCCTCTTCAGTATTGTCTGAGGGATGATAAAACTCCAAGTATCTCCTAATAATAACCCCTCTCTGGTGGTCTATAGAGAGTAATCGTACCATTGAGAGTGTTTATTGATTCTTTTCACCGACTAAGCTCAATGCCCTCTCCTACCACATACTGACCTTCAGTGACGCAACACCCACAGCTCACCTCCACACACAGATAGAAGAGAAGTTCAGTTCAGGTAAACTACAAAAACGAGATGCGTCTTCATAACAATGATTGTCATTCAGGTCCGAAGCCCACAAGAGTGAGAGGGAAGCATGAGGGTTGAGAAGTTAAGCTGTCTGGGATCGATTGAGGGATTGAAGGTGGAACAGCGGCGTATTAACATGTGTGTCTCATGCGGTGTCCACTGAAGCGTCCTGTACTCTCTTTAATCCTGGAGGCTGCAGTTTACTTCAATATGAGGCTTTTTTTCATTTCACTCAAATCATTTTTCAACAATACCGCTCAAGAAGAGGACTGATAAACAAAAGTATTTGGCAGCTTTTGTGTTTCCAAAACTATTATGAAATAATAGTTGCCCACACACCCAACACAGCATCGTGTGGATTTGCTGTTCATCATGAGACTGGGGTCCACATTCAAGATTTCCTGCTGCTTAACAGAAGGTTTTTTTGCCGCCATGATGGAGGGATTCATGATTGGCTATATGGATTCATGTTGGGTGTTGGATGTATATATTTGTTTATATATTTATATGTGTATTTTATATATGTATATATGTATCTATAGTATAGAATAGAATAAACCTTTATTTGTCCCACACGGGGAAATTTGCAATGTTACAGCAGCAAAGGGGACAGCGCTGATAAAGAATAAGTATAAAAATTGTATATATATTATATATATATTTATATATATATTATATGTATATATATATTGGTATTCTACCAATATAAATATAAAAAAGGGCTTGAATACAGAAACTAAAAAGCAAATCCTATAAGGATTAGTTACACATTCACAAAGTAATTGCACATGAATGTAAGTGATTGCACATGGATGAACTGCACATTGTCAAGAGAGTTAGCACAGTAATTGTACATTGTAATTGCACATTGTTA